>SMDT01001377.1:600000-1155898 GCA_005392925.1 Aquilaria sinensis
CATGTAAATCATTTTCTGTTATTTTTTGCTGAGGGCCCTGGATGACCTCAGCTTGATGTTGCTATCCATTGTCTAAATTCAATCAGTTTAGAGGGCAAGTGATGTTCATTTCAAGAATTTGTTTTCTGGAGATCTTGCTAGAGTTCCCGTATCTTGTCATCTTCACTTAGCTATATAGCTTGCATCTACTCTTTGGTTCACATACAATTTTGTTTACTTGGGGATATTTCATGTCCAAAATGGGGACTTGGAAGGAGGCTACAATTGGTTGCCACAACCCTGAGTTTCCACAGTAGCGAAGCTGAATCTGTAACTTTCCGTGAGGACTAAGAGATCCTTATTGAAAAACAATACTCCATTCTCAATTTCCAGTTTAAGAATTCTATCATATTATTAAACTGCACTTTACTTTTGCACAAACATTAATTGAAAAGACCGTATCAATGATTCCATATTCAACTGCACTTTAGTATTTGGGGCGGCGTATGTCAGCCTCAACTTGCTCAGGTGATTTGTCTTATGCTTCGCTAACAGTTTAACCTTTTAAAAGAAAATTCAAAACTAATAAACCGTTTCTATTTTGTGCAACACAAAATTAACATTACGGAATTTTGCCAAAATAGATACATGCCACACGAGCAATTAGTGTTTAGAGGGGTGAGAAAAACTTACAGAAAAGGGGAGTAGCGGATAGTGACATTGTGTTGGCATTACAAAATCCAAAGAACATAGGAATCTTTTTGGCAAAGTGTTTTTTTTTTCTTTTTCAGTTTAACTTGTATACTTGTACTGATCCTTAACTTGCCAGAACAACTTTAACTGATTCTTCATTTTGTAGATTTTTTCTATTTTAATGAATATTGAATATTTTTTCACTCCAACATCTTACTTATTCCATTCTTTAAGGTGGAGAATGAGATGAAGGAGAAGAGTCAATTCCTATATCTACAAAAGCTCTAAAAATTTTAGGGAATAAAAAAAGTACTTAATAAATTTTTCATGTGCTCCACTCTATATCCGGCGACTGCGCTTCCTCTCACTGTCCAAAGTATCGACTGTGAACTCTCTCTGCTTCTCACCAGCCACCAGTTTGTCATTCTATCTGATTCTTCTTTCTAGATTCTCTCTTTCTCCTGCTTTTTTTACTGTAATCTCATCTGGCTTCCTCTACTGGATTTTCGGTTCTTCTAAGTACATCCAAAATCTGAAGCCTTGATGCTTGCGTCTTAACCAACATAGTGAGATTGTTTCTTGAATTAAGAATAGCTTACTGGGTTCGACCACTCCATTTTACTGGTATCTGGAATGTTATCCTTATGAATAATATCACATGTTCGGTGGCCAGACCTGGATGCTTCTCTTCAGACTATACCCTAGTTTCATGTTGAATTTCCTGCTAATATCAACACGGTATCATAAATAGGATTATGTTTTCTTCTTCGGTGAATATATTTAGACAAACATTATGACTCCAACAACTGTCCCTACATTTCAGTTATGAATGGAATATTTTCATCTGCTAAAGGGTCTCATGGCATTCGCATTAAACAAGTGACCATGTGATCCGGTGGGAAGACAAGTTGGGACCAGCATCTCCGCAGGACACAGAGACACAGTTCATACGTTCTTCAGATGAGATTGTCTTGCAAGTTAGTAGTACTAGCTCGTGGCAGGGACTCAAATATTGTGGTGGGCGGTGCTGTTTACTACCAGCCTCAGAAGAAGATTGAAATCAAGGCTTCAACAAGATCTTCCTTTTGATCCTCCTTTACTACAAGTAGGCCCAGTTGTACAAGACAGAAGCATGTGAACATCAGGCGCTTGTGTTGTGTTTGCATCTTCCCCCAAACCCCACAGGAATTGCGGACCTCACCGCTCACTCGGATTTCAAACCCTCTTGCACTTCTCCTTCTATATATGTACAAGTTCTCACATCCTCCTCCAACAACAAGTTCCAGCGATCTTCCACAAACTAACTGAATCTTCTCAACTACCTCAAAGCCTCCATTTTTCACTCTCACAACTCCATAAACAGAAATGGGTTTCGGTCTACAGAGCATCAGCATCACCAATGCCAAGAGACTTCTCAAGGGCTCTGGTGTTCGTAAGGGACACTTAGCGGTGTATGTTGGAGTGAAGCAAAAGAAGCGGTTCGTGATACCTATTGCATACTTGAAGGAGCCTTTGTTCCAGGATTTGTTGAGTCTGTCAGAGGAAGAGTTTGGATATGAGCATCCTACTGGCGGTCTCACGATTCCTTGCTGTGAAGAGACTTTCATCGACCTCACCTCTCGCTTGAATGGATTCTAGAGGCAGGCACGGAAATGGATTTCTGACAACAGTTTTTTGACCCGACATGTAAAATCTTTTCTTTTTTTTCCCCCTTTTCCGGAGTTTTTTCTCCCCTGAAAGATCTAAGGATTGATTGAACTCTCTAAATGAGAGGTTTCGGATTCATAACTGATGTTCCTTCTGTAACTTGACTTCTTTCTGAGCCAAATTAGCTCTGTTCAAATATTTGTTCTCCTTTTTCTTTTACCCCTTAATCCCAGCAGCGGCAGGCATCTCAAACCAAGCCGGTACTCCATTAACCGGCTGCATGGAGGTCACTGAACTTGCACTATATGGGCAATTGTACCCTACATGTTCGAGTTTGCCATAATTTAATTGTACGCCACGTTTTCTTGCCTTTTTCTTTTTGGTGATGTATCCCCTGGTTGTGAGTCTTGTGACACAGTTGCTCGTATAAACCAGGAATCAAGCATTTGTCCTTTCACAAATCATTACCTTGCAATAGGGTTTGCTTCGTATTCAATCAAGGATTTGGTTTTCCGTCGGCTGAAGAACACTTCGTTGATTCTCCGACTCACTGCTTCGGTAACTTTTCTTGATTGCATTACGTCGTTCTTGCTTTTAGCTGTTGGTTACGAATCAGAAGAATTCTAGGGAAAGTATTTCTTGCGCTCTTGGGTTTAGGTTTGCACGGGGAAGCTCACATGGATGCAGAGCTTCTTAAAGGAGGCCGCTGCCAGACAAGCTGAGGACGGGCGGATTAGCCAACGGGCTATTGAGATCAGAGATATGGCCTATGATGTCGATTATGTGATTGAGACCTTCGCCCCCAAAATTGAGCCCATGAGAAAATCAGGCTGCAAAAATGCCATGAAGACTGTGCTTGCATCCGAAAGAAGGTTAGCTGCTCCACAAGGCCCGCTTGGAGAGAAGAAATCACAAACAGGATCAATGAACTGACCCGATGGCTCCAGACATATGGCATCAAACAACTGAGTGAGGGAGAAAGCTCAAGTTCCTCACAAGAGAGGAAACGAGAATGGAGACGGTCCTATCCCCATCTTGCTGAAGAAAACGTGGTGCGGTTCAATGAAAAAATCAGCGAACCGGTTTCAGCTTTGGTAGATCAAGGAAGAGATGTCCGAGTTGTTTCCATATTTGGCATAGGCGGCATTGGAAAGACCACTCTAGCAAAGAAGTTTACAATCATCAAGTCTAAGAATCACTTCAGTGACTTGGCTTGTGTGTATGTTTCCCAGCAATGTGACAAAAAGAGTGTCAGGTCTGCAATTTTATCTTCCCTTGATCCTTTCTGATGCAAAGGGTATGATTCTAAGATTGAGTGATCCAGAAAAGCTAGCAGAAAGGTAATATCGTCTTTTACAGGATAAGCAATACTTGATGATGTTTGGAGCACTCGAGACTGGGAGAGCCTAAGGCCTGGTTTACCATCGGAAAAGCAAGGAAGCAAGGTATTAGTTACATCTCATAACAAAGATGCAGCTTTGCATAGATTCAAGAGTTCACCTGCATGAATTGCAATGTTTAAATGGTGAAGATAGCTGGGAATTGTTCCACTTTTGAAAAGAGATTCAACAGGTAACCTTTTATCTTTCACGAACTTTTGTATGAGTATATTTGTTTGATCAATTACTTGTGATATTCATAGATATCAGTAAAGGTCCATTTTGAATCATTCTGTTGTGATGTCAAATAGGATTGGTTTTGTATCAGTCTCACAAAATGAAAATGGAACACTTTGAAGGAATCTCCTAGCTTTTCTTTGTAGTCTCCTTAATGCAACTTATGCTGCTTTCCCCTTTTTTGTTGTTTTTCACTTATCCATCCCAAATCCTTGCTTGTGCATTTCATCTTGGTTTATCGCGGTCTAATTGGTTTTCCTTCTATAAAGAAATTTTTATTAAGACATCTGGAAATTTCCAAGAAATATCTATATCTGCAGTTATTTATATTGTATTTAACAAAATATAAAAAGGTGGATGCCTAGTTAGACCCAAAATTTTAATTAAATGTTTAAGAATTTCATTATAAATTATCATTAAAAAGAATCTAATTAGATCTAGAAAATCAGCAACAGGAGTAGAATAAAATGAGAATATTTCAAGGTCTTTTACCCTTTTATGTTTCTTTGGGAACGTGTTCTACCAGGTTTCAATTTTCGCTTTCCAATGGTGTTCAAATTTTAATTGCAGAATACTAACTCGTTGATTCGTTGTTACCATCGTTGTGCTCTGTTTTAGAACCTTTTCGATTGATCAATAAATAACTATCCTACACTTTTAATGAAATAAAACTTTATCATATTATATTTCGAAGGAGAAAAAGTGGCATGCACAAGTTCGCTTTTCCACTTGTGTTCATTATCTTATACAGATATCAAGATTGGTCCATAGTTAGCTAAAACTAGACCAATCTATTAAAAGAATACACGCACACACACACACACACACATTCAAATACATATAAAAACTTGGTATAAATGCTACACTACTGCTAGTAAATCAGATGTTTATTATTTGACATTAGAAAATTCCCCTTCTTGTCTTCTTGTACTACACGTTACGTGCTTTGTTGCTTTTGCAGACTCTGCAATTGAAGCGAACATGCAAGATTTAGGAAAGAAAATGGTCCAACATTGCAGAGGGTTGCCTTTAGCCATCACTGCAATAGGGGGACTTTTGGCCACAAACGGTTGCACGTATCAGGAGTGGCAAATCATTCACAACAATGTAAAATCACACATGAGGAAGGGGAAAATTTTTTACTGTTCAGGATTCTTTGTCCTTAAGTTAGGACAACTTACCACCTTACTTGAAGCCTTGCTTTCTCTATTTAGCTCATTTTCCAGAAGACTATGACACACCTGTACAAATATTGCTTCAAATGTTTGAAGAAGATCAATAAGATGAAATATTGTTTGAAGACATTGCGGAAACTTACTTCATTGATCTCCTTGATAGGTGCATGATTCAAGCGGGTGAGTGGCATGCAAACTTGAAGATCAGAACATGTCGCATGCTTGACCTTGTGAGAGATCTTTGTTTATCTAAAGCAAAACTAGAAAACTTCCTCTGCATCATCAGGCACTCACCTGATAAGGTTCTCTCTAGTAATTTTCACTCGCTCTGTCATGACCAGTTATGCTATAGTAGATTTGCAGTACATAAATCACAAATAAAAAATCCTCACCTCAAAGCTCTTTTGTTCTTCGGTGGTTTCTTTCCTGATAAAATTGAAGATTTCCCAGCAGATTCTGTGTTCAGAAATGTTTTCTCCTGTTGCTGAGAGGGTTGAGGAAGGAAGATCCTGCAACATGTATTTGGTGGGAACCTTCCTGCTTCGGCTCGGTGTGCATAAGGCCCAATTGCCTGTATCTCACATATTCAACAATTTCAAGAAACTTCGAACACTAGATCTAGAAGGATCTAGATGCCTTCCCATTTGGATACATTCTACTGAAGAATATTGCGTCTCTAGTCCATTTAAGACACTGTGTCTGGCTTCTGCTGCGGTATGCAAATTGCGATCATCCTTGGGTAAACTAAGTGTTAATTCGTTTTAACTTAAGTCAACTGACTTATTTTTACTTTTACATCTTTTTTGCCTGAAACCAATTTCATTTTTAAGCTAATATTATGTAGATATAATAATTCATTTGAAAGTAAATTTTCATGATGTTATTAAATTTTTATGAATTTTTCCTTTTTAATGTCTTAAACTAAAAAAAATCATAAAAATTTAGTAAGATTACAAAAGTTGTATTTTCAATGGATTATTGCAACTAAATAATATTGGCTTTTAATTAAAATTAGGTTTGTATAAAAAAGATGTAAGAGTAAAAATAAATCATTTTGAAGTCAATTGACTTAAATTAAAACGAATTTTGTGTAAGGTGCTTGCAGACTCTAGATTTAAGAGTCAATACTGATGGTTGTGCAATCTCAGACATACCGGATGTGATATGGAGGATGGAACAGTTGAGACATCTGTATCTTCCTAAGACCTGCACCCACAAAACCAGATTGAGATTGGGTAATTTGATAAAATTGCAAACACTGGTGAACTTCCCCACAAACAATTGTGATGTCAACGATCTAAGTGCCCTTATGAGCCTGAGAGAGCCGAGTATATGTGGGCTCTAGATTACTTGGAGGATTTTGATCGCTGTTGTGCTGACAAATGTTGCAGTTGCATGGAGAATATTGTGGGCTAAAGTGACCTTTACATAGGGCTCAAAGAAGATCCTGTGCTATACTTGAAAAGTTGCCTAACCTGGGATCTTGGTTCTGGAAGCGGTGTTCTGTTGCAAGTAAAATGGTTTGCTCTTCAGAAGGTTTTCCTCTGATAGAATCTTTGACATTGGGTTCTCTCATTGAGCTAGAGGAGTTGAGTGTGGGTGAAGGAGCTTTATCTGTGCTTTGTCTTCTCAGTCCATCACACCACTGCAAAGAAGAGATGCCGGAAAATTTTGACAATTGGTTGAAGGAGGCCGTCCCTCCAACAAATTCCGTTGTCTGAGGATCTCATAAACTTAACTCTTTCACAAGGGAAGAAAGGCAGTAATCAGATGTCTCATACTAATCTTTTAAATTCATATGGAAGCATCTAACATGTTTCCCTGTAGAAAGTAGAGATGTAAAACCTAACCTTGATACGCCATTTATCAACTGAACAGCATTTTTTATTTCTGGCTTGACCTGACTGAATTTAGCATTTTCTTCAAGATGGTGTTTACGGTGCGTTCTTTGTGATAAAACTACGACCAGGGTCAAATGACACAACTGAAAGTTTTACAACAAGTAGCATTATTAGCTGTTGTCTGCTACGAAGATGTCATGAAGTTTTCGTTGTAATGTTATGACCTATGTTCTAGGCACTTTTGCAGCATATAACAGCAATATAATCTGCATCATGGTACTCAGGTACTATAAACATTCTAGTATTATTGTATAGAAACGAAAGCATCACGGCCTATTGTTCTTCGATTCTGCAATTCGTTCCAGATTGACAGAACTCGTCCCCTTATTGTCGAAGCCAATATCAGATGCTCAAATGATTTGGTGCTCCATTCTGTCATTCCCTCCTAGAAGTTCTAGACCCACCCGGAATTTCATGTTTCTTTACCTCTTCCGAATTGAACATAACTGGACGTGGCAGAATGGAGCTAACAGCGCAAACAGCAGGCAATTTCAATGCAAAACACAACTAGTTGGGACCATCTATAGGGCACAATCTCATGCTATTCTGTTGAGCTTGTCTCACAAGCAACAAATTTGCCATCGCTAAGCTCAGCCTGCCTGAACTGAAAAGGAAAAGCCTCCCGACATTGTTTGCTTGAGGCGGCTAAACATCTAAGCAGGTCCACAGGCAAGTGTTGGCCAGACAGGACCATGTGAACTTCACCCGCTTGTCTTGAATCCAAACTACACCGGGGTTCACCTCCGCGTCTCATTCTTTATCACATATTGTTGTTATATATACCACCAAAACAACACAAGCCTTGAACAGCCCTCCACTTGCAATTAACATTTGACAACCAAAGCGTTGTTCTTCCAAGTCCGTTTATCAAACAAAAGAAGAGAATGGCAATCAAACAGATGCTACGCCGGTCTAACAAATTCTTCGCGAATCTGTCAGGGTGTGAACCAATGGATGTTCCAAAGGGACACCTTGCCGTATATGTGGGAGAGGGCCGGAAGAAAAGGTTCATTCTTCCCATTTCGTTTTTGAGTCAACCTTCGTTTCAAGAGTTGCTGAGTCTAGCCGAAGAAGAATTTGGTTTCAGCCATCCTATGGGTGGTCTCACCATCCCCTGCTCAGAAGATCTCTTCCTTGATCTTACTTACGGCATAAACAAGTCGCTGCAATAGAGTCAGTTAGAAGAACACGGAAAGTTGTAGATTTTCTTTTAGCAACTCCTTTTTACTTTTTCAGAAAGATATGAAAAAACGAACCTGTATCCTTCTGAAAATGTGATACGACTTCAGAATTTATTGTTTCTTGTTCACCGTACGTGATAATACATCAGATTTTTCAGACATCATTTGTTCCAACTTCCAAGTTCCAGCTGTATTCTTTCAAAATTGGGTTAAATTCTACCACATGAAAATACAGAGCAGAGCTCATCCTAATTGAGCAACAACGGATTCGATCTACCAATCTATTTTAACTTAAGTCAATTGATTTATTTTTATTTTTATATTTTTTTGCTTGAAATTAAATTCATTTCAAAGCTAATGTTATGTAGATACAATAATTCATTTAAAAATACATTTTCATGATATTATTAAATATTTATGAATTTTTCTTTCTTAATGCCTTAAACTATAAAAAGTCATAAATTTTTAATAAGATTATAAAAATTATATTTGCAATGGATTATTAAAGCTAAATAATATTGGCTTTTAATTAAAATTAGTTTCGGGTAAAAAAGACATCAAAATAAAAAATAAGTCATTTTACAATCAATTGACTTAAGTTAAAATGAATTAGGTGTTAATTCCTACTAGTTTGCTAATCATGGGTCATTTTGCTAGGTTGGAGGCAAGTTCTTGCTGACCTGTAAAAAGAGCAAAATTATAGCCTACAAGGTCCCATTCCATATTTGGAAATCACTTATAATCTTGTAAGCCAAACCTTAGTAAAAGCACGGCTCCCTCCTTTCAATGCTTCAACAAATAAATATGATAAATTATCGAAGTTTAGAAAATAACAAGCGTACGTATTGTCATGATACGCGATTCTTCTGCAGTAAATATCGATGGGCTAGTGTAGTGGTAGCCCCAGTTTCATGTAATGGAGAATAGTTTTACCTTAAGTGGACAAAGATACTTCCACCCAATTTGGGCTCTCATTCGCGTCGAAAGGTCAAATTCTTTCAAGAAAATCTCAAAAGAACTTTCACCGAATTTGGTTCCACTCCGCGTTTCTTGACCATGACCAATAAATGAAAGTTGACGAACCAAAACCAGCATTACTAACTAATGCTAACACTCCCCAAACTTCCTGCTTCTTTCTTTGTAGGTCAGACGTCCTTTAATTTGTAGGGTATATAGTTCATTAACAACCAAGCAGGCAGGCAGGAACCAAGCAAATTGGCACGGAATTCTGAAGACAGAGCCATATGAATTACATTGTAAATGCAGAGATCTAGAACCGGTACCAACCACCGAGTCTTTCACCGTTCACACCATCAGGCACCATCTTGTCTTTTTGTGTCGCTTGTGTGTTCTTCAACTACAGAACCAGTTAGTTCTCCATTGATGTCATGTAAACACATCCGACCTGTCACTATTCAATCTTTTGCTGACGCTGCATTGGCGTGTCTTGTAAAAAAACAGGGAAGCGACTCTGTTCTCCCACAGGCTTTACGATTTTCCATCACCTAATCTCTGTTTATAACTTACGTGGCAAGACAATACCACGTGAAAGAACCCCTCTTCCTATAATCATGTCTGCTCCTTGAATGCTCCCTCTGATCACCCTCCATCTATTTATATTGCACTAAAATTTCGTTTCAGAGCACAACCCCACAAGATAACTGATTCAAAATAAAACCTGAAGTTCCCAACTTTGAAGGCGGCAATGGCGATCAAGCAAAGCTTCTGCAGATCGGTTCTGGGTCTGGTTGGGAACAACAAAAGAGATTCTTCTACAGGTTTAGATGTGCCAAAAGGGTTCTTCGCGGTTTATGTTGGAGAAACGCAGAAGAAGAGGTTTGTGATCCCTCTGACCTTCTTTAGCCAGCCCCTGTTTCAGGATTTGCTGAGAAAGGCCGAAGAACAGTTCGGTTTTCATCACCCCATGGGTGGTCTCACGCTTCCATGCTGTGAAGATGTCTTCCTCAGGCTTACTTCCCGAATGACTACAGCATAGGATAAAAGCTACCACAACCATTCTGTATATGTCAGACATTCGAATTGTGAATATTTTCACTTTTTTCTCCTCCGCAAGAGGAGGTTTCTGATTGAGTCATGCAACATGTACTCAAAGTTTCACTATCTTATAATTATCTTTTATAATGTCCTAATCACACTTTGCCTTTTTTTATTTTTAAAAACCTATAGTTATCCCTTGTTTTGTTTTTTTACACTGTCCAACAACAATTTCTTAAACTATAATTTAGATTGTACGATAGTCATTTTCCAGTAACTTCAATCTCTTCAATATTTTTTTTTCATAGTTAATAGACATTTTAAATTATCAGTTTTTCCTTTCTGTAAATACATTTTTCTTCTAGTAAATTCATATCAATGTTTCTTAAAAGTCAGTTAGCCGTGAAAAAAATATCAAAAATCTTGAAATTACTAGAACATAGTTATCAAATAGTTTAAATTAGATTTCAGAAGTTATTGTCGGACACCGTAAAAGAAACATGGGATAAAGTGTAGGTTTTTTAAAATAGATGAGACAAAGTGTAGATTAGACTAAACCACATGAAAATTTTTGTAATTTTTCCTTTTTCAATACTCAGAATAGCATTAAGGAAAAAAATAGAGAGAAGATTAGTGTTTTTAAAACCAAACCGTACTTCAAATCATCAGAGTCACCGAGTCACGATTCAACCAGTTCAACCAATTAAACCACCGATTTATTTTTATTTTGCATTTGTATTGTACGAGTGCTGAGTTATAAGATAAAAATGAAAAAAAAAATGAAATTTTATACATAACAAAAGAACTAAGTTTGTATTTTACCTAAAATATTAAGTTACAAACTCTAATACAAATAAGTTCCTTCCTTCTCTAAACCCACACTGCTCTGCTGTTACTTCTTCCTTTCTTTCCTCCCTCCCTCTCTCACGCTTCGTTTTCTTCTTGTTCCCTCTATTCCCCCCCCCCCCCCCCTCTTTTCTCCCTACCCCCTCTATCTCATTTTCTTTTTAATGCTTATTCTCTCTTTCATCCTCTTCTTCTCTTGTTTTCTCTCTGTTGTTGTTTCTCCCTTTCAACCTCTTCTTCCTTTCATCCATCTCTCTCATCTTTTGTTTTCTTTAGTCTTCTTCTTCTTGTCATCACTTTTTTTTTCTTATTTTCTATTTTTACTATTCTTAAGTAATTGTTTTTAAACTGTTGGTTTGTTCCAATTTGATTGTTCAATAATTCCATGCATTTTTTTTTATTTTGACCATTTTTTTACTGAACACCAAATGAGCTGATAACCGGATCAGCAATGTGTCTGACTTGCTGTCAAGCCATTCAAATTGTTTGATCTGACTTTGACAACACTGAAGAAGATATGTTACATAGCATAGTCACACCTAAAGAAGTGACTAAGTCAAAGCAAGATCCTCTATGACTTGATAGAACCTATTGTTGCCATTGACTTGTTTCACTAGTGTAGAAGCTAGTTTGACTTCTGTAACCCACTGATGAATCAAGAACTTGAGAAGATACATCCCATGAAGGAACTTGATGTCTCTTAGCAAACAACTGGTTATCTTCCAAGCAAGCTCTCTTGCTCCCAATAGCTGCAAACAACAGCTTGGTTTTGATGTTGGTAATCAAACACTCAACTTTATCATTACCAATAGCTTTTATGGCTGAATATGAAGATTTGGTAATAATTGATTCTGTAACTAATTTTGTAGGGTGAGTGTTTGAATGATTTGTGCAGTTTTATAGAGAACACCATAGGCTTCCCATCGGGGCTTAATTGCTTATCCTTGTTGATGGTGATTGAATTAGATAGCTGTATATTCCTTGAACTCTCAAAATGAAGGGAAGGGGCAATAGGTTGGGTTTCACTATTCTTTTGCGTAGAACCATGGCTTAGTCTAAGTGCGTGCTTTCAAATTTTTTATTTGTGTTTGAATTACTTTACGGTGGCACATTTAATGTTACTTGTAATTTTTTTTATAATAATGTTACTTGTAATTTATTGTTTTTGTATACAAAAGGGGAGAAAATTTTTTGTGTAAAAATAACTTCTAATTTTTTTTTATCAAATGTCATGTTATACATGTGAAATTCAAGTGAATGTTTCATTTTTATCATCATTTATTTTTATCCTATAATGAGATATTCAGAACGCTTATCAAGTTACAATCTGTTTTATTACTTGTATTTTTTTTTTTTGGGGGTCAAGTGATATGCTTGATAGAATATATAGAAATTTTATTATTTCCCTTTTCAAATACTAAGTAAAAATTGAGACACAATCGTGATTTTTGAGAAATTATTTCGTTGAATTTGAGTATTTCCAAGTTTTGTTCCATGGGTGGTTAAAATCCTAGTCAACCCTGGATATTTAAATGGGTTTGAATATCACATAATTTATTTTTTTATTGGATCAAAATTCATACAAGTTCGAAAACCTAAAAATGGAAATTGAATGACTATTAGAGACATTTTCACAAGTTCTCCTTATGCTGTATATCTTTCTCCCTAGTCCCTAACTTTGATAACTTGTAATATTATTCTATGTACCAAAAAATTTATCCCCATGAAATATATATTAAAATTTTTTATAAGTTTTAAAACAATAAAAATTAATTTTAGATCATCCCTTTTTTCTTCTATATACATCATTTAATGTTCTAAATTTGCCCTGTAACGGCATAATATCATTGGGCTGTTCTCTTAAAAATATATAATTGGGCCGTTTGACTGGCAAGCTAATGGGCCTGGCTTACTTATTTAGCACGTACTTTTTACAAATGGCCCAAACAAACACTTACGCTAAGCCTAAATATTCACGCAGCACAGGCGTCCGTTTCACGCTGTGACTTCAACCTTTCTTTCGCTGTTTAAACAAGGAGTTTCTTTCTTTTTCTCTCCCGCGCGCCCTCGGTCGCTCTGTTTGTTCGTCTGGCTCACCAATCGGTAAGGCTTTGTAGCTCCAAAGTCAGGCGAGAAAGAAATTGAGTTATCTTGTATCGTCGTTCCGGACGGGAGAGAGATCCGGCGAGAAGTTTTCAAAAATCTCTGACGGTATTATGTTCGTTTGGATTCCGATTAATCTGTTCAGCAGCGTTTAGCATTTCAAATAGTGCTTGGGGAACTCCGTTTTATGATCTCTCTATTCTAATCTGCTCCATTTTCTGTTAATAGATTTTTTACCATAATCTTTTTATCTTTTCAGAAGCTATATTTCATCCATTTCACTATCTCGTATACGAAAGCTGAAGTGATTTCACCGATTTCTTGTTACGATCAGTTCTAGCCTAGTTATGCGTTTAAATAAATTCAAGGCTATAGCATGATTTATAGTGTCAGTTCTCTGTTGCTTTGCTGTTTCTCTTTTGAATTGTGATTTTGGTCTAGCTAAAACACAAAGATGTTGAAGTAACCATGTTAATCGTGTCGGGTGCGATGCAGTTCGACTTGTTAGATAGACAAGCCAGGACGGTCCTGTTAAGTCCTTAAAGAGATGGGTACTTTTGTTGTGTTTCTATTTTGCAATTATTGTTTACGAGTTTACAGTTTTAATCTCAGGTAGTTGTTCCATGGTGGCATATGTAGTTCACGTTACAACACATGGAGCACTGCCTGTCATTTGCGTTAACATGAATTGCCCAACAAAGACTTGTGCAGGCAGCACGATCCAGGTCAAGTAGGAGTGGATCTAAGCTTTCTGTTGGAGGATGTTGTGCAATTGCGCATCCAGCCATTTAAATCGTAAGTTCGTTTAGCTTCAATTAATACCCCAATTTTATCAATGATGTTAGAACTCTTTCACGACAGTAGTACTAGTACATGTGGCAATGCCCAGGATTGCTTTGGGAAGTTGCCTTCTGAGTAGCCCAATGGAATGAGATGGCCAAACGATTTATTTTTTCGGCTTGATGGGTGTGCTTTAGTGCTAATTTGTTTGATGTGGTTCGTCAGATTGTCCGTGACATTAATTCCTAGCGGCATGACTTCCTAATCAGCACAAGTCAGCTGACTGGTCTTGTTGTGATTCAGCTTCTAGTTAATCTGTAAACCGTGACCAGAGTTGAATTGGTAATTAGGTGATTGAGAATCTAAACAAATGTAGAATGGTGTGGTCAATAGTAGCAGCATTTGAATTTAAGTCGGGAAGACCATTTATGTCCCATGTTGACTTTAGCGAACCTTTTGTGGTCAAATTCTATATTTGATGAAATCATGAAGCGGAATTCCCAAACCGTTTACAAAATAACCAGCTGCTTTTAAGTTTTCCCCCTGGTCACTTTTTCGTTTCTGAACTGTACATCTTTTGTGAAATCCACTTTTGATTGTTTATTTCTTGCCTTACTTGATTGGGTTAGAGAATCACTCGGTGTGACACGTTATATTACCCAACTAAAGACAAACTAAAAATTGAGGTGCACTAGAGATTGTCCCCTCAGGACATTGGTTCATGAATTTTGGAGATTCAGATGACTTGGTAAAAATTGTGGGCTTATGGCTGCTCCTGAGCAGGTAAGTAAAATCATGCTCCCTCCATCCCAGTGACATATTTGTCATCTCTCTCCCTCTCTCCCCCTAAATTATGGGTGTTGCGTAAATTTATCGAGTATGTTTTTCTTGATTACCCTTAACTAAATAACACATTTACTTATGTAACAATTGAGCAAAGCACACTTATGGGGAGGATAGATTTCGAAGATTATGGTATGTAGGAGTATCTCATATTTTGGGGTGCAAACGAATTGGAAAAACAACAAATATTCTGGACAGTGCAAGTAATTAGCATTGTTACTGACACTCAGAATATGACACATCCTAAAATCAATGATCATGTTTTTATCTTGGTCAAGATTAAGGAGGTGGGAGTCGCGAGGTTAAAGGCTCCTCTTGCAACACTGTACTGCTGCTGCTGATGCAAAGGTTTTTCAATAGGCTAATTCTCCATCCGTAGCACTCTTTTCCTATCCCTCTTCCACATGAAGCGTACTTTCTCTTTTGCGTCTCTTAGTAGAGTTTTTCAGTTTAAATGTTGGAAGAAAAAGAACAAATTTGAGTTAAGCATTGACCTTGAATCTTTCTGTCTGGAAATCACCATGAGGATTTTTCAACAATTTCTAGAAGTAGTAAGTTGGTTGGAATTTGAATTTATCTGTTAATAAAATTTTGGCATTTTCAAAATAGTTGTTCTTGAATGATCTCTTGGTTTGCATCATATATTTTTTCTCCATCTAAATTCCATCCTCATCTTCTATCATTTTTTTGTTATTTTGATGTCTTACTATGTGCTCTACACAAAATATGAAGAGTGTACAGATTTGGCTAGTGAGTTGTAAACAAAGTTATGCACAGATTTGGCTAGTGAGTTGTGAACAAAGTTATGCATTTTGGTAAGGCTAAATATATTATATGTAGAGTTTTTTTAATTATTTTTTTCAATTCAGTTATATTTAGGAGGCTCAAACACATTCAAAGGTCAAAAAACCATGAGCATCACATCTGATATGATGCAGTTCGACTTGGTAAAAGACAAGGACGGACAGTCTGTTTATGTCTTTAAAAAGATTGCTACTTCGGCTGCTTGTCTGATTTTTTTACCAGTAATTTGAAAACTTACGTATTGGTTGCATGGTGATCTCATGATGTATGTTGAAACAAGATTTTTGGCCTGAGAGGTGCTAATTTCTCAATCTGTGATATCTAGTTGTCCAGAACACTAATTTCTTGCTGCATGACTTCCTAATTAGCACAAATATGATTAAGTTTGCAACCCACCTACTTGTTTGTTATTAAGGCAAAGTTTCTCTCCTCTATTGTCTCCCCTTGTCCCATACCATCTGACAGTATAATGCACATCCTAATGAAATGTATCAAGAATCAAGTAGTAAAAAATAGAAATAGAGCTTGTTTTGTTGCTTGGTTCATTTACAAGAGTGGTCATAATTGATGTACAATTTAAATAATTAATTAATATATAAAAAATTATATTTTTCTCAATATTTGCTGACCAAGTATTTTATATTTATTTAGATTAAGATCGGGTCTTGTTGGGTTTAGTCATTAGGTCATTTCGAGTTTAGGTCAAGTCAATTTTAGATTCAGGTCATTTTGGGTTCAGGTCAATTTAGGTTTGGGCCATTTCGGGTTCGGATATTTTGGGTTTGGGTTTTTACGGGTTTCACTTCAATCAAGTTAGGATGCAATCAGGTTCGGATCGTTGATTTTTCTGGTCAAGTTAGGCTGGGTCAGATTTTGCCATCCTTGTTTTTTGAGGGAATGATAGGGATTAAGCCCTTAACAATGGCTAAGCAACATCTTGTGGCACCAACCAAAGAAAAACTAAAAATGCCTGCCAAAACAAGGTTCCTGAATTTTGGAGGATCAGATAAGCTAGTGAGCATTGTAGCTGTTTGTGAGCATGTACAGAGCTATTATGAATTGTTATTATTTAATTGACAACATGGCCTGTCCTAAAACTATGATTTGTTTTCTTTGATAGGATTAAGAAAGTGGGATGCTGTCATGTTAAATCTCTTGAGAGAGTGCTTGTGGTGGTGCTGAAGCCTGTGTAA
This sequence comes from Aquilaria sinensis, assembly GCA_005392925.1. Classification (NCBI taxonomy): domain Eukaryota; kingdom Viridiplantae; phylum Streptophyta; class Magnoliopsida; order Malvales; family Thymelaeaceae; genus Aquilaria; species Aquilaria sinensis. Next base: position 616,757 of record SMDT01001377.1, read on the forward strand.
GGGGTTCCGAAGTAGGCCTCGTCAGTATCTTCAGTTCTCTTCACCCCCCCTGCGGTTCCATTAACTTCCGTTTTTTCCTGTCTTCCTTTTTATGTTATTTAAGGGTACAGTGGTAATACATTGCACAGTATTTCATGGCACTTGGGCATCGAATCTGCTCTTTTGCTTGTTTTCTTTGTAAGGACTGGAGGGTAAAAACTGTTGGGAAATGTTATTTTGCCAAACAGTTGAAAATATGCCATCCTTTCTGGGAACATGGCACAATTGAGCATCATCGGTTGATGATCTATAATGTTAAGACTTCCCTTAGCTTCTATTCTTTATCTTTTGTGTATATGTATGTGTTTCTCATCTCAAAATGAATCCATGCAAACAAGGTACTTAACTATGATGAATGATGAATTTCACTGATCTAAACAAAGTAGCAATGCAGCAGAGAATTACCTCATGGGTCGGTACCCACTTATATTAAGGCAGATGACCAAGAAAGCAAGGTTCCCTGTATTTGATTTATCTTACGCAACTCCCGGGTTTGGCTGGAGCATTTATGATGTATAAGAAATTTAATTTAGCCCGTATTCTTCCGTGACCACCAAGTATTTTGCAGGGTTCATGACAATTACCTCATAATGAATGGCCCCTTGATGAATTGTACTACAGACATGAATGAATGGCCCGTATTCTTCCGTGACCACCAAGTATTTCTTATGACAACTCCCTGTATTGTACTACAGAAATGAATTTCTTATGATGTATAAGAAATTTAATTTAGCCCGTATTCTTCCGTGACCACCAAGTATTTTGCAGGGTTCATGACAATTACCTCATAATGAATGGCCCCTTGATGAATTGTACTACAGACATGAATAATGCTTGCTGTCCCCTCTCAGGTACTTCCGTCAGTCCGTTGCGGTTGTGCAAATTAGTACACTGGAAAGAGAAATGGAGTAACCAGCTCTGGCATCAAGATGGGTCCTGGCTTTGCTGTCTGGTCATTTCAATATAATTCTATTTCATTATCTCCTCCTGCCCTCTCACATGTCAGGTACGGCCCTATCCTTGAGTCTTATAAACCAACCTAAGTTTTGGCAGGGTCTGAATGGATTAATGGTGTGGAGCCCTTATGTACCAAGGCTTATCATAATCAAGGTGCTCTAATTGACCATTCCTCTAATCTTCATCCATTCCTGCTTCACTGGTGTATGTCTTTAATCATAGTCAATAGTTGTAAGCTTTTGTTTTGAGTGCCTTCCATGTGAAAGACAGATGAGCTGAATCAGAATTCATAATACAGTATAGGAAAAGCCTGCAAAGTAGACTTGCATTCACAATTCTGTTCTTCGACAGATGGGCATGGGGATGGTGGGTTTCTCAGTGATTGAAACGTAGGCCGTAAAATGGTATCCTGTCATGCATTACTATAACAGGTGAGGGGTTGGTTAAAGATTCCAAGTTATGGTTGGGGTAAGTGGGAGTTAGACGTTTGAAGTAGTTGGAATGATCTCATAGGATTTTACTTTTGTTGCGTCCCCACAGCCACAGGAGAGCTAGGGGGCAAGAGTAACATGTGCTGGAGAAAAAGTAAAAGTCGTTTTCGAATCTCAACTATTACAAAAATTGCCTTGTCTCCGGGTCTGGGCTCCGCATTTTGCTGAGACTGGTGGGCCTATCTCGTCTGCAGTTTTTGTCACCAATTCCAGCCAATCTCATTCACAGAACATGCAAACCGTATACCTTTCGGGAAGACGGCGACTTTGGGGTAAACCTTTTATCCGTTTTCACCACTTCTTTTAGCTATACTTCTGAATACATCTCTACCTCGAAAGGCGTATGGTTGCACTGTCATTTTCTAGTTGCCGTATGGTCATCTTCCTAGCTAGTAGTGAGTACAATAACTGATCGCATGCTTCTTCTTTTTTACTATTATTTTTAAGATTTTATGAACTATTTTCATGGGCTTCAAACAACACAAATATTAGTACAAACAACTAATGGTATTTCAATCCAAGTCTCAGGTCTTATGCATAGGATATTTGTTTTTGTCGTGGACATCTCACTTGAAACAAACAAAAAGGAAACACAGTCATGCTGGACAATGCCATATCAGTCATTTAATTCTTTCTGGATTCATGTTTTTTTTTTAGCCTTAGAACATGAAGGTAGAATAGGGTTTCTGATATGCAGCCAAGCTAGGAAGATATATGCCGGCGGGATGCATTTAAGTAGAGTTATGTTCAATCTTTCCCAGTTGGTGGCGGAGGTTTAAACAGGACCACGTGACAAAGCATATATATGCACTTGGGAAAACAAAACAAAACAGAGAGCTAGAAATAGAATTTGTTTTAGTAAAATTGAGACTAGAAGTAGGAGAAGCAAGAACTGGCTTGACTGAGGTGGTCGAAATTAATGTTTATTAGGAAAGGGTCTAGCACTGTCAGAATTACCTTAATGAATCAGGGTTCCATTGTTTTTCAAGTTACTACAAATGAGATGAGAGAAGTTGCACATTATAAACAAACAAGAGGGCAACGGAGAACGGAAGTAGGCTTGTGACATGGTACATAATTTTACATCTAAAGTCGGGTATTATGAATTTTACTTTGGTTAATTAATGCTAGGCCTAATATAGATAAATGCAAGTAGGAAAATCTTGGTACTGCGTAAAAATTCTGTTCAAGTAGATTATTTTAGAGGAAAATGTGATATCGTCAGAACAAAGGGCATGAGAGAGGCTTCGTTGCTTTGTTCATTAAATGTTAAAGTAGTTCAAGTGAGGACTGAGCATGTAAAAACAATCCCGGTGAGGTCAAAACCTGCAGTTGTTGCAGTAAAATACACATGGGCTTCTGCGCAGGTTATATCATAAAGGGTATTGCTGTTGAAAACTAAATGCTTTATCGCAAGTCCAAACAATCAGAAAATTACAAATTCCCACACTGTTGTACTCTCCAGTACTCTTGTTACTCGTCCGTGATTTCAGGTAGATAGATCAGCGACTGATTAAGGAGAGGAACGAGGCTGGTCTTATGGGTTTTAATGTTTCTGCTTTTGGTGGGTGGGTGTGTGTTGGAGTAGAACTTGATATTGCTACCTAGCGGTAGAGGCCTCAATTTTCAACTACCTTTTGACCCCTCAGCATATAGAGGAGAGATCTAACCCCCCCAGATTTACGTCAAAACAGCTGAACGAAATTAGTGGAAAAGCGAGAGAAATTTATTTAGAACACTAGTAGAAGGGGTCCTTTTTTTCATCAGGAGGGAGGCCCAACAGAGAACCCAACTCCCAATGGGATCGGCTCCCACCTTGTCCTTGCTCAGGTACACATACCCCAAAACGCCCGTGCTATGCCCGTGCCATGTCCTTTGCCCCCGCACTCTACGTCACATGATCCTATCTCTCTCTGTCCCTCCCAACTTTCTTCATAAATACTCACCTTAACCTGTAACTCATTCCCTCACCACTCTACCCTCTCATCGTCTTTATTGTGTCGAAGCCACAATTTTCCTCCTAGCCTAGGTCCCTACACTGAACACTAGATGGCGATCAGGAAGTCCAGCAAACTGTCTCAGACCACAGTGCTCAAGCAAATCCTCAAGAGATGCTCAAGTTTGGGCAAGAAACACGGGTACGACGAAGATGGCCTTCCTCTTGATGTCCCGAAGGGGCACTTCGCTGTCTATGTGGGTGAGAACCGAACCAGATACATTGTTCCCATCTCCTTCTTGAGTCACCCCGACTTCCAGCTCTTGCTTCAACAGGCTGAGGAGGAGTTCGGCTTCGACCACGATATGGGCCTCACAATCCCTTGTGAAGAAGTTGTTTTTCGCTCCCTGACTTCCACGCTCAGATGAAATTAAGGAGATCCAAGTGAAATGAAGGATTCGGTTTGGTTGGAGTAGATGCTCAAGAGAAGCACCTAGTTAAGTATTGTAATGTTTGCTTCTCTTTTTTTAACATCTATCTTCTCCCTGCTGATCCTTCCATCAAGGTCCCCCCCCCCCCCCCCCCCCCCCCCTCTTTTTTCAGTTTATACCCATTTGGGGTTTTTTCTTAAATGTTCGTCACTAATGACTAACCTGTGCTAACCCAGGAAAATTTGTTATCTGGGATAGATTTGTAAAAATGTTTTCCTCGCATATGTAATGTAAGTTGTTGCATTACTGCGAGAGAAGTTGAATGACAATGGAAGCAATGTTGTTACTTATTAGTTTCTTTATCAGCAATTACTTGTATTAATCTCCTCGACTGTACGGTTAATTGATTGGTAGGGTGGGGCTGGGGCTGGGGCATTGCTATTACTAGGAAACTGCTGTTTCCCTTGTGTACTAGCGGTTTGATTTGCTGATCAATTTAGGGAGGAAGAATAGAGATCCGGAGTCCAATCAAAGCAGAGACGTACTGAAGTGTCGAAGAGCAGAGAGTACAAAAAAGAACAACGTGGTCTGTGTCAGAGAATGTGGGGTACTTGAGTGCGTACGGAACACTGTGAGGTTGTGTAACTAATGATCCTTGTTTTTAAATGAAACATCTAAAGTAGCGACGTACAACTAGTCCAGGCCAGGGTAGAAGTAGATCTTGGAAATCATGATTTCATGTGGGACTGATCAAATGAATAACAACAGTGGAACTGTGGAAAGAGACAGATTAATTGGCAATGTGGCATAGAAATAAGTAAAAATCTTAGCCATTCATCGTCCATCATATGTAACCCCCTTTAAATTTCAACATTACCAAATCTGACTGGGCTTAAATGAAATTGATCCAATAGCGCATTCTTCGCCATTGATTCTAGCACACCGGAAAATATGCAAGTTTGGGTGTTTCTTTCTAATGGCGACGTTTAGGACTCAAACTAGTGTTAAGCCCACACTTAATAAATTAAAATTCAATGAAAATAAGTTATTAGTGTTTTAATCAAAATAGAAAAAATAAAGCTGAAATTGATACTTAATTGTCAAATGAGAGACTGGGAACCAATTTGGCAAGGGAAAAAAGTCCCAAGACTAAATCAGGGGTTTATCAAGCATTGGTCTAAGCAAGAGTGCGTCCAATAAAAAATGAACCATAGAGCGGGCTAAGAGACAAGGAAAGAAATGGGCCACTAAGGCCTAGATGGAGTGATTGTAGCAGAAATATTGATAACTTTAATGTTAAAAAAATTTATAACAATAAATAATAAAAAATAATTCTAAACCATTTGAGTTCTACATTCTCTATGACTCTATATCATGTTCTTAATTATTAAAGTAATTAGTTAAAAGAAAATATTTGACAAAATATAAAACTACACATACTCCAACGTTGAAAAATAATATTTGATTATGCTTTTTAAGTTTTGAAACATTTTAAAATTTGAGGATGAATGTGTAGTATCATCCAAAGATATAGGACCTTTCAGCATTTTGCTTTTTCCAAGTTGTGCCGTCTAGGCTGCTTCTTGGAACTCACTGCCTATTCTGAAACTTATAAAAGCTAGAGGATGAAACTAAAGTATCATGGAAAGATATAAGTCATCTTTGTATTTCAACCTTTCCTTCCGCTTTCTGGACCTTCTTGAGCCAAACCAAAAGAGACCAAGGAGGCCGAACTTACACAAAAATAATAATAATAATATTGTAGCATCAATTTCACTATTTCTAATGTCAAATCAACTCTTATTGTTTTAGTTAATACTATTTTGCGACTTGCACATCGGTATGAGATGATCGATGAAGAAAAAACTTTTTATATCCGCTATATTTATAAAAAGAATATTAGAAAAAAAGTTATGAGTTTAAAAATAAGATATCAATCTAAATAATGTTTAGAATGTTGTGGTAATAAATTTGGTAAATAAAAAATATATGACATAAGATTAATGTAGTGAATTTGACTTTTTAAGAGAAATCAAAGTCTTGAGGGTCATTAATAAAAGTTCAGGGTCTAAAACACAATAATCAAAATTTAGGAAAAAGTGGTAAAATGTTTATTTTGAAAGTCAAAGGATGAGAAGTATGAAGATATCACGACAAATAAATGAAGGATCAATTTTATAATTTATCTTTTATGAATATATCACAGCAAATAAATAGAGGATCAATTTTATAATTTATCCTTTATTAACAAAAAAAATTTCAAAAAAAAAAACCAAAAGACAAAAAAAAAACCCTAGAAAAAAATTCCCAAAAAAATAATTTTGGGGCCAAAAAAACCAAATGCATGTGAAAAAAAACCCAAATGCCAAAAAAAAAAAAAAAGAGTTACTATAGTAGGGTTACACTGTTTATAATGTCAAATCAATTCTTAGGATTTTAGTAATATAATAATTAATCTCCTTACCGTGAAAAAGTGTGAAAAGAAAAAAAGAAACTCTATACAACATTAAAATATGTCAACAGTGTCAGTTGTCCTCCCTCACCCCCTCCTCCCCTTCGACATATATTTGGATTTATGTGTGGTTGGAAAAGGAAAATGCGAGCGTGACGGGGTGATAGACGTACGTGTTATCACCCCCATCATCCTATCACATAAATAGGCCCCGCTGAAAGTATTTAGTGACAATAAAATACACCGTTTCTAGTGATATTACCTGTATTAAGATCATATTGAAGCTTTCTCCTGTATCAATCCGTTAATAGGCCAGCTAAATTCAAATCGACTATTGCATAAATTTAATTGTCAATCGGTGTTGTCATACTATCCCCGTCTTATAACTTTTTTGTACTTTTAATATTTAGTTTGATACAGTTGATCTTTTCATAAATAACATATTAACAAATGAATTCCTATACTGACATTAATAAGAGGGAAAAAAAAGGTATAGTCAAATTCAATTTTAAAAAGTCAAAAGTAATAAATATTATGGGCTAAATAAAGTTATTTATTACAAGAATTTCGTTAGATCTTAATATGTCAAGTACTTAGTTTCTTTTACTTTTGTTCGAATCTAGTTTTTTTTACATTTGTTTGAATCACCTTTATTATTATTATTATTATTATTATTATTATTATACCTTGAGTTATTACTACAGTGGCAAATGTACATTGTAAATATAGGTCAATGGGCTACATTTTCCTAGAAAAATATTAATAAGAAATATATAATTTTGTGATTAGACTTCCTTTGATTTTCTAATGGGCCCATAATTTTTAGGACATATGTTTGAATAAAAAAGTGAGTTTCTCTTATCTAAATAAAGATGAAAAAAGTGGGTCACTATCTTTTCTCCATTAACAATATTATATTGGCAATAGCCCTCTTTTGGCCCCTGACCTTTCATATTTCTTCCCACCTGCACCTTAAACTTTTTCCACTATGGTCTTTTCGATTCAAACATATGAAACATTTAAGGAGTTAGTTTTAACAAAATCAAGTTAACGGTACAAGAGGGTAAAAACTAAAAGTTTAGGGGCTAACAAGGGATTTTTGCATTCTATACTTTATATAACCATAGAGCCATAGGCGTCTCTCATCCCATCTATCTTTGCAATCTATGATATTGTAAATACATTCGAATCGTCCAACCATACTTAAATAACTAGATGCTAAATGAGAGATATTTTTTTATAGATGTTTTCCAAAATAATTTTTTTTCTTTTACTATATCATGTATAATAATTTATAAATTTGGGTAGTTAGTCTTAGTGTTTAATACATAGTTATTAAAATCCCGACTTAAATCTTAAAAAATTACATTTTTATGACTCTAAAAATAAAAAAATGTTTCAAGTTTTAGTAAAAACTTATATGTATACAAAAATGGATAGAGTCTTAATTTTAATTTTAGAAACTTAGAAACTTTATGACTTTACGTTTCTACAATATTAAGTCAGATTTGTTGAAATTAGGCTAAAAAATGATTGTAAACTGAAAATATATAAACCTAATGCCAACTCAACCCATTTATGGTTAAAACAAAAAAAAATAAAGATAATAAAAAAAATAAAACATAAATTATCTCTTGTTTTTTTCCTTACTCTCCCTATGTCACTTGATTGTTTTTCTTCACTATGACTTTGATAATTAGTTATCAAATATATGTAGATGTAGATATAGATAAAGAAAATATCAATGATGATAACATAAATAACTTTGGTCTTTCAAATGATAAAATGACAAGAGAAGAAAATGAATATATAAACTTTGAAGATGATAATATTGGTATTATTATTGGTCATGATGTTTCATATGTTCTATAATTAGATGATTGAGATTTTTTAACTTCTCATTATGAATTGTGGAGTTTAGAACTTGATTTTCTTGCATTATATATTTATGACTTGACACTTTTTTATGTTATTAAACTATTAGTAAGTGAAAATATTATGTAATATAAACTTTCTGAAATAATATAGATAATTATATTTTTTTAATCTTTTTCTAAAACTTTTTTATAGAATCTTATGACTTTACAACTTTAAAAAAATCAAAATGACTCTAAATAGAAATCTGACTTTAATAGCCTTGTTTTAGTATTTATGTATGTATTTAGACCTCTTTTAAAAAATGTTGGGCCTCCTTTCCATTGCCATATCAAAAATGCCAAACTTACAAACACTTTCCCAAAAATTTCTTTTGCTAAATGATGTGGCTGAAAAAAATTGAATGCAGAATTATGTGTAGGACGTACTCAAATTAAAGATATTCACTAACTGATCAACACATCTTTTACTAAGGGAAATATTATAAAATGTTAGTATATGCAGCATTATACACTTGTGACATTTCGCTGTACCAGGATTGGACCAACATGGAGAAGCTGACGCTGCCTCTAGTTAGCTGGCTGGTCCTCCCTTTTTTATCTTTTGCCTGCAGCCACAAAGGTCATATGTCCCATGGCAAAACATAACTGCCTCTCCAACCCCCCAGCCCAGCCTTAAAGAATATTTTCTTCCTTTTGAAAGCTTCCTCCCCCGGAATCAAATTTCTTCGCCCCATTATTTGTTTGGTGTCAGTTCGAAGCATGCCCATGCATGCCCTCCCATCTCTCGCTCCCTGATGGTCCTCACTTGTCCTGCTCTTGATTTGCAAAATACATAATATACTAACACCATCTTTTCTAAAAAAAAAATCATATACTCCCTCGTATCATGTTCTTTGATTCATTTTATTTTTTTAACTTAATTTTAACTTGAATTTATTTATATTATTATTTACTATATATATATATATATATATAGAGAGAGAGAGAGAGAGAGAGAGAGAGAGAGAGAGATGTTAAAGATAAAAAGTCATATATTAATTGTTGTAATAATGAATAATGCAAATAACTTTAGCCAGAATAAGTACTTAATAAATGCGCAATAACAAAGGATACATATACATGCTTGTTACTTAGCATTTTTGTCTGTGTATGGAAGTTGGTTAGCCTAACTAAAATAACATAACTTGGTAATGTTCGTTGAGATTCAAATAGTGTTTGTATTACTCCTATAATGTAAGTGAAGAAAGTAAAATTTACAAAAAAAAAAATGATACTCTCTTTATCATAAAAAGGATGAAACATATTTCTTTTTTTTACCATTCCAAAAAAAAAATACATTTCTTTTTTAAGAAAATCTTTAACATCTAATTTATGTCACTACCCTCATTTAAACTCTCACTACATAAAATATAAAAAGGAATTTTTTCTTTTCTAATCTTCATTAAAATTCTCATCACACAAAACCTCAAAAAAAAATATTATAATTTAACCTCTCATTACACATAATCCAACTTTTTTAAAAAAAAATTTAGTTTCAGTTGTAAAATTGAAAACAAACATTATAAGCTACACATATATTAATTTTCATGTCCAAAGAAATGCACTATTCTTTATGAAAATGAGAACGTATGTTTTTTAATACTCATGATTAGGCTGTTGATAACTTGGCCGTTTAAAAATCTAGTTTTTTTAGTAGTGGAAAGTACATATCTTGCTTGATATTAATATCTTGCTGTATATCCTCTGTTAGCTTGTTGAACTCTTACATATCTTTTATTTAGATCGACTGATTAGTTTTTCATATGCATGGGTATTCTTATCGTAAAACGTGGGATTAGACATTTGCAGATCATGTTAATTAACATATAAATGGGATTAGACATTTGCAGATCATGTTGATTAAGTTGATGTAAAATTATTATACAAGCTGGTAAGACACAGTTACGCAGATTTGGCTGAAAGGATTCCAGATTTCTTGTCCTAGATAATGAGGAAGTGAACTAAGTAGCGATTGGTGAAGACGACTCCTGGAGTAGGACAAGGGAAGAAGTAGTTTCACTTTCGGAGGTACATTACGGGGACAGAAGTCACATGTAACGATTTGATGATTTTATGAATTCGGGCGCAGGGATGGCCTTGTCTTAATTTGAAATCAATCACATAAAAGATGTGAGTTGGAAAATTTATGTCCCGGCCTAACCAGTTGGCCTTGTGTGAAACTTGTGTCCCCACTGACCCACATCCACGTTCCATGTAAATTCTTGGAAGGACCCTTGATTTGCCGGCCCAATTTATCATCCAACTCATTTGCTTTCAATTTTTTTTTTTAAAAAAAAATTACTTTCAACCTAACGAATAAATAAATATTATCATTAATACAAGTTGATTTAAATGGAAATGATTCTGGAAACTTGCATAACAAAATTATGGTTCGGTCCATATAGTTGTATATAAAAGAGACTAGTTTGGGAGAGACGCTCACTTCATTTTCATACTGTAGCTAAAAGAGATGAATAAAAAAAACTTAAATATTGGAGAAAGAATATTTCAGTTGCAACATAATAATGATGATTAATTAGAAATTAGAAGCAGTGCGGTCAGTTGATTTTATTGGATTAATACTACTCCAATATTTTACACCAAACTGCATGTCTAGCGATCGACCAACTTAATAGAACCACGTGAAGCATTTAAATGTAGCTAGCTAATAATAAATCGAGCGGATGGCGAGCCTAATAATTAAGAACAATCAAGTTGATTAAGTGATAGACGAAACGAGCAACCGGGTTTTGACAAGATTGCCCATAATACTTAGAAACATGGTTTTATACACACACACACATATACAAATATATGTCCACGGTACACAGTAGCAGACCCAGGATTTTAGGCTCTGGGGGGCTAGGGGCAAAGTAGAGGTGAGACGAGCGACAATTAAAACCTAAGAGAAAAAAATTATTTAAATAATTATTTACAAAAATTAAATTTTATAAAAATTATTTAAATAATTATTAGGTGGATATGGTATTAAAATAATATCTATTACGTATAAATTTGCAATGAATAGTAAAGATTTAGTCTGTTTGCGCTATTTGCCCTTTTATATTCTTCAGCTAGTTTTGGGGATAAAATAGATAACTGGTCCTTAATTTCTTTCAAATGACCAACCTAGTACCTTATATTTAAAAACTCACAAAAGTCTTGGGTGACAGTGTTTGGGAAGGATATGCAATGTTTCAGAGGTTAGGTAAAAATTTGTGATGAAAAGTAAAGATCTAGAACTGTTTTCTCTATTTACCCTTTTATATTCTTCAGCCAGGTTGGGGGGCAAAATACTTAATAGGCCCTTCGTTTCTCACAAAATGGCCAACTTAGTACCTTATATTTAAAAACTTACAAAATTCTCGGGGGCAGTGGCACCCCCCTGCCCCAAGGTAGTTCCGCCCCTGACGGTACAACCTTGTTCCAAAAATGATAATGATATCATACGAAGTTAGGCTAAAATCCATTTTACTCCCTTGAATTTTGTTAAATCGCTTGGAAGATACTCAAAATTTTAGTGTGGTGCAATTCAGTCTCTCAAATATTAACCGTTGAGCACTTTACTCATTTGACCTCATATTTGTTAGCTAACCAACTAGTAAAATTACATGTTAATCACTAAGTTTTTTAGTTTGTCTCTTTTATACCGTATACTTTACCATCTAACAATCTTTGCACCCTTCTTACCACCACCAATGTTCCGGCTGGCCATCGTTGCCTCACCCCATCCCACCCCTCTACACTCAGGTGTCACCAGCCACTAACGATACGAAATTGAAGGGAGAAGCCCCTTCGCAACTTGTCCCTACGGTGTCTCTCCTTGATCAACTATACACGATGTTACAGCAGCCTTTCAAACACCCATTTCATTCGACTAAACCTAACTCCCTGACTTCGTGTCTTGAATCCCCAAACATATAGCCTCATTCTCATCCTCAAAAACTTACTTCACAAGCTTCCATATGGTTTCATTGAACTATGACAATGATGGAAAATGAAGTGATGGTGGCTCCCAGATGTCTTTGGGGCACTATGACCACTGACTGAACTTGACAATGGTGAAGGTTCATGCATTTGTTGCGGTTGCACAAAGCATAAGCAATGTGCGATAGCACTTGCATCGGGATGTAGGGTGTTATTCACCAAGCCCTAATACTAATTGTAAAATTTATTTTGAACAAAAAATTAATTGGTGGGTGGATTAATTTTTTAGCTAAAAATTCATAGAAATTAGTTATTTTGTAAAAATAAAATGGTTGAAATACTAATCATTTGTTAAAATAGAACACCAATTTTTATCTTTTTTTTGCTGAAATTTTTTCCAAAGTTCTTTATTTTTGGGATTGTATTACTTGTAGCATTATTTAATTTTTTTTTTGTAAATTTTTTCCATTATTTGCTATAATTCTAAGACTTTTATTAAGTTTGTGTTGATTATCATTAAAGACTTCAAGTTACGTATTTTTGTGATTTAACGCCTAAAACTTTAAATTGTTACAAGCAATCCCTTGAACCTTTAGAAATCTAATGAGCTTAACATCAAGTTTACCAAGTTAACAAGTTAAAGGGTTTAAGTGCATCATGTTTTATAGTTAAGGGACTCAATTGTACCGAGTTGAAATTCTTATACTAAAAAGTCTGACACACTATAATCCGAAGGAGTAAAATGAATTTTGGCCCATAAGTTACAATTAAGAAAAAAGAAAGAAAAATAAAGGAAATATTTTTTTATCAGAATGGTTAATTGATGCAGGTGAAATTCCTTAACAAGCATATGCATGAATGTTTTCTTTTCAATTTTACACATATTATAATATTAAATACGCACAAAGTTATATAGCCAATAGGATATGTTGATAGTTTTTTGTTGTTCAGTAGCTCAAAGATGTATTTTTTTATGGTATTTGTTAGGTTTGTTAGCTCAAATTCAAAAATTTTAAGAATGTTAGTTTGTTCAGGATTTGGTGTTAGATTTCCTATTTAGGATTTAGAGACAATTTATTTTAATTTAAGTCAACTAACTTATTTTTAATTTTACATCTTTTGTACTTGAAATCAATTTCATTTAAAAGTTAATATTATGTAGATGCAATAATCTATTTGAAAGTAAATTTTCATGATGTTGTTAAATTTTTATGAATTTTTCTTTTTTAATGCATTAAACTAGAAAATTTTATAAAAATTTAGTAAGATTACAAAATTTGTTTTTCCAATGGATTATTATAACTAAATAATATTGGCTTTTAAGTAAAATTAATTCTACATAAAAAAGACATTTTGAAGTCAATTGACTTATGTTAAAATGAACTGAATGTTAGTTTTCCTATTTTGATATGATTTGAGTTTATGTGTCGTCTATAAAAACGTTTGTTGTGTTAGGGTTTGAGTGTGAGAAAAAAAACTAATGTGATAAAGAGGCAAGATGTGAGAGTTTAGGAGGGATGAAAGGTTTCGTGGCCAAAGAAGCATAGGACGAAAAGCCTTTTATGATTCTCATATATTGTAATTGTGTGTAGATGTAGGCAGTGAGCCGGGCCGAGTCGGGGTCAAGCCCGGCTCAGCTTGGTCAAGGCCCAACATAGCCTAGCCCCGGCTTAAAGCCGAGGTGGAGGTTGGTTGATTATGGGCCTGGGGGAAGAAGAAGTGTTGCATAGGCCCTGCACGGCCCTGCCCGGCTCGGAGCCCTGGCCCGACCGAGTTTGCCTGAAGAATATATTAAAATTTTACAAAATATAGGCAAATTACACCTTACGGCCCTCCAATAGCTCCACCTTACTTTTTGACCTCAAGTTACCATTTTATTCATTTCAATGACTAGTAACAACCACACAAAGAAGTTGCAAAGCCTATTTTCTAACCATACCAAAAAGCAAGAAAGACCTAATGAATCTAGATGAAAAATAATAATGGGAAGAAACTATCAAGAAATGAGTAATTGGTTTTAAAGATATACTAAATATGGCCCAGTATTCTGCGCAACGTATTAATTTTTACAAACTTTACCCTTCTCTTATTTTTATCGTTTCTGTTAGTACCAAGTTCACAATTAAAAGTAAAACTCCTTTTTTCTAGCATATGGATCAACTTTTAAAAATGTTTCAGTATATATGAGAGGTTTAAATTTTGAATTCTGACCACTTAACCTTTTACATCATATTATAATAATAATACAGTAAAACTCCTTGTAAGTAATAATATTAATTGTAAGTATCGTTTAACTTTTAAGTAATAAAAGTTGCACCAATGATAGTATTTTCGTTTCAAGAAAGAAAAAAATAATTCAAATTTATATATATATTTTTTAAAAAGCCCGACCCAGTCCCAGGCTCGGGTAAGGCTTGGCATGGCGTAGGCCCCTTATACCCAAGCTGCGCTGGGGCTTTGCCAACCCAAGCCCAAGTTGGCGGGGCTGATCCTGAGCCGGGTCAGCCTGTTGCCCACCACTGATTGTGTGAGGACAAAATATTGAGGTTATCAATAGTGTGTGGGGATCCATAAGTCTATGTGAGCATTAAGGGTATACTTCTGCTATAATCTCTACATTTTATTTAAGTGATTTTTTCTCATATGTAGATATAAGCTAGTTAAGAGCTGAACTATGTCAAATTTATGTATGATTACTTGATCGTATTTGTTGTTTCACTGCATGTAATAAGTGATTAAGGAACTTTTTTCTCAACAATATTGATTTGTTAAATTCAGGTGGAAGTACCTGTAATTTCTTTTAAAATCTAAAGATAAATGTATTTCGGTCACTCCTTAAAATTAGTCAAAATTTCTTGCAATGACTGTAGTTTAGGAAAATATTTGTTTTGACTTCTCCTTTATAGAAAACCTTGGTTTGCCGGTGGCTAAACCTCAAATGCTACAATTAATACTTTTGTTATCTAATGCAAGTGTTTCTACCAACAGAGTTAATTCAACTATCATGGTGCGAAAATGCATGAATGTTTTTCTAATGTTGTGTGTATGGTTGGTTGTTGTACTCAAGACCTAAGGGGTTGTCTAATTCCATAGGAAATCCTAAACCTATGCTTATTGTTGCATTTTCATCTTATAATAAAAAAATGTGACATGATTAACCATGGACTCTACTGCATGTAGGGATATCAATTGGTCAGATTTGAGTCTAATAAGAGTATTCACACAACAAATGTGCTAAGTTGGACACTTTACCTACATCCTACTCATCACCTCTCAGGTAGATAATTTTCACATTCAAATCGCATCCTATCCATTTTTAAAACATTAGGTTGAATAAAACTCATTTACTCAACACACCCACAACCACAAGTATTTGGTTAAAACTATTTCACTTACTTGATCTCACAGTAGCTAAATAGCAATAAAAAATAAAATGAAGAATACTAAACTTCTGCAAAGCATTTATCTTCCTAGGCTCTATACTAACATAATTAACTTTGGCTAATGTGTTTCATGTCTTGTTTCATCTTCTATATTATTTTCATATGCTATGACTATAATCCATTTCTTATATTGAGTAACACATATATGGTTGGATAGACGAGCGGAAAATACCATATATGATCCAAACCCTGTTCAGATATTGCAAAAAAAAAAAAACTGACTCATCAACTCAGATGCAATTAACTCGTCAGCTCGAATATAACTAAATCCTCATTGGACCATATGTCTATTGACATCCTTTAACTATATATGATGTTGCAATTGTTGTCATATATCAAAATTCTTTTGTTTTGATGGAAATGTAATAGAACATCAAATATCAAGGTGTTACATGAATGAATAACACAAAAAGAGTGATAAATCACTACAAAACTTCCTATATATTCATATCACACTAGCCTAAATGCCATTACTCCTCTAAAACTATATGACTTAACACTTTATCCCTAAATTATAAAATGTGCCAACTTGCCTCTCAAACTATTAAAAATAAGATATTTTAGCCTCTTCACCTAGCAACTTGGTCACATAATGGCATGTAACCTAACATATATCAACTGAAAAAAAACACATCAATGTCACTCAAGTTCCTGAATGTTGTCTTTTTCACCTTAATCTTTTGTCTCTAAAGCTGAGCCTTATTGAGCTCAAACCCAAGCTTGAGCTAAATATGGGCTTAATGAACTTGCCTAATGGTACTCGACTTGCTAGCTTATCAAGAATAATGAGAGACATAAAAAATAGGGTTAATTTTATTAATCCCTTAAAGTTAGACTAGGATTACATATACTTCCTCAAGTTTCAAAACTTTCAGTTATTTTATTATTGAAAAATTACTATTATATATGAGAATATTACAATTTATCCCATAAAGTTAGGTCTTACTTACTTATAACCTCCTAAGGTTTGAACAGTTACATTTACCCTTTGATACTATCGAGCCTATCAGCCTTTTAAGCCAAGGTTAGCTCAAGCTCAAATTGAAGTGTCATTTATCATTAAGTTATTAAGGCAATCTCGAGCTTTGTAGGCTCAGGTTTGGCCCAACCATTTGCAACTGTACCATCTTTAACTCATCTTCCTCAACAACTAAAGACCTGCCATATTTGACCTCGCTTGTTGTTGCTACCTTCTAGACCTAACACCACCGCTTTGTCATTTGAATCGTCCTCCTAATGCCCTTTCAACATTGTGCCATAATGGATTGAAAAAAGTCTGCCTCAACAGGTCGCTAGATCCGCACCCCAGAAGCTCCACTACTTCTCCATGTCGTAATCCACATTCTCACATCACTCCCGATGTGTCTAATCAAGTAGAAATACCACCATTGTCTATCCACGCTATCTCTGGCGTCCCTGGCCTAAATCCTTCACGAACACACATGTTGCTCTGTGCTAGCCATTTTAAGGTAAGAATGTTTAACTTGTTTCGGGGAGAAGCGTAGCTTGTGCAGTGATTAAATCTTTTTCTTCCTCATCTTTTCTTTTTTTATAATTGTTTCGATCTTGTTAGTATTTCCACAAATTCCTAAAGATTAATAATTTTAATTAGTCAAATTTCTTACTTAATCTATTTGGTAATTAATGGTTATGCAGCACCAGAGAAGAAAGATAGACGATCTACTTACAAAACAGGTTAATGAAATACGCTAAAAAGAATTTTTATTATTATTATTATTATTATTATTATTATTATTATTATTATTATTAGTGGGATTTACTTTTTTAAAGAAGTGTGGGATTTCCGTGGACCGTCAACAACAATGATGATTGTGGGATTATCATCAATGAATTTTGCATACCATGGTAGCGTTGAATATGAGGGTTTGTGTGGTGAGAGCAAAAGTTGAGGGTGCAAAAAAATAGAAATTAGAAACTTAGGTGGCTGGGCATTAGTATTATGTAAGTCCCAAGATTATGAGATTGAGCAATTTAAGTCACAAATATTAAATTGTGCAATAAGATGATACCTCTTTTGAAAACCACTAGAAAACTAGCAATATACATGTTCTTTCCAAGCAAGGTTGTTCGGTTAGCAATACTAATCAAAAGAATGTAAGCAAGAATGTAATCCGAGTAGAAGTCCTAATCGAAAGAATCATCGTTACATAAGTGACATAAAGCATGTTACCTGACCCAGCTATTGGATCAAGATCCAGAATGTCATATTCTTGATAGTTGGGGATCAATTTGATGCATTTTGTAGTTTAATAAATGCAACGTATTCGAGCTCGAGGCATTATACGTCACTTTTGAAAAAGATGTAAAAAGACATTCATCGAATAATGAATTCTAATATACAAGTTGTATATAAAGCAACAAAAAAAATATATCGAGGTAAAATTTACAAACTAATAGAATAAATTACTATTAGACAAGTGTCATTAGGATGATGATTTAATGTCATATTTAATCCTTAAAATTTTTAGATTGTCTCATTTGAGTAGCTAAGTCATGGTTAAATTGGCAACAAATATGCTTATATTGATGACCTAATTAAATTAAGATCCTTTCATATGTGTTGTACCTACATTTATCTTTGGTC
This sequence comes from Aquilaria sinensis, assembly GCA_005392925.1. Classification (NCBI taxonomy): domain Eukaryota; kingdom Viridiplantae; phylum Streptophyta; class Magnoliopsida; order Malvales; family Thymelaeaceae; genus Aquilaria; species Aquilaria sinensis. The sequence continues at coordinate 634,954 of SMDT01001377.1, forward strand.
TCTTTAAATGTTGCAATCATATCCTGTATAAAAATTGTCACTTACGTTGATCATTTTCCTCTTTATTTTGTTGTACGAGTTCTTGAGTATTAATATTGTAGATTACGAGCTTATATTTATTATAGTTATCGTCTATTATTATGTTGGCGGTGTGTGTTTTGATATAGATGTAGCTGTGACGAGGAAAACTTAGGAAAATAATAAGATATTTGAAATGTATTTATTGATTTAAATTAAATGAGGGCATTAATAAGTCCGATTGATTGCAGTTAAAGTATCTATACCCCAAACTACGTGATTTTCTAATATTTATAAATTATAAGCTCCAAATATTTGCCTCAATGGAGTGAGGGTCTTTTTGTTGGTATATGATCATAGTAGGAGTAGAATCTATCGCATTTATTTGTTAAAAAAACTGTAAACTCAAACTTTATTCTTTCTAATATTAATGAGGAGAGTTGAGACTAAGAGGTCACTTGACAATGAGGCTTTGAGTGACCATGTTCTCCTGTTGCATTATTGCTTAGAATTGGAGTTTTGTAACAATACAACTAAAAGGACATGAATGACATCTTGATGTGTATGGACACATGTATCCAGCATACTGAGCATAATCTTCACAGACCGATCAGAAACGCTCAATTTGCACACACCGGTCTTATACCTTTATTTGTTTTTCTATTTTAGTGCCTAAAAAATTAAATACTTTTGTCCAAATACAGGTGAAAATTTCTTATTGAAAATATTTTTTAACGGATTCTATCATAATAAATGAAATGTTGCACTATCACCGTCAAGAATTTGAATTCTGGGACAACAAGGGCTCTATATATATATATATATATATATATAAAGAATTTAACTATCCTAATTGGGACAATTAACCTATTCAATTTGGTCTCAATCGAACTTGCCCCCTGAACTTGCAAATATGGAACACTTTTTTGACCCCCATATGTGCATTATGTGACTTAACGTCGTTTGTACCATCTAAAACCTCTCGGCTTGTCCCATGCTTAGCCCCTTCTCGGCTTTCCCCCTTTCTCATTAGCAACACTAACACATCACCCCCTCTTCTCTGGTCATAGTCATTCAGGCATTTCAACAATCACTTTTTATACTTAATCCTTACCATTTTTAGCTTTCAAATTTTAGGAAATTTGTTGCCTCATCTCTGTACACTACAAACAGGAAAAGGGTCATGCATAAACTAAAAGATTTGAAGCAACAAATTAGTCACTCGACAACATGATCAAGAAGAAAACTGTTAAGAAAAAAAAACAAATGCAAAAACATAACCTAATGTTGATTCATGAAACTAAGAAACTCATCAATGTTTTTCACAAACTAGCAAGAATTGAAATCGAGTTCATCAAAAGGATGCAATTCATCTAAGAATACAAGACCAATCTTTCTTTTCAAAAAATTATCACCCAAATTAAGGGAAAAAAAAAAAGAGGTGAGAGGAAACCTAGCATCTTCAATTTCACGAAACCCAATTAAATCTATTTATTGCAATTAAGGGCACAACTTTGGCAAACGACACCAAACCATGGGTGTAATTGCTTGGATTGGGTGTTACAAAGCCAAGGAGCTCGTATTGGTTAAGGATGTTTTGAGGAGTGGTGATTCAGAAGATTTGAACAAAGCAATTAAGTAGTGGAAGGCCTTGGAGGGAAAGGAAAAAAAAGGCAATGAGGTAGAGTGGGGATTAAATGAGTGTAAGGTGTAGTAAAGCCAAGGCAGAAGGGATTAGAGTTGAAACTAGACGTGGCTGAGAAGAAAGTAAAGGACAGGGCAGGGTAGGTGAAAGAAGAAAGGATGAAGGAGAAGGGAAGGCAATTGGAGTTTTCAAGGGAAGAGAGGTCATCGTCAAAGGGATAAGGCTAGAGGGTGAGAGAATGGGGCAAGTTAAGAGGTTTTAGATGGAACAAACACTATTAAATCACGAGATGCGCATATGGGCTAAAAGGGCTAAAGTGTCTTATATTCATAAGTTTAGGGAGCAAGCTCAATCAGGTTAAAATTGAGGGAATTAAGTGTCTAGGTCTGATAAATTTAAGGGTTAAAAAGAGCTTTAAGCCCTTTATCATACAAAAACTGAAACCACCTTCAACCAAGACCTAGGCTAGTGAAAATTTGTTTGTAGTTGTCCTCTCGCCCCTCTCAAAGCATCAATTCTCATGTAGAACTAGACATTTTTGTAACTTTTTTTTTTTGTATGCTTATGTGTAAAAATTTAAGAAGAACAAATATATGGATGAATTCCAAGGTACTCATCAGCTACCAAAAATCTAAGAAAGTCCAGTACCTGCCTGTCGTCCCTCAAACCATAGCTATGGATAGGGCAATTTTTTCAATAAAAGAATCTGAGTTTGGGTGAAAGTATAAGTTACCCAAACCTAAGTCTACACTTTATCCTGAAACTATTATGCTTCCAATATTGACATGGATGCAGGGAAAAAATATTTTAGTTTTTTAAATGAAAAATTAATTGTAAACAATTTATTCATTGTTAAACTACAATTGCATAGTTCGAATTCACTAAAAAGATAACTATTTTACAATTAAATTAAAATCTTAAAAAAATTAATATCAAAAACTAAAACTCAAAACAGTGCCGCATTAAATCTAACATGTTTAACAAACAATATACAGTATATATATTTGATCAAATTGAGATTGTCAGAAGGGGAAAATGTATTTTTAGTCCTATAATTTTATCAAGTTTGCGACTTCAATCCTAAAATTACTCAAGTTGTCAGTAAAGTCCTTCAATGTGTATTCTGTAAGCGCTGTTAGTTTGATAACTCATGAAACTGTCATGTGTCTGATGGAAAAGCCAAATGACACTTGACACCGTTTAACTTACAATATATAAGGGCTTTTTTTTTTACCACCATTAAGAAGTGGGGGTAATGTGGGATAGAGAGAAAGATGTGGACACAAAGGCAAATTAACAATCTGATTCGTCCGTCCCCCATCTCTTTGCCCCGTCCCTGTCTCACACCCTATTATTGTGCCATCTGCCCCACTTTAACTTCAACTTAGTCTTGCTCTTAAACGAGGACTGACCAAAACTTCTTCATAGATTACTTCACCGCTCCTCGTAGCCTTATGAATTATCCTTCTCGACTGAAGACTCCAGACCTTGGGTGTTGATTCAACATCTTCGGTGTTTGAGTTCTGACCAGCCCAATCAAAGACTTCATGGGTGCGCTTCATGCCCTTTACCAGGATCCATATGAAGATCTTCGATCAAGAGTCCAAATTTGACGACCTCTTGACTGACTTATCGAGTAGCAGATGACGAAGAAACTCAATGCCTCACATTTGCACCGACTGACTTACTCAACTTTAAAAGGGCATTGGTTTGAGGCGATCGGCAAGTAGAATCGCTAAGCCGACGGAAGCAGTTATTGTTGAGATGATTGATTCCCTATCTGAGATTCGATAAGCGGAAGTTCTGGAGAAGGTGACCAAGAGAGAAAGAAAGGGTGAAATTTCCGTTTTGTTCCTTTTTTATGTAATGGCAATGTTAAATTTGAGTTAACTGGGACACGTGGTATAAGGATAGGGTAGAGGATAGCAAAATGCAGGACAAAAGAATTGGATTTGGCAAGCTAAGCCACGCCTAAATCTGCAGCCTCTACCATCATTCACCTTCACCGCCGTCCATCAACTTGACATCGCCATCCATCAACCCTCAGCACCTCAATCTCTGCCGTTTCGACTGCAAAAAAATCCCCTGTCGACCACCGCACGCTCATTGCAGTGGCATCACTGAGTCCACCATGTTGTGCTTCATCGCGAAGTCCTTGTGCTTGGTCTCAAAGACGCTGAAGACGGCCATGGAGAAGGTAGAGGGCAAGAGGCTGACACTAATGTGCTGGAAGTAGCGGATTCTAGTGGGAACCCCCATGAGGAGTTTAGTGAAGGGAGGGACGAATCGAGGATTTGGAAATCGGCGATTTGAGTATCTAATGTTAGGCTTTGTGACGAATCACTACTCTGTCACCGGATTTGTGACGAATCACTACTCAGTCCAAAAATCCATCGTCAGATTTGTGATGAATCACTGCCGGATTTGTGGTGAATGCTTAGCGAGTGGTGAGGCTAATCTGTATTAAGATTTGTCACAGCTCCTATTTGAGGTGGGGCAGATGGTGGGTTTAGTGGAGTGGTGGTGGAGAAGCCCATACAGCTGCCGAAGAGGCTGGAGGCGAGGCATGAAGGTCTAGCCTCTGTGTGAACCAATAGGGGCTAGAGGTGAGCCCCACATCACCACCTGACATCTTATTTGTTGTAAGTTAAACAGTGTTAAGTTTCATCTAGCACTTCCGTCAAACATATGACAGTTTCCCGAGTTATAGGACTAACAATGTTTATGGAATGAGGATTTTACTTAAAATCATGTTTGTCTTTTATGCATCGAATCGTAAGGTTCACATCCAATTGATTATATATGCGCTTGAGCATAAGGAGATGATAAGTTTGGTAGTCATTGAAAGGGAATGTTGTAATTATCTAACATTTTTACTTTTTGGATGCAAAATTTGATTTTATCAGCGCATAAATGTAAAGGAAAAAAAATTGAGGGGTCGTTAGGAGATAAAGTTGTAACTAAATTGGCTGTTTTTATTATGGTTGCATTTTTTATTATGTGAGGACTTAAGTATAATAAAGAAAAAAAATTGGATGATTGTTAAGAGGTTAAATTATAGCTTTTGGCACAATTCTACCTCTACACGATTTTGATGCGCTTCAGATCTTTTTTTAGCATCTGAATTGTAAAATTGTGCGATTCTACAATCCGAAATACAAATTTGACAACCATGCATCAAACTTTGGAATATTTTTTACAAATTTACCGGGTATAAATATCGCCCTGGGCTGGGGATTCCATTTCCGTGAAGTTTAATCGTGGTGAGCGGTTGCAGGCTTCCAGCTCGCTCTTGTGGGAGACAACACATATTTTTCGCAATATAATATGAATAGGCATTGTCTGGCCAAATGTAGATTAAATTTTGATGGTTAAATTTTACATTGATTAAATGATACTGGTATATTGCAATTAAAGGACAATTTAACTTTAATCACGTTTTTCACTCAACCTTTTTTTTTTTTTTTAATAATACAGCTAAAATTGACTTTGTAGTTAATTAATTATTATTCGAAGGTTCATGTTTCAGTTTTGCACTCCTTGTTTGGTTTCTATTCCATTTCCCAAAACCTTTATTTTAACAATTAACTATCTGGTCATCTAAACAAATTTTATGAAAGTTTATTTATTTATTTTTTCTATTCTCATTTTCACTGTGAAAAAAGATAAGGATAAGCATCATTCAATTTGGTTTTATGTCATCCCAAAATCCAACTAAACTAATAAGAAAGTTCTTTTTTTGTTTTTACTGATCTTATAGTGTTAGTTTTTCCTTTGGAATGAGCCAAAGCCCAAAAAATCGAAACCAGAAGTTCTGTTGTTTAAATTAGCCTATTTAACAGGAACCCATAATAACAAGAACAACAGCAAATGAGTAGTTTTAGAATATGATTTTTTCTGTTCTTTTGAAATAATATTTTGTATGTGACGTTAACACTTATTTGACAAATTTCATTTCTGTTAACGGATATATTCTGATGGGGACTAATATAAAAAATTTCAAAAAAATGCTTAAAACCAAAAGAGAATAATTGGCATGTTAAAAATGAAAACAAAACGCAAGTTAAAAATTAAGGACCTAGAAATAATTAGTTTTTGAAAATATATTTTGGAACTTTTTTTTTTCTGGCGTACAAAATATTTGCTAATATTCCAATGATATAGATTGAACACGAAAATGAAAATGAAAATAGGTCAAGCACTTTTATTTTTGAGTCGCACAAAATAAAAGTAATTAAGGGCCGAAACACATAACAACTGTCAGACACTGAGTCGCATTCAAGCCATTTATGCTGACCATTGCCATAGTCCATAAACCAATGACATATGAGCAGACCCGGCTCATGTCAAGCCCAACATAACCAATAAGTAGGTAATCCAGTCCACGGCACTGAAAAATGGATTTTAGGCCTTCAAGTAAATATTGGGCTTGCCCACCAAACTCAGCTGGTCAACAGTCAAAGTATTTTCACTGGATTGCGATAAGCTGACCGTAAAACTTTTTTGACATTAACCTCCGTTTAGAGTTGTACTTGTAGATGAACTGAACAGATCATTCGTGTTCATTTGCTTAATTATTATTGAGCATAAATACGAAAGAGAATATTAAATGAATGTCATTTTTCAGTTCATATAATTTGTTTGGCACTGTTTGTATTCATCTGTTTCTTGTTCTTGAACAGTTGTTTGCAAACAAAATAAACAAACATATTCATGAACAAAATAAATAATTAAATAATCAAATATAAACAAACAAATGAATGAAAAATGAACAAAACCATAAATACGTAAACATCCAATAAGCATCTATAGCCGAAATTATATGTGGATCAAAATTGGCAAACAAGCATCTTGAATACCAATATATAAGAAGATTGTGTGTAAATCATAAAAAACAAATAATTGAATAAAAGAACAAAAAAATACATAAATATAAACAAACAGTAATTTAAATTTATTTATGAACATAAATGAGTGAATAACACCTTTGTTCATGTTCATTCCTTTAAATAAATGAACATAAACTTTTATTCATATTCATTCATTTAACAAAATAAATAAATACATGAATCCCATTGAGCTATCCACAAACTGTTAATTTAACATTCTGTTCATATTAATTGTAGATGGTTAGTATTTAGCTTTTTTTAAGAAAAAAAAATGAATCATCGAATAGCTTTTGGTTTAATGACTTAGAAAATTGATATCAATCCTTAATAAGTTATCTAAAACACTAAGGCTAACTATAAAAATTTTATTAAATCGAGCGATATTTTCAAAATTCAATTATGATGAAATATGCAATAAGAAAAAAAAAACGTAGGAGAATGCTTACATTATAGACACATGTCAAATTCATATTTCACTTAGTGTCGAACGTAACAGTTTATTATGAATTGTATTGGAAGAGCCAAATATAAAATGAAAATGTGCTTGTGATAGTCATCAAATTGCAAATGTTAAATAAAGCTATCAGAAGTTATTTAACAACCATTATATGTGTTTGGTTGGCGCATTTATGTGGCGAGACGCGCCACTATGTTAAATATATATACTTTGTTTATGCATTTCAGACTTTTCAGTCAACGATAGTTTCTAGAAGAGGTGATTGAGCTAAGTGGAGCTAAGTGGGAGTTTTGGGGTTCAGATCGTCTTATCCCGTTTTGGACTTTTTTTCCTTTTCCAATCTTTCTTCTTTTTCTTGTTTGTATTGTTTCCATTTTTTGTCTTTTGTTTTTCTGTTTTTATTTTATTTCTCATTATTTTTTATTTTTTATTCTTGATTTCTATTTTTATTTTTTTTCAGCTTTTTATTTTATTTTCCCATTTTTGTTTTTATTTTATTTTTACAGTTTTATATTTTTATTTTCATCTTATCATTTTTTCTAGTTTTATTTATTTATTTTTCAATTTTTTCTATTATTTCTAGTTTTACATGTTGTTTTTCTTTTCAGTTTTATTCTTTATTTTTTTTATTTTTTGACCTTTTCTTCTTAGTTTTGTTTCATTTTTATTTTTATATTATTCTTGTGTTTTCTGAAAATTTTATATAGAAAACAGACAAATAGATTCTCTAACATGGAATTCGTTTTTTTTTTCCCTTTCTTCAAAATTTTCTACATTTTTCCTTAGTTTATTTCATTTCTTGTTTTTTATATTATTCTTTTTTCCCTTAAAATTATCTACTTCCTCTGTTACAAATTAGTTGGTTCTTACTATTTTTCACATGGTTTTAGAAGAGTGTCATTTAGTATTTTTTTCAGAAAAGATAGAGATAATTAATAGTGATATTTTTAAAAAAATATTTTTAGGCAAAATATCAAGTATTTTAAAGTTTTTTTTTTTTAAGGAATAAAGTTCAAGTAAACCGAAAAGGATTAAGTACCAAATTTGAATAACAAATACATGCCATGTTATAGCTTGGATATTAATTGGTTGGCGATACATTTTTGTAATATCCTATACGGTAACAAATCATTCGTAAAGGTATTATAATTGAATACCAATTGAATATCTCGCAACTGCCGGCTATATTATTTGACAAAAGGAAAAAGATAATCAAAGACTGAAATATATAGGGTGAATTGCTTAATTTCAAATATAATTCACCACAGACGTAAAATATATTGTATATTATTAAATTATATCTACGAGTAATAACTATATATTGAAAAGGAGAAAAAAATAAAAGAAAACAGAACTGTGAGTTTCTAAGTATCAGAGGCTAGAGGCTGGTTGCTCTAATTAATCGGTGGCCATCGGGTATGGAAGCTCTAGTTAAGAGCGCCTTAGCAGGCGGATTTATCAGCCAAGTGATGGAGCAACGGCCGACATTCGCCGGTGAACTCTAGCTTCTTCTTCATTCCCACACGGCAGCATCTTTGAAAATCCTCGAGGCCGCTGAGAAACGTGCCGGATTTCGACGACGAGTCCGTTGATCGGGACACGATCCACAGGACCTCCTCGAAAAGTGCCTCGTCGCAAGGGATCGTGAGCGGGCCCACGTTGCTGAAGCCGAACTCTTCCTCGGTTTGTGCGAGGAGCTGCTTGAAGATGGGGTGATTCAGGTACGTCGCGTGCACAATGAACCTCCTGAGGCTGCTACCCACGCACACTGCCACGTGCCCTGCCGGAACATCAGACGGCGCTCGTGCGGCCTTGTTGCTGCTAGCTGCCCGTCGGGCCTCCTTGCGCCACTGCTTGAGCATTTGGCGGATGTGGACAATGTGGCGGATCTTGGGGCACTTCGCTAACCCAGCTTGTGTCATGTTCAACTGCATTTGCTGGGAAGCGAGAGAGGGGTATTGAAGTTGTTCTGGTTCTGGTTCTGCATGAGTGAGTGGGGATTTTGAGCTTGAAACTGAAATATTTGGAAAACAAGGAAATGGGAAGAGCGTCAATATAAGGGTCAGGAGACAGGAGGCCTTGGAGTTGGTGATAATTACGGGATTGTGCTTGTTAATTACTAGTATTATCAACATAATTAATGGTGTAAAAAAAATAGCTAAACCATGATTGGGTTTGTGTCCCCCAAAAATTAATTAATTCGGGATACAATTATGGTGTTCTTGACCACTCGCATTGGCTGTAAAATAGTCTACTGACAGACATTTCATCATAATAATTAGTTTATGATACATTATAATTGATATAAAGTAAGAAAAATAAGTTTTTGCTAAAATGTAGGCCAGATGAGAGTATATGGTTAATTTTTTACAGTTTTTAGAAGAAAACGGAAATACATAGATTAGGCCAGATATTATCACACGTCTTTGGATTTTTAATAAAGAGGTGGGCAGGCAATAGTAATTAGTTTGGATTTGGTCAATCTTGCGGGTGTAATTAAGTAGGCTCGATCGTTGCATCCAATGTCATTGATCATAACAAATATAGGTTATTGGTTATAGCAACCCAAAATTTAATAGTAGCAAAAGTGATACTACTGTAATATATACTGATTATATTTCTATAAATATTTATATGTTTATTTAGTTGCCTTGGAAGTTGAACTTGTTGAAAACAAATGGTTGATCGATATGTATATATGATTAATTCGTTTAATTTTCATTATTCATGTTAAATATATCAGCTGATTCCGTCTCTTGATCGATCTCACTTAGCCACGATGACAGAGAACATGTCTGAACTTTGAACTACAAAAATAATTAAAGTATATGGTTTCTCTTTTTTTTTTTTTTCCTTTAAAAAGCAGTTCGTCATAATTTAGAGACAAACATGAGATTCATTACCCTAATCAAGGCTTTGGAATTACTTTGGTCATTTAATTCATTATCGGATTCTTCTTACCTACAATATTATGATCAGGAAATTTAATTAACAGGTATAGATTAACGTGGTTTTAGGACCAGGTCATGTCGGACATGCGTGACCTGGTTTCAGACAAGTTATAACTGTTCTCAGGTTCACACTAATTATGAAGGGATAGTTCGGTGAGACCGTAATTATAAAAAACAATGGGTCGGAAAGCTGACGGTTGCACATCAACCCGACCCGCTTAACATGTTATGGGAACGCGTTAATTCGAGCCGATCTGGATCGATTGATATATGTGAGTGGGTAAGTCTTTAATTAACTATTAATGACTGCTACATTCTCGATTAATTAGATATATGCATGATTAAGTACTAACACCAGTATTCTAATAGATATCGCTATTATTAAATCAGTGACATAAATTGTAGATATTTGTACAATTTTCTTTTATAGATTTGACATAATTAAGCAAATATATTTAACACAACATTAAATTATTAGTAATGTTTAGGTACGTAGTGCAATTGAATGATATGTTAATCACGAATAATTGGAAACGGAAATGAGCATCCCAGAATAAGGAATTAACAAGAGAGGCCTTAACTTAAGATCATGGCTTTTAGATTTTAATTAATATATACGAATAACTGCGTTTTGTCGCTGAAAAGCAAACCAGCCTAAGATCTCAAAATCCATGGAACTACAATTGACTCACATTTGACTTTGCCTCTACAACTATATATCAATACCAAACATGCATGCATGCTAACTTATACACATGTTCCTCCAAGAACAAAGAGAATATTTTTTAAAGAAAAGAAAACAATTCGCTATATACATATATAATTCACCCAGTTAAGTGTATATTTAATTGAGTACCGAAAAAGAAGTGTATATTGATGATCTCTTTCTAATTTGCTCCTGCCCCCAATCCCTCCACCTGATTTCTTTAATTATTATGTGGATTGTTAGTATAAAAGATATATATGCTAAAAGTGAATTTTTATGCAGTAAATCTAAGTCAATTTTTTGTTTCTATAATGAATTAGGCTGACCCTTCGTTAACATATTAGCTTGCGTACCTGATGGTGTTGTTTAATTAACTCACTATAACAGAACTGTACAACTTTTTAACTGAAAATGGAGATTGAATTTCTGGTCATTAGCCATTCGATTCTCGATCAGTTGTGAAAACCATTTTAAGGTCTTTAATTACCGAAGTCTATTGCTAATGGTCGCCAGTCCGTTGTCATTTGATCATCAGTCAGTGGCAGACTAGCAACTAATTTTTTGGAGACAGATCATTAATTCACCAGTTGATTGATAAAAATAAAAAATTTATCGATTGATAACTGAATTACTGGTTGAACTTTTCAGCCATCTTGTAGTGGCTACCGAACGTTCGATTATATTTGAAAACGCAGATAAAATGTCACAACCACACAATTAGATCAATGAAGAAAAGAGAAGGACAAAATATTAAACAGGGCATAAACAAAATTTTGGTGTTCGGAGATTCCTTGGTTATCTTGCCCATCTCCCACATGATCTGCTGTCTCCCAGTATCTTTCTGGACACATTCAAGTAGATTAATTAATACTAATCATAAGATTTAAGGGAATATTTGATGGGCCCAAACCAAAATAACTTGATTAATTACAGTAGGGTCACTCGATCTTAATCACACATGCGCATCAGTTCCAAGTTTTACGCTGCATCCAGATCACAGGTGCACAACTGATGTTAGTGTATATGTATAGAAATTTGCTGGCACCAATATCAATTCTGGTCGACAAAGTATATATCACTAGGATTTATTTACTAATAGTATAATTTGTGGAAGGTATATATTAATTATGCATGCTTTCTGTTAAAAGAGGATTAAGGAAAAAGAACTGGAAATTGTTAAAATGCAGATTACAAATAGATTTAGAAGAACAATTCTATTCTGCAGTCACAAATTAATAGATAGATTAAAAAAATGATACTTTCTTCAAGAATTTGTTCTTATTTGTCTACATAAAAAGGTATAGTTATTTTAGGCCTTCGCATACTTTTCTCCATAAACTAGTAAATTATATCAAATTGCAGGTCGAACTATTAAAATTAGGCATTTCACCCATTTGACCCACTAATAACTTGGTGATATGTTTCCACAAGCCACTTATTCCATCCGATCCATAACAATGTTAGTGTGCCATCACCTAATAATTGTACGAATCTAAAACATTGGGCCCAAAATTTGCAAACACTTACAATTGGGGACTGAAATCGGAGTTGAATGCAAACCAGCTCACCCAATTAACCAATCAAGACCAGAACTCCGCAGTAGAATCTAAACTCCCAGATTTCAAATTGTCGAAATTGGCATCCAATCCTTAGAAGCATATAACGTTAGATTTAAATGAGACTAAAGGAAGGAGAACAAAAAGAACAGATGTAAATGAGATCCCTAGGCTGAGAGGTCGTGCCGTCGGGATAACAATAAGTAGCGGCGAGGGGAACCTGATTCGCAATTCATGGAGGTGTGGAGGGCTGACTTATTGTGCCGGTGATCAGTCATCAGAGAAGTGGCGTAGGCTATTTCCTTCTCTTCTTCTTCCAGGCATAAGACTGCCACTTCTTTAATTAGTCACTACTGATTCTTCTTTAACACTGATTTTTTGCTAACATTTCACAGGCCCGTCCTACTTAATTTCTTGTATTAATTTGTGCTTTTAATGGATGATGCAGTGCGAAAATGATCCATCAGCAGGTCCTGCCTAGCTCCCCGTGCACCATTGCTAGTCCCCTTAGGGCTTGAGCTTGTTTAATGGGCGCAATACCGGAACCTGATTAGTGAACAAATTGCTTACCCCTGTACGAGATGACACCGGCATGACAAGACTTTTTTGCGGCGAGTCGAACTCTTCATTCCCTAGCTGTGGTTGGTGGTGGGAGCTTCCGGTTACGAATACAAAAAAACTCGATGAAATTAGGTTCCTGTCAGCTTTCGGATTTAAACTCGACGCTGCCAGCCCTGCCAGGGCAGTGTCTCTCTGTCTCCGACTTCGTTTCGGGTTTTGCTATTGGGTCTGGCAATTATTGCATGCATTTCAAGATGCTTGAGAGTCTACGAAATCAGCATCAAATTTGATTTTGTTCCTGCGGCCTTCCTACGATATTTTGATTTCGTGTATTGGTCTAAGCTTTTTCTATAGGTTAATGACTGTGACTCGTCATGATTTTCTCCGCCAATACGTGATGCCAAGACACGAACATTTGAATAACTCGATCGTGTCGGTGGTTCTAGGGCTGCCCCAGCGGCCGCGATGGCGGCGTCGGAAGTTTTACGAGTCCTGGATAGTAGCTTGTCTCAGCTTGTCTCTGGGTGACCAAAGCTCAGGGTGTAAAATAGAGAAAGCAATAACTAAACTCGGTTGGCAATGGCAGGCACTTGTTTTTCATGATGGGTTAACTTAGCCGGTTGAAGGACGGCAGGTTAAGTGATCGTATTCGTACATTTACGGAGTTAGTGACCACGAGGCAAAGGGTACCTACGGCACTACCACTCTTAATAGTTAAAGGTGCAATTCGATAAGTTTTATGGTTCAGGAGAGGAATTGCCTGAGTTAACATTGTTCAGGAGATAACACTGTAATTATATAATTCTGAATTATTAAGCTAAAGAAAAAGAAATAAGCGGGTGATGCATATTATGGCATGAGCTAGCCTAGTTACATATTTCTTTTTCTTCTTATCCAAATAATGAAGGTTCGGGACAAAGGTTATCGGTTTTAAAATAATCTAACTGTCATCCCATTTTTGTGTCATTTCATTTACGTAAAGATAAATTAATTAGCATAAATACTTAACAGCAGCAAATTGGAACAGCGTAATGGGTAAGTAGGTACAGTCTACACTCTTGTGTACAAGTAGACAAGTAATTTTATCATATTATGAATTTATAATTGTAATTTGACTTTCATACAATTCCTAATATTATAGGCTATTTTCAATCTTAATATCCGAAATTTGAGTCGGTTTTTTGGATAACCATGGAAAGAGGACAATGGAACATTGCCCCCTCCCCCGCCCCCCCAAAAAAAAACACTATTTTTACTTCGGCCAAAATTGGCTAATACTTTTTTTTTTCAGTTCAAATATACTACTTGTATTTCTAAGTGAGCCAAATTCGTCACTCTATTAAATCATGATAATATTTTTAGAATCTTTTTAAAAACCAGGCAATGATATAGAAATTAGTAGCAGAAATCAGCAAAATGCATTCTAGAAATGATACTGTGTACGTTAGAAGCAAAAGTTTAATGCAGAATTAGCTATTGAATTTAACAGAGAATGACAAATTTAGCCAAATTAAAAACATGCGTGTTATACTCTGAAAGTAGATCAGTTCCCTCCTAAAGGTTTCTGCTTTGCTTGGAGTTGGTTGGCGTTCCTTCCTTGTCAGACGTCTATCAATATTACTAAGACAAAAAATATCTTCCTACTTTAGAGTGGCCTTTGTTTCTTAATATTTCTCTGCTGTACTTTCCAGCTCCTTATACTGGTTTTTCCCATTAATATATTTTAATACTGATCAAAAGAAAAAGAAAAGTTGAGCCAAAAAGTGAATAGTGGTTAATTTGGACCAATTCAAAAACATTGATGATTTTTTTTTTTTGTGATTCTTGCCATGAAATGTTTATATTTATGGTAATTATAAACCCAGTGCTAAAGTTAAATGGTATAACTGAGCTTAGACTAACAAAGCAGAACAATATAAAAATGAAAACCACCTAGTTAAACTCATTCATTTTTGGTTGGAGTAGCAGTATTTGGTTGACCCCTTTAGAACACAAGTCCGTATGGTATGTAACAAAAAATCCCCTCATCGCGACGTCGACACCAATCTCCGACGCCCAGCACACGGTGTTCATAAAGAAAGCCCTCCTGCTTTAGTATATGGCAGTATATGTCAGGAACCGAGCAAGCTATGTACTGACTGGTTACATGCAAATTAATCTGCACCCTGTTTACAACAACCCAGATTAATATTGTATAGAGTATATATGCCAGATATAACCAGCAACACTAAATGATTACAACAACCTGAAGCTAATTGTCAGATCATCTACTTTTGCTCCATTTTCGATGCTTGGAGCTGCATGACCAGTCTCTCCAGCCTGCTAACCCGATCTTCCAGCATCAGTTTCGATATCCCTACAGCAGACCCTGAGCCAATGCCCTCTCCATTAGCCTGGCCCATGTTTTGTGTTCGCTGAACCAAAACCTCTTTGCCGTTAACGTTATTATTTGCAACTTCTACTGCTTTAGCTGATCCTCTGCCTGGAATTGACTCGGGATCTTCTTGCGACTTCTTTGATTGTATCCCATCCCCGCATGCACCTTCCACAATCCTACCAGATCCTTCAGGTGGTCCAGCTTCATCCTGCACAACTTTTTCAGCCAATATTGCTAACGGCTGCAACTGGTTTGTGGCCTCATCATCTGCAACTGTTGATGAGAAACTTGGAGAATTGCCGGGCTCATCACCATCCCCATGCCTAGTGCCATTACGCTTGTTGGCAGACCTCAACATTTCCGCGATTGTGGGGTTATTTTCCTCGATAGGAACTCCTGCTTCCTCCCCGTTGAAGCTGTGAGCTAAATCCACTGCTGCAGTCCTTATTCCCTTCTTTCGTTTTGACATCCGTACAGGTTTCTTTGAGCATTTTGAGGATGGGCCAGGGGAAGCAGCTTCACCATTATTTTTCTGCTCTTCTTTTGCATCCTCTTCTGATATTTTTGAGGTTTTTAACTGATCAAGGCCAGAACCTGAGTGATGTTTATCTTCCTTCTTCTGCTTTGAGTTTTCAGCCGATTTTTTCAGGCGCTTTTGAGGAGGATTAGGACAGGGAGAATGACGATTAACTCCCTTCTTTCTCTTCAAACTATGTGAATATTCATTGAAGCTATTCAAATGAACATCAGGAGTTTCTATTTTCACATCTTTCTTCTGCGTTCGCAAATTCTTCCTTGATCTCTTCGAAGTCTTCGCACCACTAGCAGGTAGCATAGAGCCATCGCTACCTAATTTATCCCCTTCCAAGAGTTGCACCATAGTTTTTGATTTCAAAACGGGCGAACCAGAGTCGGAGACAATTTTATCATCTGCTTGTTTTCTCAAACTTTTTCTACGGACATTAGGAATAGAAGATGATGCATTAGCACCTTGTGTCTTTCCCACCAAACTATCAGGTGATGATCTCTCTCTTTTTATATGTAATCCAGTACAAGAGGAAACTTTGTAGCCTTCCTGCTGCTCTTCCGTCGAACTCTGTGGCCTATTCTTAGAACCCTTCAGACTCCTCTTTGCTTTCTCATCACTCTTACCACCATTCTTCAACCCCAACACCGATTGCAGCCACCACACAGAATATCGTATGGTAACGCCAGCTCTGAAAGATTGCGATGGAATACACAGTTTCACATCACCCAGTGGTCGGATATAGTTGCTCCAGGCAGTCTCAGGGCTGTCAGTTGATCGAACGACAAAATCTGGAACGTCTTGATCCATGCCAAACTGCATTGCAACTCGAACCGGAAGATATTGTTCTAAGCAGTCAAGTCCTACCAACTCACCCGACCTCAAACATCGAGCAAACGACTCCAGTTCTTTATCTACACGCGAATGAGGAGACACATGAGTTTCCTTCTTTCCATAAAACTTTGGGAATTTCCAGTTCTCAACAGGCTTAGTATAAGGACGCCATTCAAAACTCTCCTTAGCAGAGTCAAGAGCCAGCCTCACATTCTCAATCTTGCGATTCACCTCTCTCCACCGGCACAGTCTCGGCTCTCCAACTTTCAACACATTAGGCTCAGGCCTTATCTGCGGAAACCTCTCCCAAGTCCATACCTGAACTAAGTGAAACGGCGACCAAAGGGTCACCGCCAGGACCTCTTCTTTAGCCAAGTTAACTGAAGAAACTATTGCATCTTTCAGTGAACACAAATCTCGGTAAATACAAGCAAGAACTGCTGGGGCTAACGCGATTCTGGTCCCTCTAGCTAAATGAATTGCCAGCGGAAGCACATGCTCTCGAATTGTTTCACGAGCATTGACGAACACATACCTTGAAAGCCAACAAGCCAGAAAAGCTTCGTGCTCGAATTCGCTGCCGCTGTCCATGAAAGTCTCCATCCACATAGTGGGGCTCGCTTTCTTAGCCTTTGTCCTCACCATCTCCATCCTCGCGTCCTTAAGAGACGCTTCCATCTTCTTTAACCTCTCGCTCTCGAGCGGCTTGAAAACAGGGGAACCCAGAACGGAGAATCCACCCAAAACCATCACATCCTCTAGGGTTACGCTAGCTTCGCCCCAAGGGAAGATGAAACTTTTGGTCTCGCAACACCATTTCTCGACCAACCCAATAACCAATTCGTTGTTCCTTTTGATCTGGCAAGTCGAATTCAACACCGCCTCGTAAATTCCGGCCTTCCTCCACGTGAGTTGATGCAAAGACGCCATCTTTTCGACCCACGTCGCCCAATTCCCTGGTCTCGATCTCCAGCTCTGGAAGGTAATATTGAGAGCCGAACTCCGGGGCTCCCATGGGCGCTCCACGGAGAAGAAGGCCGACGGGGGAAGCTTAGGGAGGTCGCTCTCGGTAGAGCTGACCGAGGGAAGGATGAAGCGAGCTGTCCTCAGAGATCGGGATTCGCTGGAGGGTGAGACGATGAGCTCTTCTCGTTCTTCGGTAATGGCGGTTTGCGCTTGTTGCATCGCTGGAATTTGGTGAGGTATCGGTGGCCGAAAGTAAACTGTTGGATAGATTTTAAGAAGTTACGATTAGTGGCTGGAAACGGTGTGGAACATCAATTACCAACCGAGCCTTGTTCTCTCCGTACGATCAGGTTCGACGGGTCTTCCCGAAGTTTTTCGGTTTGATTCTGTATCATGTTCAATGTCATTCACGCTTATAGTACAGGAGCTGTTTGTTTCAAGTTTCCAACTTTCAATTGAAGGGTTTAGGAAAATTGGGGTAAGTTGCACCTATGACCCATAGCCTTTTATTATTGTTCTATTTTAAACCATAACCTTAAAACCTCTCTTGAGACATCCTTAACCACAATTTTTTGTTCTATTTTAGACTTTTAACAGATGAAAAGTGTTAAAATTGACGGAATTAGCCACATGGCACATCAGTGTGGGCAATTTGCTATAGTGGCATTGACATAGAAAAGGAAGAAACAAAAATGAATAAAAAGTAAATAGCAGTCTAAGTCCCTGATTTTTCACTTCCCCCCCCCCCCAAAACCCTAATTTTTTCTCAAATGTCGCTGTCACCCTTGGACTACAACTCCCCTTGCTCGATGCCATTCCAGCCACTAGCCTTGGCGTCACCAATGGTCCTAGCCTGCTTGCGACCATAAAGGTGATTTGCTCCATGATCTTCCGTACCATTCCACCAATTCCCATCAACGTTGTGGCCAATGATTTCTTTGAAAATTGCCATACTAAAGAAAAGATTCTCGTTTTCCACCCAGAAGTATGACAGCCCTCGACCGATCCTGATTGGGATCTCATTGAAGCCACGTATAACTACATCCTTACCCACCTTTCTTCCGATAGCCTTGATGTTCTGCTTCTTATTAATGAGTCTTTCAATTAGAAGCTTTTATCGTTGATCTGTTCCCGCTCCAACAACCACAAGGACACACTTTGAAGGGCCACCGTGTGGAACCAATCACGATTTCTTGCCAACAGCAGAACCCACATTGGGAATGAGATCTCAGAGATCTTATTGTTCTTTGCTTCAAAAATTGAGGAGCTTCCTCTCGAAAATCAGCTTTTTCTCACTGGAACCTTTGTTTGTCTTCACAACCCTCTTACTTCACTCAGTACAACTAGTCCTTATAGCTTTCTGGATGAAATTTGATGAAATCTTGACAGATTGACGGAGGGGGATTAACGGATGAAGGAACGAGGGAACAAGGGGACAAGGAGTGGCATGAGGCTGAGGTCGGAGGCGGCGGGAAAGGGCTGGAGCCAGTGGGGGAAGGAGGAGGAAGGAGGAAGGAGAGATGTGGGGTAACCTCATATAGGCCCTAAATTTTTTCACAGTTTATAACAATAGCCCTAAATTTCTGATGTGACCAATTGCAAACATTTATAGCTAATGATTCATTTTGCCACATAGCTAATTACTCCAAGTTGGCATGCCATGCAGCCTGTTCCATCAATTTTAACACTTTCTGTCCGCCAAAGGTTTAGAATTGAACAAAAAATTAAGGTTGAAGATGTCCTATGTGAGATTTTAAGGTTAGAATCCAAAATAGAATAATAATAAAAAGTTAGGGACCACAGGTGTAATTTATCCAGAAAATTGGTAATTTGTTTTTTTATCAATTTCCTGGTAATTTAGTTTTCAACTAATTTGATGTTCTTATGGGGTTCTTTATTCAATTCGTTAACTGTGCAATTGCAGCTTATCGCCTTTTTGCCTCGCGAAAGTTCTCGCCTCGTGAACCTGTTTCTCTTCGTTAATTGAGGAAAACTACATGGTGGTGAAGGATGTATAAAAGTTAGCTTCAGAAATGAAAAAGCAAAAAAAAAAAGGCCCAGGGGCGGGGGATGGAAAGAAAATTGCACATGAGATCAAAGATTTTTTTTTTTTTAAAAAAAAAGGAATGATGTCTTAGTAAATTTAAAGGTTTATAAGACTTCCGGTGCATTTTCTGGCACGTTTCTGCATATTGATCATGCTAGAGGGACTAGTTATTATCTTCATGAGAGATTCATGAATATAAAAAGGTTTCCTTCTTGTCGACGAACCCCCTCATCCCTGTGATCGCACGCATTGGCATGTAACCAATTCGCCCCAACTTCCTTTAAATTTTTGGGATGACTCTTTAGAGCAATTTGATGTTTGTGACTTTCATTTACTGTGTATATATATTTAAAATGGCTCCTCAAGAAATATTCATGATCATGATCTTTGGTTGGTTGGTTGCTCGAAAACCTTCGATTTCCTTGTTTTTTTTTTTCTTTTAAGACGAACGATTTCCTTGTTCCCTAGAATGAGATTGTTTTTATTTATGTAGTTATGTTGCAATAAAACAATTCAGGAAAGATTGAGATTTAGAGACGTCTAATGAAGATTGGGTTCAAATTTTACTTTCGCCGATTTTCCATTAAATGTCACATTATACATTGATTTATTGACTTTCAGTCTAGAAAAAGCAGACAAGCCTCATTTCCTTTGAGATATATATACTTTTAACTCCATATACTTGTATAGATGCTTTTAAGTAATTTTTTTTTTTTAAAACCTTTAATATTTAGCTATTTATCAATGTTTCAGCGGAGCTACCAAATTTGTGAAACGATGTATTATATTTGTAGATAGGTGTGAGTGAGGACTGAGGAGGGAGCGATGAAAGATTAGGGATTTATGAGTGTGAACCAGCTAATACTAACTGTAGGGTACGTTCTCATATATATATAAATCGAAATTCAAATAATAAGGATTTTGCATTGCCACCAAACTCTGACAAAAACTCTAACTACATTATCCAGTCCAGCAATAAGGGTCTGATCTAAACTGATATTGTCCTTGGTTAATTAATTGAATTAATTGACTTGCTCACCGGGCGCTAGCTCAAGGATTCCTATGTTCAGAGAACTAGCTGCTTAGAGATGGTTCTCAACGTACGTCTTATACTCTATATTATACCAAGTCCACCAGAAATAACAATACAGTTGGCTTGTATTTATGAACACTGACTTATATATGTGTGTTTATATGTGAGATTGGAGCTGCAGTGCAGGAGGGCAGGCAAAACGTACGTTGAGCCGAGTGGGGGATCAATTGACATAGATACAGCTAACTAGCCAAGCTTCTTGGCTCCGCCTCAGTCAGAGGCAGGCTAGCTGATTATTTTTCTTTCTCATCAGGCACAAATTCGGGATCAGGAGCTACCTGCTCCATCCTCGATCGATCGTCAATGTATTATGGAGCACTACTGATTGTCCCTACACCCGGGGATCTTTAATTAGCTGCTTCTCTTCTGGAGATTTTAACAGACTTGGAAATATGTTCAAACGAATCAAAATCTCACACCATTCTGCCGTTCCTCCAATCTAATTCCCAAATTACGTAATTTAAAATTTAAAAAAAAAAAATCTATCTAAAGGCAAACTTAGAAAGGGTCTTCTTACACCCTACAGACTGCACTTGAAGTCTTGCGTTACTTGCAATCTAATGGGTATACCTGCAATATAATGTATATAAGCCTCAAGTTTTAGGCACAATGTTGGTATAAATATATTTCGACAAGCTTTCCTCCAAGTATTGTACTTTTTTCCTCCACTCTTAAAGTCTTAGATTGTGGATATTAGAAAAAACACAAAAAAATCTTATGATTATTTCAGGGTTCTTACTAACACTTTATAGAATCATATTAGGCCTAAATATATATTTTGGCCCCTGAACCTAGTCAAGTTAAGCAATTAGTCCACAACTTAGGACATAATAAATATTGATTCTAAACTTTGCAAAAGCTCGGGATTTACTCCATTTTCTTGGACAAGTTAATGAAAAAATTACAAACAACCTCTTAAGCTCTTTTAATTTGTCAAAAGAAGTATTCTTATTTTATAATCATTCAAATAAGCTTTCCATCCTCCTCATCCTCTCCTTTTACCTTTGTAAAACATGTTGTGGTTGCAGTGTTTGTCATCCTCGAACTCGTTCAAGTAGACGACGCACTCTAATACACCTTTGCTGATCTTGAAATGCATCACCCTTGAGTAAATCATTTGTGGGGAACGTGGCTATCATCTAAATGTCCAAGCCTCATGCTCGTTTTGAAGGGATCACCTAGAAGTATTGTGAGTGTCAACACTGCCGCTATTGGACTGGGCACAATTGCAAATGTAGATGGAGAAGAAGCCCATGACGAAGAGGGTGGCAATGATGATGGCCGTGGGTCCTAAAGCAGGTCTAGGGGTACCCATTGTTGAGGTTGTTGGGGGAGGACTAAGCAAAGGACATGATAGGAAAAAGAGGAGGAAGGAGAGCTTGGAGGTGAAGGCCATGGCAAATGAGAGAATTTTTGGATGGAGAAATTTAATAAAGAAGTGAGATAACTTACATAAGAGAGGGGCAAATTAATTTAGTCTTAGGGGCTCCTTAAGGGAGAGGACAATGAGGAGATAAGACTTATTTGGATCATTCTAAAATAAGCATGCTTCTTATAACAAATTAAAAGATATCAATATGATTTTTGGGATTTTTCCATCAATATATCTAAATAAACGGATAAAATAGCAAGTTTTCGTAAAATTTAAAGGCTAACATTTACTAAGTATTGATTTATGAACTTACTCACACAAGTTGTTCAACATACTTAGGCCATCATACTATACAACATTAAAATAAAAAAATAATGTGATGTGTAATACTTCCAATCAATTTCTATTATTTTTATGTTATACAGAATTTTGCCCTCTAATAATTTTTTTAATTAAAAGAAAAAACACTCTTAAAACTCTGACCGAGGCCCGAGAAAGCTCTCCCCAAAGCCGCAAGAGAAGTGGCATTTAGACAATTGCACTGATTGGACTGCCATCAGGTAAGCATGTGTTGTTTTAGGAAACAAGAAAGGCACGGATGGGCAGAAACTGCAAAGTAAGCAAGCATAACCAAAGAGGAGAGGGGCCAAAAAAAGCCTAAAGACTTTATTAGCCCTCAAATTTGGTGACTTGAACGTTTAATTTTCTAAATATTAACTCGATCCAACTTGTCCCTCGATTTGGTAAAATGATATACTTAAACTCTTTCCCTCCTTGCTTAATTTGGGTAAAATATGCTAGAAGTCCCCTAATTTTATTGTTCATTCATTTTCAACCCTAACCTCATAAGTTTCATGATTCTTTCCCCCACCTTTCCAAAAAGCCAAAAATTATTTCCTTATTTGAATCTATGTTTGGCTTAAGAGCTGGTCTCAAATGCAGATCAGAACAAACAGATCACAGGCAATAACAGAAAGGCAAACGAAAACCCCCTCCCCTGGACATAGATCCCAGCATAATTATACAACGTAGTTTAAACAATTGGAAAAAAGAAAAATACAGTAGCATTTCCGAGATATAAATCTTGAGGGAAGGGAAAGCTGGAAGTTAACTTGAGATACCTGAGCTTAATGCTCCCATAAACCAGCCCAAACGAGAAAGCAGACGCACGAGCCACCTACTCGCCAAAACCCCACCAAATAAAGCATAAAAAAGAAAAGGAAAAAGAAAAACAAGAATAATTTCAAGTACAAGGAGGCGATCTAAAGGATGAAGACTCAGCATTAAAGTAATAATCCAAAGATTGGTAGCAATGTAATTATGTAAAAGGCTGCAAATTTGCACTGAGATTTTCTAGAGAAACGGAGGAAAGTAAATTACCAGAGCGGCGCCATCAGCGATGGTAGGCAGCAGTAGAATCTGATCGGGAAACCGCTTCCAGTTCTTGTTTTTTTCTCCAAAAACATGAGCCAATTACAATTTGCAGTGTTTACGTAAAATCATATCTTGCCTCTTTTATTTAAGAAATCTACCTTTTGCTCGTTGGATAAGACATTTTTTAGTTTTATTTTATAGAAAGACATTTTTTACTTTATGTGACATTAATTTTCTAAATTTTCATTTAAGCTATATAGTTCCTACTTTCAAAAATTTAAACTATTTAATAATAATTCTTTAATTGTTTATTGAGCTAATTTATGAAATTTATATCTATCTAAATATTAAACAATCTTTGTTCCTTCAGTTACGGTGTGAAGTGTATATTTGTAAATAGGGGGAAAAAAAGAAGGAGGGTGTCATTTTACCAAAGGGCAAAAACTGTAATATTACAACATATATCATCGTTTTATACCTGTTGGAAAGTTTAAACTTATCGGCAGCAAGAATTAGTCGCAAATGACTTTAAACCAGTACATCTAAAGTGATTTGGCAAACCTATATAACCGAAAAAAAATATGTATAGTTTAAATTTAAATAAATACCCTCATGATTATGCGGTCACATTTAAAAAGAAAGTGTCTCAAATTGAGGTTTCGGCTATGAAAGGCAAAGCCTATTCATTCGACCGAGGTTGCCAAAACGACTATGCAGTGACATGAATTCATATAACTTTATTTTTGTAACAATTGCTATACTTTTACCTTTTTTTTTTTAAGTCACACGTGTAACAGAATTTGATAAAAGAAACCTACTAACTAATAACTTAAAAAAGAGATGGTAAATAAAAAATTTAATTAATCTAGCATTTTAATTATCTTCTAGAATATCCTTCCAAGTCCATACTGTTAGTTTAAGAAAGTGGCGGTAATAAGAGTTCATGTGTCATATTCCTTCTATTTTTTGTTGTCAATCCAACTTTCGTGTTTCTGCTTTCACTCTTAACTACCGCTTCTACTATCATTTTTACAACATTTTTATTTAAATTTTTAAAGTACTTTTCTCACTCTCATTTTTACTCCATGCTCTTATTTTTGGGACACATTGAGTCTAGGAATGTCAATGGATGTCTAATCTGACAGGTATCCGATTGCATCTAATCCTATGGGTTGGGTTCTTTTAGCAATTGATCGGGTTTTAGTTGGATATGATTTTTTTCCACCCGCTGATAAGTTTGAGTAGAATGCGGGTTTAGGGTTCATCCGTCCCACATCCAACCCATGTGTGTGTGTGTGTGTGTGTGTGTGTGTGTGTGTGTGTGTGTGTGTGTGTGTGTAACATATGAGTATTAGTTATGTAGTGAAAATAAAATTGTAATTAATAAGTTATATGGAATAAAAAAAATGAGTTGCTTTAATAAATAAGATATAATGAATGTTTTAATAGCAACAAGTGTAAGATTAGCATGATATGACTCAATAAAATTATGGTTGTGGATGTATGGTGGGTGAATGAGTTTTATCCGACTCAATCCATTTAAAAATAGATAGGATATGAATGTAAAAATTGTCCATTTAACAGATGATAGATAGGATATGAGTAGAGCGTTTAAGGTAATGGGTAGGATGTGAAAATACCCTCATCCAACCTAAATCTGACCCATTTACTATGTCACTAATATGTTTTTTAATCACACATTATATTTATGCAAAGACAGATTTAGAAAAAAAAATTATGTGGTCCATTTGTATTTAGCTTTTTATATACAACATTCTTATAAAAGAAAATATAAAATTTTAATTTTATTTTACTTTATTTATAAAAAAAAATAATTCTGATCATTCATTATTTTATTTTATTTTCCTCATTTTATTTAATTTACGAATTTGTTTAACAAATTTCAATGGCCCTATTTAAAAATTGTTTAGCATTTTTAAAGAAATAAAAAATTGTAGTGGGGTCGATGGCCCACACCAATATCCGTCTATGTATTTATCCCTTTCTTTCTTGGGCAAAGCACCCTACAAATCCCTGAACTTTGCCATTTCACACGAGATTATAAACTCAACGGGCAAAAGCCCTTTAACTTTCCAACACGTTACTACTTTCTGTGATACTAACCGTGTTGATATGCACTCCTTTTTTTATGCATCAAATACGTTAAGTGCCCTCCAACTTTACCACTCAGTTGAGTTAGAAGTTAGTTCTCGAACTAGAACCGGAAGCACCAAATCCAAAACTTCGCCACAAAATATGAGCATTAAAAATCTAATGTAAAAAATTGAATGAAAATAGCGGATAATATGAATATAAATGTAGATTTAAAATTCTCAAATATTATTTTTAAAATATTTTTTTATGAAAATCAAATGATTACTATTATTATTGTTATTATTATTATTATAGTTGTTGTTGTTGCTAATGCAATTGCTATTGTTGTTATTATTATCATTATTATTAAGTTAGGTGGGATAAAAATATATAAAAATATAAATAATACATTGTTCGAGTAATTATTAGGTAACTTTTAACATTCCATAAATAAAATTTAGGATTAGGCTGTTTCCTAAAAGAGTTTAACCGCAAATTAGGATGTGTAGTTTCACCACACACAATAAAAAAAGTTCCACGAGCATAATCATAAAAATAGAAAATTACAAAGAAATTTCCTAAAATTTGACCTAACCTACACTTTGTCTCTCTATTTAAAAAAAAAACCTACACTTTACCCTCACTTCCTTTACACTATTGGATGACAATTTCTAAAACTTTAGTTTAAATAGTATGATAAATATGTTTTAGTAGTTTAAAAAATTTTAAAATTTCTTCCATAGTTAACTGACATTAAAAAAATAATAATTTTTCACTTATAAAGAGGAAAATGTATTTATAGAGAATAAAAATTACTAATTTAAACTATCTATTGAACGTAAAGAATATTAGAAAAATTAAAATTACTGAAAAATAACAATCATACAACTTAAACTAGGGTTTCAGAAGTTGTTGTTAGACAGTATAAAAGAAGTATGAGGTAAAATGTATGTTTCTAAAAATAAGATAGATAAAGTGTAGATTAGGTTAAACCGAATGAGTGCTATTTTAAATTTCCCGTAAAAATCATCATGAACTCATAGCACACTCCCCAAGTCTCTGAAAGAAAAAGAGTAAAATTTATGTTTTGTGAAGTGCAGCCTTTAGCCCTAAATATTTCTTCTTGTTGCTCCTTATTTCTCAACACTCCTCTGCAAAATCTATATTTGATCAATCACTACTGACCTCCCAACCAATTGCTCTGAATCTTCTTGATTGCCTAACACCCAATCCAAGCATCCTCACTTCTGGTGAGATTAAATTGAAGGAGGGAAAAGACCCAAAGTTGGCGAACCATAGGCCCCCATCAGTTTGTCGTCAGATCTAGCCACTCTAGAGGACTAGGACTGTAAATGAATTGAACAAATACAAAAACTTCGTATTTGTTTTTTTGTGTTCATCGATTTAAAACCATACAATGTTTGTGTTCATTCATTTATAATAATATTATTGTGATTCAAGTGAACATATTTAAAAGAATGAACCATCTATGAACATAAACAAATAAATCTATAAATATATATATATAATAATAAATGTATAACTACAATGTAAATAAATAAACATTAACCGAATATGCATGAAGAAATAAATAAGCGAATATAAGTAAACAATAACCGAACTGTTAGTGAACATAAATAAACAAAAGAGAGTTTGATTGTATTCATTTATTTAATTAATTAAATAGAAAAATATGTTTATGTTCATTTATTACCTAAATAAATGAATATAAATGAACTTTCATCAAACGATTCAAAAATAGTAAGTGGGTTAATGTGTAATTAAGTGTGGGTATGCAAACTAGTTTCGAAATGCCCTTGAAGTTGTTGCAATTTACAGGTAGCAAGTCACCCACTATGCCTAACTTTATATGATTATATCTCCGCAAGCCGCTGCCCACCAACTAGACCCATGCTTGTCCCGGCTTCTAGTGACCTCGGCGTCTACTTTTGTCACTACCTTTATTGCCGCCTTGCCAAATCTCTTTATGATGCCGGGGGTGATTGTAATTGATTACAACCATAGGAGGACGGGCGAGATTAGAAGGTCGGATGAGGTCGGGGAGGGCATGATTGGAAGGGTGGGATCGGGAAGGTGCAATCATAAGGGCGAAATCGAGAGTTCAGACAGGAACGGAAGGATGCAATCAATGGGTGTGGAGAATAGACAACATTATAGTGTGACAGCGTACTTAGGGGTAGGTACGGCAAGAGTGGGTGAGTTGAAAATATGAAAGTTGAAGGAGAATTTTGCGGTTGTGGGACAACAGGTGTGGAGAATCGATGATGAATTTTCTAGGGATAAGGAGCATAAATAGAAGCAATTTCAACAAAAATTTTATATTAATTTTAAAATTGAGACCATTAAAGACATTAATTCAAGTCTATTAAATGCAAACAAATAGACAATCAATTTGTTTACAGCCTTGTAGAGGACTGATGTCGCTTCTTCTCGTTCCTCAAAAGTCGCCACCCATGGGATGAACCACGCTGGAAATTCGGCTGAGTTGTCCAAGTTTGAAGGATTCTAATGTATTTAAGCCACTAGTCATGTTGACGCCGACGTCGTTACTGCATATTAACAAGTTGGACAGAAACATGACGAGTTGGAAAGTGGGAGGGCTCTTGCCAATGCCGACTAATGTTTAATCTGAGACCAACTTGTGTTGTGCGAGTTTTCAATTCAGGAGCCTCTGTGCTCTTGGGCCTTTTCTTTTTCTTTCTCTTTTTAGTGACTAGTTTCTAATTGACCCTGAAGCGTCAAGTCCACAAACCTAGAAGGCGCAAGCCAAAACTCCTTCCGCTCTCTCTTCCTCTCCTTCGAGGCGGGCAAACCATCCATGGCTGCAGCAACTACCGCCACCAATATCCCTCATTTACAATCATCTCGAATCTCTAAATCCTCTTCCATAGCCCCCCCTCTCTCTCTAAACTCGCCTCCCAACAGCGGTTTCTGTCGCCTCTCTAGCACCCTCCATAAACCCGGACCTCACAGCTCCAAATCCCGATTAGCTCTCTCCTCCAAAAACCCCATCTCTGACTTCTTCACCAACGATGATGACGATAAACCACGGGAAGAGTGCGGTGTCGTCGGTATTTTCGGCGACCCAGAAGCTTCCCGTCTCTGTTACTTGGCTCTTCACGCGCTGCAGCATCGCGGCCAAGAAGGGGCAGGTATTGTGGCAGTGAATAATCATGTTCTCCAGGCGATTACGGGTGTTGGTTTAGTTTCTGAGGTCTTCGATGAATCCAAGCTCGACAACTTGCCCGGTGATATAGCGATTGGTCATGTTAGGTACTCGACTGCTGGTGCTTCCATGTTGAAGAACGTTCAGCCTTTTGTTGCTGGGTACAGGTTTGGGTCGGTTGGGGTGGCTCACAATGGAAATTTGGTTAATTACAACACCTTGAGGGCCATGCTCGAAGATAATGGTTCCATCTTCAATACCAGTTCCGATACTGAAGTTGTGCTTCATTTGATTGCTATTTCTAAAGCGAGGCCTTTCTTTTTGAGGATTGTTGATGCTTGTGAAAAGCTTGAGGGGGCTTATTCAATGGTGTTTGTTACAGAGGACAAGCTAGTTGCAGTGCGTGACCCATTTGGGTTCAGGCCTCTAGTGATGGGGAGGAGGAGTAATGGTGCTGTGGTGTTTGCCTCTGAAACATGTGCTCTTGATTTGATTGAGGCAACCTATGAGCGGGAGGTTTATCCAGGTGAAGTTCTGGTGGTGGACAAGAAAGATGGGATCCAATCACTTTGTCTGATGCCTCATCCTGAACCGAAGCATTGTATTTTCGAGCATATTTACTTTGCCCTGCCTAATTCGGTTGTTTTTGGTAAGTCTGTCTATGAGTCGCGTCGTGTTTTCGGTGAAATACTTGCCACTGAGGCTCCTGTGGAGTGTGATGTGGTGATAGCTGTCCCGGATTCTGGTGTTGTGGCTGCTCTTGGTTATGCAGAAAAAGCTGGAGTGGCATTTCAGCAGGGGTTGATTAGGTCACATTATGTTGGTAGGACTTTCATTGAGCCATCGCAGAAGATTAGGGACTTCGGTGTGAAGCTGAAGCTCTCCCCTGTTCCCGCCGTGTTGAAGGGGAAACGGGTTGTGGTTGTGGATGACTCCATTGTAAGAGGGACCACATCTTCGAAAATTGTTAGGTTGCTCAAAGAAGCAGGGGCTAAGGAGGTTCACATGAGGATCGCTAGCCCCCCAATCATCGCCTCTTGTTACTATGGCGTGGACACACCGAGCTCTGAAGAATTGATATCGAATAGGATGAGTGTGGAGGAGATCCGAGAATTCATTGGATGCGATTCCCTTGCTTTTCTGCCTTTTGGCAGCTTGAAGCAGATGTTGGGCAGTGATGCACCAAATTTTTGCTATGCTTGTTTCTCGGGAAACTACCCTGTCATGCCCCAGGAGGTTAAGCGATTACTTGGATGATGGTCTGAATGGTTCAATAGATGCCATTGATGGAGGTTGTGTTCAATAGAGTACACTTCTGAGGAAGAGAAGAGATTGACTCGGCAGGTGATTGATACCCCCATAGCCATAGGAAGAGGATAGGATCCCGCCTCATTAGTCATCTACTGTTTTTCCTCCATTTAACAAGCCCGGGGGTTTCATTCGTTGAGACCAAACCAAAGTACAATTTTGTTGGATTGTTTTTCTTCCGTGTGTAATGGAATGGATCATCTAATGATAATGGATGCTATAATTTTTAGTAGCGTATCGTATGATATGATATGATATTGATAGCTCTTGGCAAATACCTCCCTGTCAGAGATCACAGGTTAAGCAAGTCGGGCAAATTGTTCACTGGGAAGTGAAAACCCAATTTCATTAACCTGTGACATCTTTTTTCTTACTCAAAACCAATCAATATCATTTTAAGGTCAATTTTATGGAGGTATAATAGTTCATTGAAAATAAAATTTTTTACAATGTCATTAAACTTTGTTTACTTTAAAAACGTAAAATTTATAAAAATTTAATTACATTATAAAAATTTTACTTTCAATGAATTATTACTATTACATGTTATTTACTTTCAAATCACATTAATTTTAGAAAAAATGAATAAAAATAAAAATAAATTATTTTAAATTAAATTAATATAAATTGAAATGAATTGGGTGTTAGTTTCTGTAAAAGGGGATAGTTAGTGCATGTGAACAACTCGTCGTTGGAAGTTTGAAAACAAAACAAAACAAAACAAAAAAAACTTTTGTAACTAAGACTAGCTGCCGGCTGACACCAGATGCAAGTTTGTTAGTCACATGTTAGTCTTATTTTGACATGTATCTTTATTGACATCACATCAATCACTTAATGGCTCACTGAAGTCTTTGACAATAATAAAGTAGAGAAAATGAGCAAGTGTGGAGACAACTGTCTTAAAATATTAAAAGTTCATTTTAAAAATTTTATAATAATTTTTTTATAATAATATTTATGAATTTTAATTCTTAGTTGAGAAAATTTGATATGGTAATTGGAAAGTAAAACCAATAAATGCCATCGACTTTAAATAACTACCTAAGAATTTTTTTAGATTTCAAGGTGTGTAGAAATCTTAATTTTCAGTTAATGGCATTTTATACCCTAAATTGAAATTTAAGATTTGTAAATACTTTCAAATTAAAAATCTATATAAGATTATTTTCAATTGAAAATTAAGATTCATAAATACTTTCAAATTTAAAAAACTATTGTAACTTAATTCCTAGTTAAGCTCCATCTTTTTCATTTGCCATCAACAAAATGGAACCAAACAATTCAAAATGAGAGGCAAATGTGCCTGAAATGGGGACCCATTCATCAGATGGAAAAGTTTTGAGAACAAAAAAGTAGAGATAAAATATTTAGGGAGTAAAAAATGGGGTTCATCCATTTGCTTGAGGAAGGGGGAAAAAAAAAGGATGACATTATTTAGGCTACTGTTTAATGAATAGTAAATAGGGGGACAATCTTTTAAACATAAGAAAAATATGCATCTAGGTTTTTTTATTTAATCCGATAATTTGATATTCCTGATATATCATTTTAGATGACATGTGTCCTTGGACACAAAAATTAAGATATGTATAATTTGTATTATTTTTTTTATATTTTTACTCTTAAAGTTAAAATAATTTTTTTTTAGTTTTCTATAGTAAGAGTTTAAATGAAGATTAAAAAAAAAAAAGTTTTTTTTTTTTAGTTTTGTGCAGAGAAAATTTAAATGAGGATAATAAGATAATTAAATATTAAAAACTTCCCATTAAAAAAAAGCTAGTTCTTTCTTGGACAAACAAAAATTACACTTTTTCATAAAAACTGATCCTTTTACTATTCATAGCAATTAATTTAAGATTTTATTTCTTTTAAAATTTGTTATAAAAAATGAATATTTTATATGAAAATGAAACCTCAAAAATTATAATTTCTAAATATCATTTTTAAGAATTTTTTTTCAATATATATTAATATGAATATATTCAAATTAAACTTCAGTAATAAAAGATATAAGATCAAATTAATGTGAAACGGGAGGGAATACATGTTATCTTTTTCTGGACATGGCGAGTACCATATCAAGTCCTCTCGCTGCTTATCGCCGTTTGGGTGGCAGAGGGTAATATGAGACGCTGCCTTTTTTATTTGGTCTTAAAAGATTTTGTTGACTTGATTAACAAGATGGGAAATCATCGGAATAAGATGAAACTGAAAGCAAACAATCGTTGGCCATTCAAGTAGATTTCGGGACCATGTCATGTGGATAGCTAAACTCACGTGACAGTGAAACGGCAATTCCATGAGAACCAAAGCAAGAAACTACATAAACATCCATTTTTACGGGCAAGTAAACAAATGGTGTAGCTCATGTTTCTCCAAGTAATGCTGCTGTCAGCCATACAGTTCCCTGTAAATTACAATCCACTTTGGCAAACCATCGTACAATACTGGAATTTGAAGGGAGAAGACTTCATCCCCTACCACTACCAGTCGTATAAGGTTTTGAACAAGCACAAACAATCGCAACCATTAACATCATCCTTAGAATCATTGGTGCAAAGTTAACCATTTTCAGCCCGATCATATGCATTCGACTTGTGCTTTGGAGCAAAGGTGAATCCATCTGGAACTTTGCCAAGCAACATTTCGGATATCCGTATCTGCTTAAAGTGAATACAAGGTAGTACATTAATTGGGGTGTTTCTTTGAACATAGTAAAAGCCAATGCAAATGCTAAATAGCATAGGAATATGGTGAGAGGAGGTGAGTTCCATACCCAATCAGCTGCAGAATCAGACGCCATTAATGTCTCAAGGTCGTTACGTCCATAGTATGAAGGAGGGCGCCAGTTTAAACGCTGTGGGATAACATCTAAAAGACCAACAGGAATATATCTACACGTGTAGCTAAGCCATTCCAACAGGAAATGTCTAGTTTTTTCAACCCCTGTAAATTTTTCAACGCCAATCAGCGCAGAAACAACTTATGGGCTTCAAAAGTGAAACTAGGATCAAATTACAGCGTTGAGTCAAAAGTCATCACGATCATGCCAAACCAATAGTCTTTATTACAGGATCCATTTCTGAACAGGATGGTTCACTTTTCATACGAAGAAGCTCACTCTTGTATTTGCAAACCATAATTTCAGTTAATATGTAATTAACGTGCACTACCTTTTGTGTCAGAACCCCAATGTTCAAGGCCAAAACGTGTATAATCCTTCAAAATATTAAACCGTTCTTCAGAGCTTATATCCCAGTGCCTCTGGTCCTTGATCTCAGTAAATATCCAAGGCTGAATAGTATAATGCATGTTATCACAGGCTAGACGTAAACAATATAAATACAAAATATCATAATGCAAACACAGGATTGAGGGACTAAAAGCAGCAAGAGAACCTTAATCAGGGCCCCCCTAGCAATCATGCAAGTTGACAGCTTAGGACAGTCGAAGACGTGCTTGTTCCGGTCTAAATATGAGAAGACATCCCCATTCCCCAAAACTTGCAGCATATCAGGAGCCTTTCTAGCACATTGGTATATGTAATCCCAGTCAGCAAGCTTACTATAACGTTGCTGACGTGATCTCCCATGTACAGTCACTGCACTTGCACCCCAATTGCCAATATCATTAATTAATGAATCAATGCGGCTTTTCCCTTCAAAATAACCTGTTCGAACCTGGTACAACAATAGCTCATAATGATTAAACATCACATAATTGGTTATTCATTCCATATCCGAGTGCAAACATGAGTATAAACAGAAGGGAACTAATAAAACAACTATTCAGTGCCACAAACCTTAATCGTTATTGGTTTCTCCACTGTGGCAGAGGCTACTTCAACAATGTTCTTCATCCGCGTAGGTTTTGTAAGCAAGGAAGATCCAGCACCCTTGTTTACAACAATATCAATTGGACAGCCCATATTGATATCAATAAAATCCACTGCACATTCCCTTTCTATAAGTTCAACCGTCCGTGCAATGGTGTCAGGATATGCCCCACATATCTGAACACCAAACAAGTCCTCAGATTGATGCCTCCTCAGCAAAGCCCATTCAGAAGCCTGCCCCTGTTTCCATGTAAAAGGAAGATGCTATAAATCAGTACAAAGACCATTCAGAACCTTTATACACCAAGTACAAAATGCATTAAGAATGACATAAAGTACCCCCTGGAAACAAACAATAATACAAGCCCCAATGGAGACAATGTCATGATAAAATTACACATAATACTGAGTGAGACACCCTGTCAATTTCATGCAAAAGTGGTATTTGAGCATCTATAACCTCATTTTCCCATACAGAGCTTCCACTTTAAGCCAGAAAATTAGTGTTCAACAGAAATTCTGCAAGCTAATATACACAGCACTCCCATTCAGTAGTTTGTTAATCTCGCCAATTATGAGGATGCTTTGAAAATTCAGTATTTCCTGATCTATCATCATGATGAGAACCAACATAATTTTGCATGCTACAGCCGATGCATGAAACTTATAGAATCTTAATGAAGGTATAAAAAATGAAAGAAAGACAAATACATTCTATTTATTTCACACACCCAACTTTCTATGAGTAATATTATCAAGCACATGTTAAGAAAAATTGCAGTTTGTAGTGGCTCTGAAAACAAGGTGTAACAAAGATATTACACACAGACCTGCAAAAGATTTGTGCACATTGCCATTTCACCACATGTTACATCTGCTCCTAGTGATTTGCAAACCCTACGGAAAGGAAGATTGCCAACAGTCGTTAGAGGTGCAAGATACAATTTCCCTCTAAAATCAATAAGCTTCTTCTCTCGAGGGTGTATCTTGAGACTCCTTTCAGGTTCTGTAACCACATCATCCAGTCTAGACACTGGTTCAGATTTTGCACCATCTCTTCCAAAATCTTTCTCTGATATAGCTTCATCTGTCAAGAGTCAAGACCATATGATTACAACAGCAGATACTACCTTCTTAATGTGTGGACAGATCAAATATTATGAACCCAGACAGCACTGAGGCAGAAGCAAAGCACAACCATGGTCAAGATTATTACAGGAACCCTTTTCATCAACTGCGGATCCTCCATCCTCTGGTTCATGACAACAATTCTTTTCGTCATCTGATGATTTGGCTTTCTTCAATGGTCTAAGATCATCAGCTGGACAAGCCTCATCAATATCATCCTCTACCGAAATCGACGCTGAGTGTTCCAATTTGTCAATGGGGTCAGCGTCCACCTTCAGACCATTGTTTTTATCAGAAACTTGAGGATTGTATGCAGTAATTTTTTCTCCATCCTGATTTTCCAACTTTGCTTTTGATTTGGGCCCCTGGATTATCACAATGGATAACAATGACAACCAGAACAATGACAACAACAAGCCATATTAATTAATGAACCCAACATCTTCAGAGAATGATAGATGGAAATTGTACATCATACCATAAGCCCAAGCAATTTTAGTACAGCATCAGCTTTCTTGAACTTCATTTTGTTCTTCCACAGTACTTTCTGGACATCTTTACTAAGCACGTTCAGCTCAGAGATATTCTTCAGCCCATTAACAGAACTAGCAGCATTACCATCTTTATGCGAACCAAAAAACCTGCACGACAAACCATATGGGCAAGGTGTCTCTGCAATAGTGAAGGGACATTCACCATCTAGATCATCTGGCTTCTGCATTTGAAAGTTCGCATTTCATAGTCAGATAACATGAAATCTCAAGTCCGAAAAAAAAAACACAAAAACAAACAATAAAATGAAGCAATGAAAGGGTATTCAAGTACCTGAGCTTTAAAAGCCGCAATATCGTGGCTGAAACGACATTTTTCGCTATAAGGACAAGCACTAACATCTCCAGTCTTGGCTATCTCTGGACATAAATTTGAAGCAGATTTTCGTTCCTTCAGAGCAGCATGAAAGGAAGTATTACGATCAATCCATCAAATAACGGCTGAAATTCCCACCCCGCTTAGCGACAACAAAAAATGTAATTAGACGAACATGATTTAGCTTAAATTTTAAAGGAGGGAAAAAAAATCCTTTGTTATTGCTCAATTATAATTCTCCAATAAGCCCTGAAATGTAAAAGCGACTGTTGAAGGATAGGAGGGCACCTGGAGGCGCTCGCGTTTGAGCTGGCGTTTGGATTTCTTCTCTTTGACCAATCCCGCGTGGGACTGCTTACCATCTGCTTCTTCGACGCTGTCGTTTTGGGCGGTTCTAGACGGCGGAGGTCGGAGAAACTCTCGCTTGACCGGAGCAATGGCTCTTGCCACAAGCTCTTCAGGCGTATGTTGATGATAAGAAGTTCTAATGAAATCCGGTGACGGTTCCACCGGAGGCTTTGCCTCTTGAGTCGCCTCGGGTTTAGTTTCCGTGGCGAGCTCCGGCGCAGAATCGACCATCTCTGATATATTCTACGATGACACAAAGTCGAAGGCAGTGGCCGGCCAGTTAGCGGCTACCGCGAATAGGGTTTCATGTAAACGCGGGCCAGCCAGTGGTTAGGGTCACTACTCTGTAGTTTTTTGTAGCCTTTGAGGCGGCGGGCAAGTGCCGACTGAGCTCATGGTGGGGGGTGACTCGACTTCGGTTAAACTGCTTCTCCTGAAATTCCAAACGGCGCCGTTTCGAGCAGTGCCATCTGGAAACAAATAAAAGGAAAGGACACAGATGTCAGAAGTGGGATTTGAACCCACGCCCTCTCACGAGGACCAGAACTTGAGTCTGGCGCCTTAGACCACTCGGCCATCCTGACTTGTATGGTTTGACTGCCTCTTTTTCCCACCTAAATTGATTTTCTTCACTAAGACATATAGAGCTAAATAAATTTAGCATTGACAAGCCTTTTTTACAACAATCATTTATATATACAACTGTCACATACAATTTTATGAAAAATTTTCATAAATTAAATGCCCTGGTTACAAATAGAAACTCAAACAAATGTACATGGTATATAGAGTTACAACTATAAACGAGAATCATTTATATCTCTATTGTAACTCCAATCGTAGAATTTAAGATAAAAAATTGTCAATGCCATCAATGACAATATATGTTCAATAATGAGATAAAATGTACATAAGTATATTGTTTCATCAAGGTTAGTGGATTTACATGATTTTCTTATCAAAATTGGTAGATATAGGAATGACGCATCTATTTTGCTACAATGGTGAGTTGTAGTCATTGCAAAGGGTTTAATGTTGGTCTTTAATCCCTTTTAATTGCAGAAACGGTAACATTGTCTGGGCAAGCTGTATATCAGTGCTAAACATACTATACATGTGATACCAGATTCTAATATAAAGACAATTTAAGACTAATATCTCTTTTCACTAATTTTATATATTTTGGCTTATCCTCACATTTCTTTCTATCGTCACATGTCTATTTTCGAGGCTGACTCAAATCCCTAACAAAAGTAAACCTAAAGCCATAATCTTCCATATTCGCAAAAATTGAGGCTTTAAATTCATAAAACTTAAAGTTTAGCTGTAACCTTAAATGAGATTCAGTCATATGAATAATTAAGAGCTAAACAACAGAAGTTGAGAGAAATTACATCTTTTGAGCTTTAATTACTCAACAATAAAGAAAGCAAATGTCATCAACTCGTCCAGCAACAAAAATAGCCATTACTATCCACTCAACATGACAAACAAAAAAACCTCCTATTAATGGATATGACAAAGACTATATCAAGAGAAAACTGATTTATTTTTATTTTTACATCTGTTTTATCTGAAATTAATTTTATTTAAAAACTAATAATATGTAGATACAATAATCCATTTAAAAGTAAATTTTTATTATATTATTAAATTTTTATGAATTTTTATTTTTTAATGCCTTAAACTAAAAAAAATTCATAAAAATTTAGTAACATTACAAAAATTATATTTTCAATGAATTATTTCAATTACATAATATTGGTTTTTAATTCAATTTAGTTTCAGGTAAAAAAGACGTATGAATAAAAATAAGTCATTTTGAAGTCAATTGACTTAAATTAAAACGAATTGGATATTTAGTGTCATACTTGACTCATACTTTTATGAAATTCTTCGTCTGAAGTATATGTATCAACTCTTTAACTTATATAGCTTTTCTAATTCTCTCTGTCATCTTTATTAAAAAAAAAGAAAGAATGGATTTGTTTCAATACCAAGAATTAAGATAACTATTTTGGAAACTTAAAAAGACCCCTGTGTTTTGGCCTAATTTACATTTTTCCTCTTATTTTTAAGAATGTACATTTTACCTCTGTTTTGTTACTAATTGACATCAATTTCTAAAATTCTAATTCTTGTTCCAGTAATTTCAATATGTCCAATATTTTTTCTATTGTTAATAGACATTTTCTTATGTATAAATGCATTTTCTATTTTTAAATGCAATTTAATATATTTTAAATGTCATTAATTATGAAAAAGAACATAAACAAATTGAAATTACTAAAATATAGTTATTAAATAGTTTAAATTAAGGTTTTACAAATTTGTTGTTAGACTGTGCTAAGGAAATAGGATGATAAAATGTACTCCATCTGTCTCAATTTTCTTGAAATGTTTATCTGGGCACGAAAATTAAGGTATATGTAATTTTTGTTATTTTTTTATATGGTGAAAGTTTAAATAATGATTAAAAAGGATTTTTTTTTTTTTGGTTTTATGCAGTGAGAGATTGAGTGGAGATTAAAAAAGACTCTTTATTGGGTTTTGTATAAAAAGATAATTTAATTGTTCAAAATTTTCCAAAAAAGAAAACGTTTCAATATTTTGAGCCAAAAAGGAATATGTTTTATCTAAATTGCGACAGAGGGAATATATTTCAAAGATATAGAGGTAAAGTATAGGTTAAGCTAAACTACATAAATTTGTGTAATTTCCTTCAACTATTTTAATCTTCCCATGCACATTTGACAGTTACTTTGGCCTTTGTTCAAGCCTAGCTAATATGTGGTAATGTTCTGAGTCAAAACAATCAGTATACTACCTCATAATGCATTCATATTGTGATTTTAATCCATGCAAACCAATTCAGCTATGGAAAAGTTATAACCTAGTGAAATTTTGTGTCATTTATTAGCATACATAAAACCAAAGTAATAAGAGTGTGCAAAAGCCCTACTTCCATCTTTTGAATAAACAAAAACTCATCTGAGTACTAATAGATGAGAACAATTACTTAATATAACAGGAAGATCCTAAATCTACATAAGAAAAATTTAAATATACCTATCTAAGTTACCTTCTCTCACCTCTAAACTCCTTTCAATCTCTAATGTGAGGTTCAAACATATGCAAAGAAAAAATAAACAAAGTATACTGATCTACCATGAGCAAGCAAATAGAAGTAGCAGCATATACCCCCAACACGGAGCTTTCTTGCATGTAAAAAAATGTCCAAGTTTCAAGTCCATTCCTTTACTTGACTTTGTAAATAGTAAAAGTTCTATTGCCTCTGTCATCATCAAAATTGATATTGCTTAATTATTTCCTTGAATGATCATCTACACTTGATAAAAAAAATGAGGAGCACTATTAAAAATGAGAAAGAAGTAAACAATATACCAAAATACTGTAATCTAGGTCAAGTTGTAGATCTAGCAAAATTAAAACTAACAACAGGTCAACATTGATGACAATTGTCAATACAAAAGATCTTTAATTCAAATGAATATTTTTGTTGCTGCAACTTGGATTTGAAAAGGAGTCGATGCCCCCCCCCCCCAATTTTATAAAGATGATGGCCTTGTTCCTAATTGGTCTTTAGTTTTTATAGCAAAATCAAAAGCCATTTGCAGTTTTGTTCACACTATTTTAATGTTTGGAGTATTTACTGCCACTATTTAACAGATTGTTCTTATGCAATTCCTATTCTAAGTGTTGTAGTTGACTGTGAGGTTAGTCTCCAACTTTTGGTCTGTCTCATCAGCTCTGATATGGAGAAAATGCATTATTGTGCCTTGGTTGTTATGTCTTGCCAACAAGTTGCTCCAACTCATATTCTAGCGACTTTCTTTTATCTTAATTGGCATGTAGTTTGCTTCTGTGTATA
Organism: Aquilaria sinensis; assembly: GCA_005392925.1. NCBI lineage: Eukaryota > Viridiplantae > Streptophyta > Magnoliopsida > Malvales > Thymelaeaceae > Aquilaria > Aquilaria sinensis. Next base: position 674,988 of record SMDT01001377.1, read on the forward strand.
AAAAAAAAATGAATATTCTTTATTCTTTCTAGATAACATATTCATAAATCTCATAAGTACAGTTTCTTTTCCCATAAAATTTGAAAATTGAGAAGTAAAAGAGCAATTATCCAAATACTACTGTTTAGTTTAGTCCAATTAGCTAAATAAATGTTGTTTTTTCACATTTTTTCCAACTATTTTTTGGTGCAATTTATACCTTAATAAGTTCAAATGACCAAGAGGAAAAAATGAATCACCCACGATATTCATTTATATTTTCATAACTAACTTGAGTGGGATTTCCTTCATCATTTGATATAGAAAAAAGAATGTATACTTGCTCTGTATCAATTACATTAAGTGATCCATTTTATTTTTTATTTTTTTGGTAATTAGAACATAGTGATCCATTTAAAAATAATAATGAGCTCATTATAATTCGTAGATACATGTGTAACTACCTACCATATATGTAATCCAAATCCCAATGACAAGAGAGTCTTGCAAAGTAGGGGGGAGCTCTATCTATGGTTGTTCATCATCGTCTCAAAGGAAGTGAAAGATCAAATGGATTAACTGTTAAAGGTTTTGGTTAACATCAAGACAAATGGAATAAAGGCCTAAATGAAATCCAACCCAATAAAATGAATTAATCAAAATAAAAGATAAAAAAAATGAAAAACAAATCCAGAAAGAGATTGCTCAAATGGCAATAAGAGTATCAGAACAAACCCCCAAGAGAAGCAAGAAAAGTTTGAGGGGATTAATTTAGAAAATTGCAAACCAAATTAAAAGAAAGAAGAAATAAAGACTCGCTATCAAATCGAAGAGAGGCAACAAATGTATGTAACATCACTACAATAACGAACAACACTATCTATCATTGGCAACATCAAAAGGAGAAGAGACTAAAAATATTAGAAACTCGCAATCGATGTGTGATAGGGCCAATCCTGTAAGTGCACAGAGTCAGTTATAGCAAGTTTTAATTCCTAGGACAAATCAAAGTATCGATCCCATGAGAAAACAGATATTTATTTGTTTATGAAAAATAAAAGAAATAAGTTCAGATTTTGAAGAAGTAAAATGAGCTAAAATTAGACTAAGATTAAACTAAACAAATGACGAGAATTTTGAACCGTGAAGGAAATAATTAAGGGATAACTAAGGCTTAAGTTTTACCCAACTGAGGGTATTCGAATTAATTATCTGGACAAGTTTTTTAGTTGGCAATAATCACTCCTAGTATTACAATTCTTTCTCGAGCAATTATGACTTGTCCAATTAACTTATAATTATTTTTCGGTCTCTCATAGAATCAATCAAACCCATTAAGTTTAGATTGTTCAATTAACAAATCACAATAAATAGGTATATCTCTATCCTAAATCCTGCAACTCTATTTTCTTACTGCACAAATCAAATTTCACTTCTAGGACCTTCATTCAAATTTTAAAACAAATTATCTATAATGATCAAGTATAGACAATACTTATTATTATAATAAAAATAGACTAAAAAAAACTCAAAAAAAAATAATTGAAATAATTCAACTAAGCCTTAGTAGAGAAATTTAGTCTCTCATGCTAGATTCAATAATAAAAATCAATGCTCCCAAGAAACAGAGAGCCATCACAAGAAATATCCAATTCTACTTTAAAAACAAAGAAGAAAGGAAGGATGAAGCAAATTCTCTCTCTCTCTCTCTCTCTCTCTTGTCTTCTCTCCTGGGAGTGCTCCCAATTTCGTTCTCTGCCTCTAATTCCGATTTCGCTCTTGCCTCCAATTTACAATTGCAACCTTGTGTTCTGATTTGTTCCTTCGTCCTCCATTATGTGGGGCGGCCCACTCAATATTTTGTATATTGGGTTAATTACAAATTGTCCCTTGAAGTTTAAGTAAAATTACAGTTTGACATCTCTTATTTAAAAAATATACAATTTAACCCATACTTTTTTAATACAGTCCAACAGTAACTTTTGAAATTTAAATTTAAATTATACGGTTTTCATTTTCAAATAATTTCAATCTATATAGCTTTTTTTTAATAATTATTGACATTTAAAAAATACTATTTTAAAAACTAAAAGAAATATAGAAAGAAAAAATGGATAATTTGAAATGTCCATTAACTGTAAAAAAAAATACAATATAAATTGAAATTACTGAAACATAACTACTGTAATATCTAAATTAAGATTTTAGAAGTTAATGTTAGACTGTATTGAAAGGCAAGAGGTAAATTGTATATTTTTTAAACAAGAGAGGGCAAAATGTAATTCACTTAAACCTTATGGGGAAAAATGTAATTATCCCTTTTGTTTTTGAAAGTTTCTAATTCTTAACCATTCCAAATAACTAAAATATCCTTAAATAAAAGTTAAAATGCATCATGATATTACAAAAATGGTATTTCAGTCAACTAAAAGAGAGAGCACAATGTATAATTTCATTTAAATATTCGGGGACAAATTGTAAATAGCTCTTTTATATTTGAAGGTTTCTAATCCTTAACCCTTAGGATTCCAAATAACTAAAATATCCTTAACTTAAAATGCATCATAATATTACAAAAAAAGTATTTCAGTCAACCAAAAGAGAGAATGTCATCCAATTCTAGTTGTACCTCTTACTTTATAATTTTTTGCAATTTAGTGCTTTTGGTCCATAAAAATTTAGTTAACTCCTTTGAAAAGCTTCATAAAAATAAAAGCTAAACAAGTGAGGGCTATAAATCACTTAAATATAATAAATCTAACATAAAAATAGGTATAAAAATTGACAAACAAATTAAGTTGATCAATGTGAAAGGTTCCAGAGAGTAAGAGTTAATTCGATTTAACTTAAGTCAATTGACTTATTTTTACTTTTATATCTTTTTTTCTTGAAACCAATTTTATGTGAAAGCCAATATTATGTAGATGTAATAATTCATTTGAAAGTAAATTTTCATTATGTTGTATTAAATTTTCATGATGTTATTAATTTTTTTATGAATTTTTCCTTTTTAATGCCTTAAAATAAAAAAATTAATAAAAATTTAGTAAGATTACAAAAATTGTATTTTCAATTAATTATTGTAACTACATAATTTTATATTTTAAATAAAATTAGTTTTAGATAAAAAAGATGTAAAAATAAAAATAAATTATTTTAAAATTAATTGATTTAAATTAAAATAAATTGGGTATAAGTAAGGAAGCGGGTATCAAATAATATACAAAGACCACAGAAGCCCAAGTATTGAGACTAACCCGCGACGAGCACCTTAGCCGCGCCAGCACTGTAGCAACTGTTTCAAGGTATGATATAATATAATGCCTACAAGAAAAGTTAAATTAGAAAGAATTTTACAAGAAAAGTGCGGGATATTGGCTCAAATTCAGGGGTTCAAAATAGAATGCCATGCAGCTCGTTAACCCGGGGGTTAAATCAAAGCTATATATTCTTGCTTTCTTCTCTTCAAAGGAAAAGCATGTCTAAATCTAATCAAATTGTATTGGACACACACACACACACACACATCTTTTAGATCAACATTTTCATCAATTTCCGATGCCATAAGAAACTTCTCATGGTGCCAAGAACAGCCCACGGAGGAATGTTGACGAAGTTGGAGATGAAGATTCAAAAACCATAGCCTCGCTGCAATTCTTCCATAGAAAACAAGCAGATCATTTCAAGTTGATATTTACAACCAACATGACAGTATAGTGAAATACAGATTTGTGAAATTAAATTATTGAGAGATGACTTAACACCGACATCCGAATGGAGACGACTTGGTGTAAAACTAATAAATGAATGAAAATTAACGAGGTGCGAATTGAAACAGAACAAAACAAAGACTGACTGAGACTTCTCCATTGCCTAGACAGATTTCACTCCGTCTTCGTTGCTGTGCTTCCACCCTCTTGGCTCGCCTGCTTCTGAGCTGGCTGCATTTGCTCCTCCTCCGACTGCATGTCGGGCCGGGAAGGTTGCTGGCGGTGCATCTGGAATATCTGAAACTGGAGAGGGAGCTGCTGGGATACCATGCCTGTGCGAGCAGATTCACCTCCCAATTCTTGAGTAGCAACCTTCAAACGACGAACCTCTGCTGTCAATGCTTCATTCAGAGCTGTCAAAGACCACGAGGAAGATTATGACTTATAATCCGAAGCTCAGACATGGGCAGGCACATTTTATTTTAGGACCGCAGAACTTGAAAATCAAAATGAACTATATATAACATAGAGGTTTGGGCAGAATGAGACTTGCTTGAGAGGGCATCGCACAGATACTGAAGGCAGGTTCATCCATAATGCAACCATGGACATTCAATTGTTGTTTTCTCTCGTGACTAGAAGAAATGACTTAAATACAAAGGAATGCAGCAAAATTTATTACCATCACGTAGTTGTGCCTGTTGCTCCATGGCCTGAAGGCGAAACTTCAACTCATTATTCTGGTTTGTTAGACCAACCGAATCTCTCTGCATGCAATACAGATATCTCAAAGATAATTGCAGGGAAAGAAGAAAGAGGGGAACATTTTTGTAGCATTTGACGACAAACAGACCTGCAAAAGAGTTAGCTGGGCGGACAACGTTGTAGCTTCAGTTTGCAAAGTCTGAACCTTGTGTTCCAACTCCGATATATACCGCAGCTTACGTTCTTTAGAACGTGCAGCTGATTGACGATTTGCCAAAATCCTACAATGGACAAGCCACTTATTTCGTTATAGAAGGTAATGCCTGTAAAGCATTGTGAATTATATATCAGAATTTACTTTGACTATACAAGAAACCTTTTGGCACGCTTGGGATCGGTCATTGCAATCTCAGCAAGCTTCTCATTCGCCATAATTTTGTTCAGTTCTGCCTTGCTAAACTCGCCGTTCTGAAGCTCCAGGGTAAAGACAGGTGAAGTCTTATCAAGTGAACTGCTTGGTGATAGCTGTGCAGGACGAGTGAGAGGTGATGGTGGCAATCTCGGTGACTCATCGCCAAAGTTCAACTTCCCTACGAAACTATCCATGGACATACTTCTGTAGTGTCTACTGGTCAGTGCCATATCATCCCCAGCACCTCTTTTCATTCCTTCCTTTTTCTCCATTGAAGAACTCATCCCAGACCGCTTTAGACCATTCCCATTTACATACAAACTACTTTCAGCTTCATTATCACTGTTATCAGCCCCATTGGTCTTTGTTCCGCTTGCCCTGCTGTCCAAGTCTTCACAATTTCCGTTACCATTTCGATCATCAGTGCTAGAAGAATTCAATTCATCCATGTTATCCAAATTCATGTAAGCTGAAAACAAATCGTCGACAACATCCCCTTCACATCTCCTCTCCCCCATTCTTTCTTCCCTGCAATCAATACCTCTCTCCCAACAAGATTCCTTCTTCACCAACTGAACTGGTTTAGGCATCCCCAAGTTTTCCTTTCCCAAAAGTGACTGCTCCGAACCACCTAAGCCGCTCATTGACGGGATCAGCGGAGGCGATGATTTCATAATCATATTAAACCCGAAAGGAACATCACTGCTGGACCTCCTATGAGCTTTTCGAGGGGGCAACCCCTCGCCTATCCGAGCAGGACCATCCCTACTAAAAGCTGCGGGTGGCAACAAAGAATGAGGGCTGAAACTTCTATCCCCCATGGACACATCAGTAGAAACATGGTCTGAAGCCGAAACGGAGGAAGACTCACAGAATGGTGATGGGCTTAAAGGGGGCAATGAATCAAGGGAAAACAACAAAGAGGGCTGTGACAAAGACCGTGAATGAGCTTGTCCCGCACCAAACTTCTGTGAACCCGGTTGCCGCGCACCTTGACCCTGCGAATAAGGAGAAATTGGGGGAATGGAGTTGGGGTGTGACGGAGGTATGCCAACCCTTTTGCCACTACTTTCACTAGCAAAATGTTGAGTAAAAGGTGACAAATTTCTGGAATGGGCTTGATTGGAATTCAAATGGGATAAATCCAGCTGACTAAGTGACAGGGGTGGCTTAGGAATTGAAGATGGTGAAGTTCCAAACGAAGATTGAACCCTCTGCATCGCGTCAGCTTTAACTTCTACAGTATCATCCATGTCTCTGACGCTTCTTTGTTCTAATACTCAAACAGCATCAAGCCATCAACAAACAGTGAAGCTTGATCAACAAATCACAACTTCATCACACAACGAAGCTCTAAAACCCCCTTGCGAAAACAATCAAGCCTAGCTGAATCTGGAAGTGGGCAAAGAGCAAGGAACAGACACAAAGAAGACAAGAATAATCAGCACGTCGGAACAAATATCCTAAGGAACGGAATAGCAATAAAAGATAAAAGAAATTAAGGGGAACAAGATGAGAACAATATGAAAATATAGTGCCATTACCGCGTAACTATACGGTCAAAGCAAGAAGACGAGCAACACGAAGAGAAGGGCCGGCCGGCGCCCGTTAGCAACGGAAGTAGCGCACCTGGCGCATGTTAGGAAGGTGGCAGTGTCACCACCGCCATTAAAATCTCCGCCGGATTTAGCGGCAGTCACTCTCCGTTCCGTCTAAAATAATGTCCCCTTTTTTCTTTAACTAAACAAAAAAGAAGAACAACACAAAAAGTAATCTTTGGTTTTCTCTCACTATAAACTTTGTTTCTAATGTTCCGTTCATGGACTTTCTCTCTCCTCCGGAGATTGGGACACGGATTTCATGACATGCAAGTAATGAGTGGCGCGTTTCCATTTCGTGTGCATTTGGGGTTTTCATTTCGGTTTCATTCCGACCTCATTTGGGGCAATTTATTCCACACACCCTCTCCGGCTTTTCGCAGCCTACAGTATTCTACTATTCATCACTAATGGATTTGTCTCCAAAAAGTTCGCTTTTAGAAAGATCGGTTTAAAGTCGAAAAGGGCAGAAAGAAAGAAACATCAAAAACGACATGATTAAGAAACAATTGACATTTGACAAACAATTTTTAACTAACCGTTTGTTTGGATGATTATAGAGTTTACTTTGATATATCATTGCTAACATAGTTACTTTTGTTAGTTACAAGGTTTTTCAGTTTTAGGATAAAATCTCTAAGAGGTACGTATAGGGCACCGGCACTTTATAAATTAGAGAGAATGAGATATGGGCACCAGTATTAGTGATATTACGAAGAAATTGGAGAAGCTGAAATCAAATCATGAACCTCCATTCATATTAGAAGTGATCACTATTCAATTTAATTGAAAAAATCAAATTAATTCAATTTTTCAGCTTGGTTTATTGGTTATTCGGTCCACTTTTGGTTGAACCGAAATATAAAATCTCAGTTTCAGTTCAATTTTTTTGGAAGTCCCCTTGGTTAATTCAGCTGCCGAATTAACCAATTTTATTTTTGTTGGTTTTGGGCTTCTATACAAGCTCCCAAACCCATGCTCTCACAAAACCCATTTCTTTCATAGTTTTTCATCTAACCTGCAAATGTAAATTAATTTTTCAAAACGCTGTCCAATACTCATTCTCCAATTTATCTAACTATCCTAATTTCTGCCTCTCAACTTTCAAGGTCTCATCGCTCTAGATTCTAGCCTCTGCATTTTCTTCCACTTTTCGCCCCTTTTAATTAAAAAATAGCCTTAATATTTGCCCACACCGTCTGCCCAATTCTAAGCGGCCAAGTCCCCATCAGTCTCGTGTTAATTCTCTAATTTCTTCTCGTTTCTATAACAACAACAGAATTGAATTTGCTTGCTCTTTCTTAGTTTTGATGAGTTTCTCAATTTTTTTTTATACTTTTTTTTTTGCAATAAATATAATTAATATGAAAATTTTGTATTTTCATTGATTAGCTTGCAACAAAATACGGTTACAATCTAGTGCAATATGCTAATATTGCATTATTGATCATGTGTTAAAATTTGGTATTGCTTAGGACCAATCGGGAATTGCTTATAGTATAAGAATGAAAATGCAACATGAGGCATAGTTCATGCCATTTATCCCAATTTAAATTAAATATTGCATGTGATCAAACATGTGCATAGTTTAAATTAATAGATTAAATCAAACATTTGGGCAGCAAAATCAGGAGAGGCTTCATCCGAAGAAAAATCAGGAGAGGCAACAGGACCACAACGATCTTGGTGCGTCGCTGGTTGGGATGGAATTTGGTTGTTACACCCAAAATACCAAATTGGTTCCAATTTACGCAAACTAGGTCACATACAACTAATAAGGATTTTCATGGTCAACATCACTTGGAAATTATCCCTTAAACAATTGAGCCATAAAGGTCCAGATTTTAATCTCAGCCTTTTACTTGTTTCGGATCAGATGGGCTTTACTCTTTGTTGTTTTGGTAACCCAAAGGTCCAGATTTTCATCTGCCTCAGCCTTGCTAAATAAGGAGCATACATGCCCACGCATTGCAGCAGCGAAATTGGTTCACAAAGTTCTATAGATGCATGCATGAGGGCCAAAGTAAAACATGATACATGATTACATGATTTGATCAAACTTGATAGAACTTGAAGTTTAACTGAAGCACCAAATAACTGATCAAATTTGGCCATATGGTCTCAAAACTGCCAATAAAAGATGGCCACAACACTACCTATTGAGAGGGAAAAATAAAAAATAAAACCATATAAAAATGTGTTTGGATCCTGTGATCCCTTGGCAGCAACAAAGGAAGCAAGCAAGTGTCATCAGCTCATCCAACATCCAGAAAAGCGACAGTTTTCTACTCAGTTCCACAAACAAAAATGAAATCCAGTTACTCTGCCATTAATTGATATGAGAAAGACTAGTAAAAAGCAACTATGGAAGGAAGAAATAATAATAATTGAATGTCATACCTGACTCACCCAAATGCTAGTATGTAGTCATGCAAACTAAAGAGATTCAAGCAACAAAGTGACAAAATAATATTGAAGAAAAGTGAAAGAGAGGTGTTGCTCTATTTTGGCGATACTTGATACACAATTAAGTGTAGCACCCCCAAGTTTTTTTGGTTTAATCCATACAATATATGCCAACACCTAGTTCAAGTACATGCAGAGCTCATCAGAGAAGCAATTGTCATTCCCACTTAAAAGATTTATCAGCTTTGCATGAATCATGAAGATTATATGAAGCATAGAAGCATACCTTGAAGCATAGAACGCCAATGCAAAACAAAAAGTGTAAATATCTTCCGATATAAATGGACAAAGATCCCTGATGAAAAGCTACTTTTTTGTAGAACTAAAGAGAAAAAAACTGAGAAAAGAGAATAATTTCATCAGTAGTTGTAGTAGAAACACAACCTGTTCTGTAAAAACCAAGCCAAACAATTTGATTAACAACATAAATCTCACAAAAGCTGAAAATACTGATTGTATAAAGAAGGTAAAAGAAATTCAAAATTAAGATATATAATTTCAATCTTTGTATAATCACAGCATCTATAAACAGGAAAAGCAAAACACTAAAACAATCGATCAAAATCACTAACCTCCTTTGCATCTGCAGTGTCCCTAAATGAGAGATAAAAGAACGCTTTCATCATAGGCGCACAACGTATCATACCAAGTCAAACTATTTGATTAATAACACTAATCTCATAATCTGGCAAAACCCAACTGGAAATATGGACCATATCAAGGAGAGGACAATTAACATAAAAACCAGAACATAGAGGTTCAATTTTATATACTCAAGCGTCTATAAACATAAAAAGTAAAGCCCTAAACAATCGATCAAAAATCACGAACCTTTGCATATCTGCAACACCTCTTAACTTGGAAGATGAAGCTCTATGGGTACCTCCTGGTTATATAGTGCCTTCTATGCCAAATCCAATTGCACAAAGAATGACCTTGGTAAGATATGCCAAATTTTGAACCAAAAGAAAAAAGGTTGCCTCTGATTTTTTTTTTTTTTATATGTGAAATGTACATTCCATTACAACCATCACATTTTCAGCTCCAATAAGGCTAACTTTATGCAAATCATATAAACAGGAACAAAGGTTCTTTTTTCTTATTCTACTTATGAAGGACAAAACAATAAGGCAACCAATAATCAAGACCAATAGGTTCATTGTATTTTTTTCTGACAATTTACCTTGGGCAGCACTTAGTTTACTTCATAATGCTTATTTAAACTATGTAAAATGAAAAAATAATCTAAGTTCATCAAAAGCAACAGAGAGATCCCTTGTCTAAGACGAAGAAGAAAAACATTAAGAAACAAACACCACCAAAAACTCACAATCAAACATATATCTGCATACTAACCTCAGACCCAGCATCAACAGAATATGCTTAAACCAAATGCAATACAACAGAAACACACTTACAAAGAGGAGGCAAAATAGTAAGCACTTTGAGCCATGGAAAAGAATGACCAGAAAATTAAAATAACAGATGGAGAAGATGAAATCTCACTCAAACTCGTAGAAAAAACTAAAACAAAATAGAAAAAAACACTCACCGAAAACCATAACAAACAAACATAAACCAAGAAAAAACACAAATATCAAAGAGAGTTGTTGACAGAATATTCTCCTTATGCTACCCTTGACTATTAAGATTTAAGATCAAAGAAAAAAGTTAAAACAAATAGGAAGACAACTTCAACATCCCAAAACTAAAAATCCCAATGCAAGAACAGATGCTTCACCCTCATTTTACTTACAGTGGCACCCACTTCTTTTGGGCTAGATTGGTTATCTATCAGTGCCTGCATCCAAGTCATAAGCAATGCCAAGGGACAACCAAACAAAATTATCTGATAAACACAATATTATGTAATTCGTTTTCTTAAAATCATTAATTATTAATTATTACAGTGTTGTTTTTAAATTAGAAAAGCAAGACGGTGGCCTGGCTGCAAGTTCAAGGAATAAGAGGGGCTTCATATTTGTGCACAACAGAGAAGATTCGATTGTTTTTCTTCAGTGAAAGCGAAGAAGCCGCGTATAGAAAAAACTTCCTGGAACTCTCGATTCAAACAAATTAATTTACAGCCCACTTTCACAGTATTCAAATGAATCATCGGGTAGTTATCAATGGAACCACCATACTTTGATTCGTACAGGGAGTAATGTTTGGCTCGTAAAATTTCAGAAAAAAAAAAAATTCCTTCCCCTCCGCACCATGAATGAGAATTTCCAAGATTATTAGCATCATATTTTGAGCCAGTGCCTCCTCTAAATTTTGAGTCATGTGGGTATGAACAGAACCAACATAAACAAATATCGTGCCCTGGATATGCAAGAAAAATTCGAATGCCAACCTGAGGAAGATATGTTTTCCCGATTGGGCTCTTCGAGAACATGCCACTGCATAACTATGAGGTGTAAATGGTCACTACCTGTGACTATAAACAGAGAAAAGCTACATGATTCGAAGAGGAAAAGAAATAGAAACGAAAGGTTATTTAAAAATAAAGCTTACTCGCAAAGAGGGGTGCATGTTAGGTGGTCAAGTCGAGTTTGACAGATTTCTATCAGATCATCTTCCTCTTGCTTTCACGCCTTATTCTTCTTCTCTGTCAAGGAGATCGTCAGAAATACCGCGGAATTGGGAAAGGAAACTGAGAAAGGTGGAAGTCCTCACATTAATTGGGCGAAGTTTGTTGGGTCGGTGAACAGAAGTGGAAGCATGTTGGGCTGGTCTAGAAACAAATCCGGGCCGGACTACTACTGTGGCTACTGCTTTGAATAACAGTTCCAGCAAAACTCCCCCTTGTATGATACTCCCTCCATCGATTTTGTTTGCTACATTTTACTTTTTCAACTAGTTTGATTTGAATTTATTTATATTATTATTTATTAAAAAAATTAAAAAAAATATATTTAAAAACTATAAATTTTAATTTATCATTCATATATAAATATTTTTAAATTTATATGCTAAAATGTTGAAAATAAAAAATTATAAATTAATTACTAAAAAATAAATAATGCAAAGAATTTAGGGTAGAGGGAGTAATAAAATAATTAATAAGTATCTCCGACACAACTCTAAAATTTGAGAAACCAACATTTATGCTTCAGTACACATGATGAATATTGATTGGTGTAATGACAACTAATAATAACAATAAAAAGTAGTGAACAAGTAATTAGAGGTGCTTAGTATTATACACATCTCTTTTTTTCTCCATTTTTTTCTACATCGTCTTCCTCTTCTCTTCTCCATGTTTCCAGCCGAGTTTAGATTCCAATACAAGTCTGATTGGTTGACTTACTGTGTTTTCTTTCACTAAATCAACCACTTCTCATCTCTTTTTTTACCATTTCTTGTTTCGCCTTATCTTTCTCAAAACCTATTTGTCACCATTGAAAAGGAGCATCATTTTGTTCTTTCGACGCTCTATGGCTGATAAAACTAGGCAATTCATTTTCGGTGTTAGGGATCAGAAAGAGACTAAAAGGCTAAAAAAATGGCAAATATCAATGATGAGGCATTCTTGAATCCTGAATTGGGTGATGGTGCCATAATTTTTTTATCAATTCATTATATTAGATTTTATTTTAGTTGATATAATATTAGGGGTTAACCCGCCTTTTATCTGGTCGAATTGTTTATTGTTCATTTTGATTATTTTGTCACACTATATCTGAGCTTTGTTCTAGTTATTTTTTAGTTATCTATTCCAAATGTATCTAGGTTTACATGGAAGGCTTCGTTCGATATTATTCTCTTCCTTTCATTCTATGTCACAGGAATGAGTTATTTTTTTAATGACTAAATTTATGTTGTTATCGTATTATAAAATGTTGTTTAACACACTATTAATTGAAATAAAGCATCTTTTGTATTAAAAAAAAGTAGTGAACAACTAAGGATCAAAAGCCTAAGACTTTGTAGGAAGGTTGGTTTGATATTTACAGTCCATAAAGTTGATGAAAGCCATGTCCTCGATGGTGAGGCCCTACCTTAGCACAATTAGTGCTACAGTTCCCTATATTTTTTTGCCAACTCCTGCACCCACATTGTTGATGTTCTCTACAATTCAAATAAATGAGAAAAGAATAGAGAGAAAAGCAAGTGTTTAACTATATATAGGATTGATCATTTGGTTAATTCGATTATAACCAAAATCAAATTACCAAAATAATATGATTTTCAATCATATAAGCAACTAACCAAATTAACCGAATTGTACCAAAAAATCAAATGTAACCAAAACTGAAAATAATTTCTATTTTTTGGTTTTACACCTAAATAACCGATTCTTTTAGGTGGCCTCGCAAGTGGTGGTAATAATGGTGAAGGCGGTTATGACAAAAAGAAAAAAAAAATTGAGGAAAACGATGGAATTGGGGGGAAAAGAAGAGGATAACGCATCATTTTGTGTATGCCAATGTCAAAGAGGGATGTTTTGGTGGCAACAACGTTAGCTAGCCAAAGTTGGGAGAATCAGTGGTGGCGGCCAGTGGCAGCATCAACGAACACGGTCTTGCTGTAGTGAGTCAAAGACTAAAAAGAAAAAAGATGAAGGTAGGGAGATCGATGAGGTCTAAAGAGAAAAGATGAAGGTGTAGCTAGGAAGGAGGCTTGCCGCCGCTTGAAAGAAAAAGAATAATTGAAAAACTCTGTCTACGAAATCCTCAATACTAATATATATTGGTTTGGGCTTTATTTTTTTCCCCTAATTCATGGGTTGGGTTTATTATATGTAGCCATACTTATTGGGCTTATGAAGTAACAAGATACATTAGGCCCAACTGACATTATGGTTAATTTAGTTAATTTGGTCACCAAATTTTTTCATCACAAAACGAAAAACTAAATGAAAAATTGATATTAAAATTCGATTTTAACTGAAATTGAACCCATAACCAAAATTACCAAAATTATTCAATTTTTTTGTTTTTTAGTCAAAATCAAATAATTGCTTACCCCTAACTATATGTGTTAAGCCCCAGTTTGCATTGCCGGTATCATTACCTTGAAAAGTGGATCATTGAGACAAAAGGTGGAACCAAAGTGCAAGGTGTTGGTAAGGCCACCTTCAAGTGAGGTGTGAGCAGTGATGGCAACACCATGCTTCCCACAGAATTTCACAAGAGATTCACATTGGAAATAATGGTGCATGCAATTAAATCTGATTTACTATTGGCTGGATTGTTGGAGTAGGCCAAACAATCCCCTATTAGGAAAATATCATAGTTGTTGTAACATACAAATTCATGTAAATTAGTCAACTATATATATATTACTATTAGTTACAAATAAAATCGCTATTCCAACTTTCCAAGGCAAGCATGCATATAGGATTCATTTGTTTTTGCCCTTTAATTTGAGCCACCTGACGCCAATGCTGCAAACTAGGCCTCTGCAGACCAGATCTTCTATGGCATGCTAGGTGGTTTTTAGGGACACACATGTGTCTATGCTTAGCATCCCATCCTTGTAAAAAACATGGCCATTTATGTCAACACTTGTGTCAATGTAAATGATAGTCAAACCCTTTTTTCACACTACTTTTGATAGAAGAAAGATGAATTAAAATCTTTTATATATATAAAGAGAGTTGATTAGTATCGGTGTGTGTGAAGGCAATGGGAAAATGGATAAGGTGGAGATCAAGGCAATCTAACTGTAGTTTCTCCAGACTGTCCCTGCAGGCCTCCTCGATATGCTCATGGTCTGAATTCTAAAGCTGTACATGAATGGTGAAAAAGATGACACATCCATCTACACACACACACACACACACACACACACACACACACACACACACACAATCAATCAATTAGAGGTCAAATTTAGCATTTGATGGTTTAGAAAAGATATTAAAATGCTTAGGAGATGAGTTAAACTTAAAACTAGCTTAGCTAGCCTTGGTGGTAATGAAAAGTTCGTCCCTCTTGACTAGTCTAAACTTGATGGCTTCTGCAATTGCCTAGCCCACTTCAACTTCATTTTTATAGTTAGCTGTATATGGATGAATCAATTCATCAAAATACATGCAAGATGCTAATTACCAGCACAGTCAAAATCATGATAACAAGTCTGATTAATAGCCTCAAGAATTAGGTCTCTAACATGTTTATTGTCCATGCACCATACGCCCAGCCCAACCATTGGCATTTGGAAGCCACTATTCAATGTGAAGACCCCCCTCCATATCTTTCTTTTGCCTTTCAACTTGCACCCTTTACCCACTACACATTTATTTATAACAAAGGTTTGACTCCATGTAATATAGTAATATTACACCTACAAAAAAAAAACTTGATATGAACAAAAATACATACTAAATAATTTTAATTTAAATAGATTCTACACACTTTTTTCTCTATTATTATTTGTCACATCATTTTTTGTCATTATTTTCCAAATTATTTTGTGCATAAATTTTTAAAAGTACTTGGTGGCATACCTAGATAAGGCTTTGGCCTTCCTAAAATGTAAAATTGTGTTTTTAGTCCATCATATTTATTGTAATTTTTTAAAAAATTTCCTTAAAATTGATCAAAATACCTTAACAAAAGTCATAATTTGGGGGAAAATATTTGTAACTCCTAGGTCCACCTTTGCAAGTAGTAGGAGGCTAAAAGCATGTTCCATAACCTAACAAAATTTCACGTTTATATCTAATAGTCTAACTAACTACTTTAAACCCTTCAATGTTTTCCCTCTTGGGTTTCCTATGCTACGGTTCTTTAACGTTGGCCTTGTTTAGGTATTTGACTATCTCATTTAACCATGATTAATTAAGATCAAGTCATATTAGACATTGTTTAGGGAAAAAATTCTCCTAAAACCTATCTTTTTTTTTTTTTTCAATTCTCATAACTCGAACGTAAGACTTTATTTGAAAGAAAGTTTGTTTTCAAATAAACTTGTCAGTCCCGTGATCCTACTTCACTGTAATTAAAACTTGTCAGCCTTTTTAGATTAGTCATACATGTATTTTTATTTTACACTTAGGGCCAATTCGTTTTGTCTAAAGTCAACTAACTTTTTTTTACTTTTACATATTTTTTACCTGAAACCAATTTCATTTGAAAGCCAATGTTATGTAGATGCAATAATCAATTTGAAAGTAAATTTTTAGGATGTTATTAAATTTTTATGAAATTTTCTTTTTTAAGGCTTGAAACTATAAAAATTCATAAAAATTTAGTAAGATTATAAAAATTATATTTTCAGTTGATTATTGTAGCTACATAATATTGGCTTTTAATTAAAATTAATTTCAATTAAAAAAGATGTAAAAATAAAAATAAGTCATTTTGTAGTCAATTAACTAAAGTTAAAACGAATTGGGTGTTAAGTCCTACGAATTGCAAAAAGGTTTCTACTACAAAGTCATTTCCATCTTAATTTTCAATCTTTTTTAATGTCAACTGCTCATCCTTCATCTAACATTTTTTTCAACAAACTAGTAACTAATTCATGCATTTAAATTCATTTCTACCTAAAATGAATGCCCAAATTGAATCAAATTAGTCACTGCTAATTCACTTAGGATCTATTTAGAATTGGATTAAGGAATTGAAATAGATGGGAAAATAATTAACATGACATTGTTGTCTAGATAGTAGTGATACCCTTACCAAAGTCATTACTCCTTAATGACTCATTATTGGCCAAATTACCAAATTACCACATACAAGCCCAATATCCTATGCCTCTAAAGGGATAAGCTCTAAATGGGTCATGCAATAGTATAATTGTCCTTTAATCCAATAGGCCCATAACTATGGAAAATAATTATCTAATCCATTGACACCCCTTCCAAAGGCTATAAGGGGCAATCATTAATCATTTATTAAGTATGAATGACCACCCTTGAGCTCTTTCACCTCATAATCTTATTTAGTTGAACGTAAAAGTATTTTTTTGTCGATGCCCATGTTTATCCTTTTTTAGTGCTCACAGTTCAAGACCCAACTCATTGGTTTTGACTTCTTAAACTAGATTTCAAACCTTCATATTATCAAATGGAATGAAATTGAAGCGAAAGGGTTGTTATGAACCCATTAATTCCTTTCTTAGTACATACTAGGTGAATTAGTTGTGCATTGTCATGACAATTTATTTTTTAGACATTTGATTATAAATAAGTACATTTTGTAACTTAGGAAGACATATAACAATATTTTAGAAACTCAAACGGAGGGTCAATTGTCCAAAAGAAAAATTTGAGGAACAAAAAGGTAAAGTGAAAAATTCTAGTGTTAGAGTGATTCAATATGTACTAGCATTTAATATAAATATAGTACAATATTTATTAAATAATAAAGTTTGGAGTTGAAGAGAGAAAAATTTAGAGTTCTAGTAATTAAAGGTAAATTTAACTATTGAAAAAATAAATTTTCCATGAAAAAAATTGAGATTTAAAGTTGACATAAAATTAGGTATAATCTTTATACAATAAATTTTTAAAATTAATAGGGAAAAAGCAAAATTTTAGGAATTAAAATTGGTGTTTTACTATTGACACAAAAAAAAAATAGTTTTAAATAAAAATTCAAGAAAAATACTTTTCTTTTGCCCCATGGGCTGTCAAAGCTCATTGTAGGTATATTCTTTCTTCCATCTCAATGATTTTTTCAAAGCACGAACTTTTTAAAATTTTTACCGAAAAAAAATAAACTTATTAAAAACTTTATCCCCCACTACATCCCTTAATCCCAAATGAATGTCATCTTATTTAGAGAATACTTGCACATTTGGTGATTGAAGGTTAGCATAATTAATGTCTTCTTGTTTGTTAAAATAAGCAGCTGGCGCTTAGATGATTAGCATTTCAGAAGAGTTTTGTTAGCTAAGAAGGGCTAGGAGTTTCATTCATCAAAACTAAGGCTTACAAAAGTAGAAGAACAACATACTACTTAGTTAACATTGGATAGATTTGTTGTGTACTAACATGGACAATTCTTGTTTTACAAAATCTTAACTCCATCCTTACAGTTAGTAAGGGTTTTATCGCTGAATTTGCAAGGAAAAACAAAACAGAGAAAAAGGACTAAAATGGAAAATATATAAAAGTCAGGGACTAAAACAAAAGAAAGAAAATCTACATAAGCTAAAAGAAAGGTTATGCCATTGCATAGGATAAAGGTAAAAAAAATATTTGTAGATCTATAATAAAATGTAACTATGTTTTAGCATATATACGAGGTTTATGGTACCTGTGCATTAGTGCAGTTCAATTCGTGTCAACATTAAATATGAATATAAACAGTGGTGATCATTAACAAAAAAAAAAGGTTTTATAAAAATGAAAAAAGAAAAGTAAGAACAAAAATAAAAAGTCATGGTAAAGTTTTGACACTAAGAGAGCACAAAAAAATAAGATTTTAAGTATCAACAGATAAATCGTGGAGACTAAAATTTTATTTTAGAAAAGAGAAATAATATGAACAAGTTCATAATATAAGATAAAAAGTGAAATTTCAGTTACAAAAAGTAAGGTTTAATCATTAATAATTAAAAAATAAAAAAAATGATCTTCAGGCCAGGAGAGTAAATATAAAGATTTTAAGAGTTAGAGGCTAAACCATCAACTTAATAAAGAAAAAGAGAAAATAAATGAAAACATTAGTTAAAATGAATCAGGTTGAACTATATAAAAAAGTAAACAACTTATAGTGACTAAAGTTTTGTTTTAAAAAATATAAAAAAATATAAAAAACTAAACAAAGTCACGGTAGTTGATTTAAAAAAAAAGAACTGAAACAAATCATGGTTATCAAATTTTACTTTAGAAGACAATAAATAAAAAAAATGACAAAAAAATTAGAGACAGAGTGAACAAATAAAGAGGTTTGGTGACCCACACATCATAGCTAATATTTTTTTATAATAAATTTTAATAATAATAGTGTGACACAAAACATGTTATGTACTTCAAAATAATACATATTTTGTTTTTTAATTAAAAATAAATTCAATAAAAATTTTCATCTCATCTTAACGCAAAATCTAATTTTTAATATCGATAAAAAAAATTATGTAGAAAAAATCACATTCAAATTTAACAATTATGGATCAAATTTCTTTATTAAACTATAGAGCTTGAAGTAAATAATTGATTCTACAAATCTTAATAATCAATAATGATAACATAAATACAAAACTCTATTTAATATATGTTAATCAATTAACAGTTTAACCATTAACTTAATAAATATAAAAAGAAAATAAAGTGAAAAAAACTAACGAAAGTCGAATAAACCAGAACTAGGTTAAAAGTGAGCAAATTATAATGACTAAAGATTCATTTTAGAAAACAACAATAAAAAAATCAATAAAAAAAGTTAGGATCAAGAAAAAAAATTTAGGTGTTAAGGATTTAACAATTGGCTTAATGAAGATAACAAAAAATTTAACTAAAAAATAAACAAATTATGGTTACCAATGTCTTACTTTAGAATATAGTACATAAAAAACAACAAAAAGAAAAGCTTGGGAGCCAAGAGAGCAAATAGAATATCTAATTAAATAGTTATAAAATTTAGGGTCTAAAATGTAATATAGACGTAACTCAGTGTCGAAAAAGAAAAAAAAATTAGAAAGTTATGGAGTAAAACTGCGTTTTAATTGAAACAGACGTGAGACAAACTAAAATAAAAACAATTGCAATATAGGCTCTTAGAAAGGCAAACACCTTGCAAAATAAGGATATAACTAAAAAAAGAGCAAATCACATTCTAAAAAAGTTTAAGAGAGAGAGAGAGAGAGACAAAAGCAAAAAAAAATGCGAAACTATTTATCAACAGTAATTATGTTGATGAACAAAGAAATTCATTCTTCTTTTAGAATATAATATAATTTCCACTCATCTAACAAGAGAGGGAACGAGTCCTCTACCCCCTCTCTCCACCACTTTCCTTATTAATTAAATAAGAATAAAGTCTCAAGGTAAAAAAAAGTTTGCACCATAACAAAATAAAATCTTTGTATTTCTTTTTTTAGGCAAAACCTTAAGCAAAGAACCGAATGCTGCAATTGCATAGCACAGCCAACTGCAAAAAATGGTTTTTTCCATGAAAATGAAGAAAAAAAAAACTCATCTGCTGATTGTGTCCCCATCCTATCCCCCTACCATTTTCCATTGCCCCATCTTAGCCCCAGAATGAAAGTGTCCTTTATAATCCTTTATAATGAATGCAACAATCATCACACAATCTATGACATTCTTGCCTCCCTTAGAGTATATCTTGAAGGTAGTAACATGTGGAAAGGCGGATGAAGAGAAGGTGTGTTGAGAGATCAAACGTCAACAGAAGGGCATGTCAGTCGACTCCAGTGAGAGAAGGAAAAGAACATGGTGGGAATTAGAGTTGAGCATTATTTAGATAAAATTAAAAGAACCGAAGAAATCATTTGCATTTAGATAAAATGGTTTAGTTATTTTTTGAATTTGGTCGGTTTAGAACAGAATCGAATTTCCATGTCCATTTATCAGATGAGTTATTGATTCCTATACTTGATATTGCATAAACAAAATAATGATAAATTTGTTGCCAATATCTATATTGACCCTACATGTATATAGCTATTTCCTTTTAATTTTAGACATATGTTATTGATTCTTCTATTTTTGGTATGAGATGTTAAATTCTAGATATTTATCGTATTTTTTTCATTTAAAATATGCTTAGGTTTAGAAAAAGAGACTAAATAAATAGAAATATAAATCAGGCGGGTTAGATCGAATATAACATATAATTCGGACAGCTGAATAAAAAGTTACTGTGTATAATGTTTGAAATAATTTACTAACAATTTTAGTATCTCTTTTACGAAAAAAAAAAAAGATAATACCTATTAATTTTCCCCGAACAGTTTTTTGTTTGTATCATTGTAATACATGATTACTCATGACAATATATTTTCTTTCCAAACTTTAGATCGTCCCTAGCCATGACTTCTTCAGGGTTCATCCTCTGGTGCCCCAACCTGTAATTATCCACGCGCAGTTAAAGCGATTGATTGTCCTATTTTATAAAGTTTAAGGGCTGAGTTGGACCAGTTTAAATTTTATAGAACAATGTGTCTTTATTGACGGAGTTGAGGGAGCGAAGCGTGATTTTAGGCTTTCCGAACTTCAGATTAGCTCGATGGGTTGGCCTTTCTTTTGGATCGGCAACACCCGAGTCCCAAGTCCTAACCCGACTGAAGCAATGAATAGGCAAATGTGGATGATTTTCTCCCTGCTTCTTTACGTACGGTATACCTATTATATAAAAAGAAAAGCATAGTGATTCACCATAACGAACGCCAGTCATTAGACTCATTACGAACCGTTATCGTAGACCGTCGATTAAGCATATATGAGCTCGTGAATTACGTTGATCTGATGCTAAAGCGATGATGAGTCGTCACGTATCGTCACCCTATCGGACGTAATAAAAAATACGGAACAGAGCCGGACAGAAAAGCAATCAGAACAGGGACGCTCCTGAAGTCGGGGAAAGCTTAATAAGATTCACGATCACTTCAGATCCGAACGGCGTCTCTTCAGGTCGTGGAATTTCAGAATGGCTACAACTTTCAGCGGTGACGAAACAGCTCCCTTCTTTGGCTTCCTCGGGGCCGCTGCTGCTCTCGTCTTCTCCTGTAATCGATTCTCTACGTCTTTCTCTGCCTTCTGTTTCTCCTTCAAACGTGTCTTTTAGATGAGTAGCGCCAAATAGGTCCCGAATTTTGATGTAGATCAGCCTTGATTCGGTTTTTTTGGTGAGAAATGTGTAGAAAATGGGGTTGGACGATATCAATTTTGATTTTAATCCATTTATCGTCGATCTTCACGTTT
This sequence comes from Aquilaria sinensis, assembly GCA_005392925.1. Taxonomy (NCBI): domain Eukaryota; kingdom Viridiplantae; phylum Streptophyta; class Magnoliopsida; order Malvales; family Thymelaeaceae; genus Aquilaria; species Aquilaria sinensis. The sequence continues at coordinate 696,705 of SMDT01001377.1, forward strand.
TTAGGTTTATATGTTGCCTGTCTGTTCCGGATCTAGATCCGATGCGATCAGGTTACTGCATGACAAATAAATGATTAAATAGAAAATGGATAGGCTTTGCTCAGTGTGTTTTAGGAGTGAGGAGACTTGATTTTGGCTAATTAATTAATTAAGGGTCCTTTGTGAGTCAGGTATGGGAGCTGCCTATGGAACCGCTAAGAGTGGAGTCGGGGTGGCATCGATGGGTGTGATGAGACCTGAGCTGGTGATGAAATCAATTGTTCCGGTTGTTATGGCTGGTGTTTTGGGTATCTATGGTTTGATTATTGCTGTCATCATCAGTACCGGGATCAATCCTAAGGCCAAATCCTACTACCTTTTCGATGGCTATGCACATTTGTCATCTGGCCTGGCTTGTGGCCTCGCGGGTCTTTCAGCTGGAATGGCTATCGGGATTGTTGGTGATGCAGGTGTTAGGTATGATTCTTACATCTTGCATATTCCCGGCTCACACCCATGATTCCTCTCTGTGAACCCTGCATTTTATTTCTATGCATGCTATTTTTGATGTGGAGAACTAGTGTAGTGAGCTTCATGTCTTCTGAAATGAAGTTATTGTTTCTATTTTCAACTTTACATATTTCAACACTTTACTTCTAAAGAATGGTGTTACAAGCATAAAGAATTATGCAAAAGTGAAATCTACACACAAGCTTATTTCTTTCGTGGTCTGCCACACCAAATTATAGAACTTCCCTTTTGTGAAAGCTTGTGTGGGCTTAGAATCACTCTTTCAAAAATTCTTTGGGGTTAATTGTGAATCAGCACATTCAATGGATGTGCTTCAGTTATTGCTAATAAAACTAACTTCATCTAATAGTTCAGCGCTTTGTATGTTAGCTTATTAAATGTAGGCCAATATTCATAGTCTGGTATGGTTGCTCAGTTTTTTTTTTTTTTTTTTTTTATGTTGGGAGTACCTTTTCTTTGAATTGCATTGATTGCCGTAGCAGTTGTGCTCCTATATTGTGATTATGTGTAGATGGTATCTGAATGGCTCTACCTTGCAGGGCCAATGCCCAGCAGCCCAAACTTTTCGTGGGAATGATCCTTATCCTCATCTTTGCTGAAGCTTTGGCTCTTTATGGTCTTATTGTTGGTATCATCTTGTCTTCTCGAGCTGGCCAGTCTAGAGCAGAATGAGAGGGCTGGATTGCCTACTATCTTCTTTTTCGGCATCACTCTTCAGTAAGTAAGAAAGATCACCGGTTGTTCTTGAGTTGCTCATGATTGGACGGCACATGCAGGGTTTCGCAAAAGGATTCATTTATCAAAGCAACTGAGGGAAGTAATGTGGCTCTGCATCGGACCTATTATCTCCAGATAATAAGATTGCTATCAATTTATGTTTTCTCATGAATGTATGTGTTGCGACTTTAATTTGTCGATGGAAATCTGGATATGAATCAGGTCTGGTCTAGAAGTTTATTGGCGTCTACCTATGAGTATTTTATTTTATGACTGAGGACTATCTTGGCAACAAGTTAACTCCAGGCTGTGAAAGCTGCTTAACGTTAGGTCTGTGCTTAAATCTTTGAAGAGAGAATTTCAAGTAAACAGTTTCAAAAATAATTGTTGTTATTTGCAAAAAAATTTCTCAATTGAAGATGATGTCCCACCTGGGTTTGAGTTGAGGGCCTTGAGTAGAGGTGGGAACCGGGTAGGACTGGCCCGGGACCGGCCGGTCCTGGGCCTGGGTCCTGAGGACCGGGCTCGGCCCGGTTGTAGGCGGGGCGGTTCCGAGCCGGTCCCGGGGCGGGGCGGGGGCGGGTTTCATTTTTTTTTAAAAATATATATATATATATAAAATAGAACAATTATTAATTATATAAGTCATAAATATTTTTAAGAAAAAATATCACCTCTGATGTAAGTTTTATTAAGTTAAAAAGCCAAACAGCACTTACAAATAATCGGAACGGGCATTACATTTTGAAATGGCAAAAATGTTCCGGAAATAATAAATAATAGAAACCTATGATCTGTGCTGAACAGCATAATAAGATCAAATACAAATTACATGTATGGTTGAAAAAAAAAAAAATTCAAGTCTCAGTATCGAATATTACCTCCTCATTCGAACACTTTTGGTCTTGCTGCCGGAGTGCTGCGAGACCCCAATCTCGGTTGCACACGCATACTTCTACCGCGTCGGGTGTCAATCTTGAGCGTTTTTCTGTTATCACCCATTTTCCGGCACTAAACGCTGCCTTGGATGAGACGATCGATACTGGAACGACAAGAATCTCCTGTGCGATTATCGACAAGATCGGAAATCTTAATCTCTTTTGTTTCCACCACTCCAAGATGTCGAGGTCGCTTGCCTCGAACAATGTGTTGAGATAGTCATCGACCTCAGCTAATCCCGATGTCATTGGTCAGGGTCGTTTGAGCATTTGGAGCGACAGGTTGAATCTCGAGGAGATTAATCTCCTTGGAGGCTCGATTTGAGGAGCTTCGGATCTTACCTTATCCGAATGCCGCTTACAATATAACTTGTATAAAGAATGTAAGTACTCGGAAGTAGAAGTAGACATAGCCAAAACATTTATATGAGACATTTATAAATAAGTATGAAAAATTCCTTCAAGCAGTGTTGTTGTACCCGTTAATTTTACATACAGGTCAAGTAAAGAAGCGACTAAAAAGATATGTGAAATGTTTGAGAAATATTAAAGTCACCTAGCCTGCATGGCTTCGACGGTCGGTTTTAACAACTCATCATTTTTAAACTGATGTAAAACATATATAATGTTAACTAAATGAAACAAAACTTGATGACTTGTTGGGTAGTAAACACCAGAGAAAAATTCAGTTGCCTCGTAAAAAAACTTAAGCAATTCACCGGTTTTTGAACATTTCTCCCAAATTTCGGTCGTAAAAAATTCATAACCCATTTTTAAATTCATGAAATGTGACAACAAATTTGCATACGGTAATGCATCTTGCAACAGCAAATATGTGGAGTTCCAGCGGGTTGGGCAATCCAATTTAAACTGTTTCCAAGAAAATGGTTTTTGATTTTCAATACAAAAGCTTTTAAATTCACGAAAAATAGTAGGCCTGGACATAAAATATTTTAATGAGTTTCAAATAGGCAAAATCTCATTTTGGAGAACTTCTAAACCCTTTTGCACACAAATGTTCAAAATATGACACATACATCTAACGTGAAAGAATGCACTGTTCAGCAGTGGTTTTAAGTTTTGACTCAAAAGACGAGCGGCAACATCATTATTTGAAGCATTATCAAATGAAATGCATAGGACTTTATCAGTAGAAAAATAATCACATAAAGTTTCTAAGATACAATTAAATATTTGATAACCAGTATGATCTATTTCAATAATCTTAAATGACAAAATTCATTTTTACATTATCCAATCAAAATCAATTCAATGAGAAGTAATATAATAGAATGATTGACCTATAGGTGATGTCCACATATCAGAAGTAAATGTCACACAATGATCAAGAGCAGAAAAATATGCTTGCAAATCTAATTTTCCTACTTCAAATTGTCTAAAGCTTTCTTTCCTAGCAATTTTCCTAAATACTTTTCTAAATGCAGGATTTAATTGTGATTTTATCCAAGATTCTTGGTGGACATCTTCAGCTTGTGAAAAGGTTTTTCTGTAAGCATCATCCAATTTACCATACATTCTCTACAAGATTGTTGGTTAAAACGAAATATACCTGGTCCGCCAGCGCCGATTGTAGACCCAAGTTGTGTTTGTCCTCCAGAACTAGTCCCGATACTAGGGAGGACGTTAGGATGTTGATTTTCAATATGCTGCTTCAGCGTTCTAGTGTCGGAATTCTTTTTATGCACCAATTTTTTCTCGTAATGTTTGCATTTCCCATACCTCGACTCCCCTTTGTTTATGAGCTCATAATGCTCCCAAACCCAAGCAGTTAGTCTCGTGGATTTACCTTGTGCTTGAGTTTTCTCCACGCCGGGTTCATGACTTGTAGGCGTCGGTTCTGTTGACGGATTCCCGGATGCCATCGCATCCAACTCTTTCACTTCATTATTGGATAATTGATCGTCGAGACCCAAATCGTAATTCGTCATATCGATTCCGACATCATTGTCGTGAAACTCTTGAATTGAAATGCCTTTATCGGCGGGTTGAGATCGGTGACGGAAGGCTCGAAGGCCGGTGTTGCAGGAAGATGAATTATCTGTTGACTTGCCATTTCCTTTTGAAGCCATGCCTCACGTACTAATAGTAGTGATTAATGCAAAATCAAAAAAGGATTATGAAGATATTAGGGAGAGATTAGTAAGAAATTTGGAAGAGATTAAGAAAGTAAGGAGAATGGTTGAGAGAATATAGTAGATGAAGAAGAGTGTGAGGATTGAGTGAAAATGGTATTGGTATTTATAGGGGGAGGGAAAAAATTAGTTTGACCAAAAAGTCCTTGAAATTTAGTTGTTGGGAAGGGAAAAAATGAAATTTTGGGGGCTGAAATGGAGCAGAAAGCTGTTGGAGGGCCTGTTGTGTAATTAGCCCTTTTTTTTAAAAATTTTTTTGCAGGTTAACGTTATTGGCAGGGAGCAGTTGCGACGCCAGGCAGGGTGGTCCCGGTCCGGGTCGGGCCGGTTTGTGTGTTTTAACTAGTCCGGGGCGGTCTTTTTTGCGTCTCCTCTTCCTATTGGGCCCATACTCAGCCCATAATATAACGGGCTTTTTCCGAAGCGGGTTTGACTGGCAGTCCGGTCCCGATTCGGGCCGGATCAACCCGGCCCACCTCCCACCTCTAGCCTTAAGGCGCCCTGTTCCCCTGTCCTTTCCCCCTTAATTTAACACTTTATACTGCTGCTCTGCTTATAATGATGACCTAAAAATGAGAGCGAAAGCGGCAAGTGAGAACGAGATTTGGACTCTGAAATGGTGACCGAAAATAGAAAAGTTTAGGTTATAAGTACTAAAAAGAAAAAGAAAAAGAAATTTCTTGGGACATTTCACCCCAATCATTGGCCTAACAAAATAATTTTCTTGGTTTATTATGCATTTTCGTTTCGAAGGTCATGAGATACCAGAAAAAGCTTTAAGATGATTGAACAAAAAGTTCATAGCTTAGATTTTGGCATTCTTACATGTCAATCATCGGCTTAAACCAGAATCCTAAAATTGGATTGGTTACTCAAATAGTCCGTTACAATGCAGTGAGCTTTCATCGTGATTTAGGATGAGGCTGCCTGTATTAGAAGATCGAAATTAGTCCATCATTGTGACGCATTGTTTGTCTGGAAAGACTGGGCGAACCGATTGGTGAGATAAGTGTGTGATTTTCAACGATTATGTAACTTGGGTCTTCATTAAACAACTATGAGACCCAACCTAGGTTTTTTGTCTCGGCCGGGCTCGAGTCCAACTTCTTAGGCTTAGGCCCGATTTAACATAAGCCTTGCTCACATCCTTTTCCTTGGAGAGGTAAATTAAAATTGAAGATGGGAGATTGTAAATAGCAGTGTTTTCGTTTATCTTCTGGTTTGATTTTATTTCCCCCTTGGGCCATCTTATCTACATGAGCTCATTGAATATTCTATCCACGTAGTTGATATGGGCTTAGTTCTTTTTGTCTTCTCCTGTTTTCAATCTTTTTATAAAAGAAAAGGGGCAAAAATACTACTAGTGTTAGGTTGATTGACCGATTTTGTCATCAACATTTTTCTTCTAATGCAAAATTGTCGCTAACAGTACATGTTATGAGTAATTTTTCCACTAACAATTAAATTGTTTGTGTGAAAAATGTGGAAAATGGAGAAAATATAAGTTCCAATTTCAAGCTTTCACTATTTGAAATGCTAGTCACTGAGTTTCTAAATCTATCATTTTCACCATTTTCACCATTCCATTTGCTGAGATTTCTAAGGATGATAATCAATCAGTAAAGTTGACGAGGTCGATGTTGCTTGTTCAGGTCGTTAGTGGAAGGTTTTCAAATATGATATTGAGGAAAATGAAGAGAACGGCAATGGCATCGGCAACAATATGGGGAAGAATACAAATCAGCAACGAGCGACCTAATATAGGAGGACGTCAGCTAGATTTGTGTGAAGGAGCCCTTAGCCTAGTCAAAATCATAACTATTGAAGAAAATGGTCAAAATAACATATTCATAAAGTTGGGTACCAAAGAGCTGAGGACTCAATTTTAGGAGCTAGTTTAAGGATTCTCTCAATTTGATATTGCTAATGTGGCGTTGATGTGACACAGAATATTATCATTTTGTATAGAATATTCTTACCATTAGATAATCGTTAGCTATTTTGCTGTTTTAACAACTTTGAGGTAAAATTGTTTCAACAAGTAACATTAGTAACAAATTTATACCAAAAAAATATATATTTATGGGAAAATCGCTCAATCAACCAAACATTAGTAACAAGTTTGTACTTCTCCATTTTTCTAATTCACATCTTCTATGGCAAAGATTAAACCTTCAAGTTCAAGGCATTCTCACGTGCCAAAAGTGGAAATCTCTCCTAGCAGGGTGCTTTTTATTCAAGACCACCATAATTTGACCCCTGGACGTGTTCTTTAAGCGGCCCAAAGCCCCTTTCTTCCACTCAGACAACTCTTATTGGTCTAACGGAAAATGTTATTTTCATATAAGCTGCCAAGCTGGGTGAACTTTTTGAGCGAATCAATCAAATAAAAACTACTCCAATATATATAACATAAAATCATGAACATTCCATGAATAAATGGCAGAGAAAAAACACGAAATGGACAGTTAACAATATGCTTTTTCTTAAAAAAAATTATTGAAAAAACCAAAATCAATTAATTTTGGGTACTCAGGGTGTAATCAATGGAGCAGCATATTATTTTTGTTTGATTGTGTGGAAGAAAATTAATAAGAACATTATTTTTGTTGGATTTCGGTGCACCGAAAAGAAAAGGTTATCCAGCTCTCCTCGTGGGCAACCGACGCCAATAACCAAGCTGATGCCAAGACAAATTCGAACTAATTATTAATTAGGGAAGTAGATTATTCGCTGGGAATGTGCGGCTGATTGAAGTCGTTAACATCGCAGGATTTATGTAGCCTAGCTAATTACTCTCCATTATCATCTTTTAACTTTTAGGAAGTTGTTATAGTTAGTGGGAGATCAAGGCGTACGTCATCATAAATCCCTCTTCTGGCCATGTAATTAATTACATTTTTAGGACCATCTGTTCTCTTTTCATAACTATATCCACGACCAGAAAAAATTAGGTCCTCAATTCGTAACGACACAGAAGTACTCATTTCTTATCTCCTTCTTGGCTTAATTAATTAGGCCACTTGATCACTAATTGGCAGCTAAGATTAACAATAGAGCGAGTACTGTATAATTAAAGGATAGGGTTTTTTATATGGAGCAGACGTCTTTCTCCACTTTCTTATCGCCTGATCTTGGAGTGGAATTCCGCATGTTTTTCTTTTTCATAATTAGCATTTTTTTTTTTCATGCAGTAGGAGCAGGGCTTATGGTTCTTTGTCATTTACTTTGCGTTGCTGGCTCGATGATCCTCCGAACGAACATCAAGGAAGCGAAAGTCCCAGAAACAAAAGTCTATGTACCCACGCTTCATGTTAATTTGTTTGAGGTTTCCAATTCAATTTCGCGACAAAGTCATCAACTGGGTAAATTTTATATGAATTGAATGTGGAGTGGGTGAACCCTAAACTTGCATTTCATCTAAACTCATCGGCGGTGGAAAAAGAAAAATCAAATGCCCACCAGACCGGACATCAGATGACATCCCTAATGCGGAGGGTTATCAAATTTCATAGCCGTGGCTAATGTGAAACAAATCATAAAATCATAAGCAAATGGAACCATCACATAAATTTAAAGGACAAAAACAAGAGTTATACCCAAACACAAATCAAATTTGTTCGTAAACCACTTTTCCATCACGCTCTTGTCGCCGGCGGAGATGGCGATGCCGAGAACGGGACGCTAGTGATATTTGCCTGGGGAGATGATGTTGTAGGCCGTTTGAATTCCTTTTTCGCTCTCACGAAAAAGGTTAATGACATGGTTCCGAGAGGGAATGGGCCGAATGGCCGATAAGCAAAAGCCGGCAAATGAAATCACAATCACGTACAAAAGTATCCCTAATCGGACTGGGCTTTGCGGCGGATGGTGTCCGTGGCCTCGGAAGCCAGTTGACTGTGACGGTGGAGCTCCGAGAGGCTAGATTGCTGTCAGAATTGGAGGTCCTCCTTAAAAGCGGTTTCACCAATGGGTAGTGATGTTTGCGGACGGATGGGTGAGGCTGGAGGAGGCTTTTGGGGTAATCAGCGGCTGGTCAATCATCAGTGGCAGCAGTAGTACTAGTGGCTAGAGAGCCATGCATTAGGCTTGGGGAAGATGCAGGGATGTGGCTGAAGAGTTTGGAATGGCATAGCGAGTTTCGTGACAAACTCAAAAGACTCGGCCGGCTGGATTGTTATTTTTGCATTAGTTTGATACATATATAATAAATCAATTTCTTGTAAATAAAAATTTGTGGACATATTTATTAAGAATAGAAATAATGAGGGGCATATATAACCTCATTAGCTTAGATTTAACTGTTAAGGTTACAGATTTTATCAATCAATTACAAAGAAATATAGCAACGTCAAATATTAGGTAGATGTGGTCATCATGCATAATAATGCAGTGGATAACGTTACCTTGTAAGTTGGGAAAACAACAATACATGTGCGTTAGTTAACGGCTCGATGCCCACTTTGAGCGTAAGAGCCCAAAACGAGAATACTACAAACCATTTTTTTCAGGATGCGGATCTTACCTATAATCATTTTTTTTATTTTTTATAAATTGTAAATTATAAAACTGAATTGAATAATAAGATTTTATAAAAATTTTAATAAAAATACGAAAATGATGTATGAATGTGTTTAAAATTAATTTTTTTTCACCAAAGTAATAAAGATTATTAAACCATACATAATGCTGAAATTTGTGACGAAAGTTCTATTCATATATAAGACTAAATATTAAAACTGATGTTTAACTTGTAATAAAAGAGCATTAAATGAAAATAATTAAAAATAAGAATGAGAATCAAATTTATGAACCCTAATAAGATTTTTAGACATTGCTTTGCATAGATTCATAGTATATGATACAAAAGAATATAGCTAACATCAATTGCATTAAAGTGTATACAAATGTAAAGTTAATTAGTAGTAAGTAAAAGTATTTGACATAATAATTTTAAATTTTCACTTCTATTTATATTGCACAATATATTACTAGGTATCCAATTTGCTCTAAAATCAAATAAGTGTAATTAAACTTAAAAACCTATTTTTCTACCTAATAGTGTGAAATCGTAAAGTTTTTAAAATTCTAAAAAAATTTAAAAGAAGAATTAAGATTTTACAATATTATACTAAAAAATTACTTTGAATTAAATCATTTTTCTTGTCATGGATAATAAAATAGTTAGAATTTAATATTCAAATTCGATTTTAATAACATTGCTCCAAACCTATAAAAAAATCAATACTAGCGTGACGAATGATTGAAGCAAAACTGTATGTAATACTCCCTTCAAATAGTACTACTCACCCAAGAAAAATTAAAAACTCCATACTCCTTAGTGGCTAGAATCTGAGTCCAGCAATGTTTTCATTAAAAAATCATTATTTTTATTTTTATTAATTTTTTTGTCCAAAATTCATGTTGTTGAACGTTAATACTTTATTAACCTAACTAATTACCTAAACAAATATTTTTAGAAAGGAATTAATTTCTTACAAATTTTTCATGTAGCCTACTGAAAAAGATAATTTACTAAAAAATACTACTTTTTAAAAAATATTTGAGAATATATATATATATATATATATATATTGTGGCTTCTTAATGTAGAGTTTCAACTGACAAATTCAGAAAAAAAATTAATTTTTTTTCAAATTTTGCAACAGCAGCAGACGGTTGGAGGGATTTAAAAAAATACCTTACCCAGTTCTATCATTCCCAAACCCAGCTATCAAAACCCGAGTTTGACCTTACCCTCAAAGTCATGGGAAGAGTATTGGTTTAACTTGTCCTACCTAACCCTACCAGCATCCCAGCATCTCTTTTAAGTTAGTTTATTTATAGGGTTAATTATAATTTGCTCATTGAGATTTAGGTAAAATTACACTTTGTCTCTCCTATTTAAAAAAATATACACTTTACCCCATTGTCTTTTAATACAGTCTAATAACAACTTCTAAAATCTTAATTTAGACTATATGGTTGTCATCTTCAATCAATTTCAATCTATATAGTACTTTTTATAATTAATTGAGATTTAAAAAAATCCTACTAGCTCCGTCTCATTTTAGTTGAAACGTTTCTCTAGGCACAGAGATTAAGATGTATATAATTTATGTTATTTTTTCTAATTTTACCCATGGAACTAAAATTAATTTTTTTAAGATTTTGTTTAGTGAGAGTTTAAATAATCATTAAAAAAGAAAAGATTTTTTTTTGTTTTGTACAGAGAGAGATTGAGTGAAGATTTAAAAAAATATTCTTTATTGAGTTTTGTGTAGCGAGAGTTTAAATAAGGGTAAGAGAATAAATTGATTATTTAAAATTTTCTAAAAGATGAAACGTTTCAACCTTTTTGGGACATCCCAAAAAGAAATACGTTTCATTTAAAATGGGACGGAGGGAGTATTTTCAAAACTGAAAGAAATACAGAAAGAAAAAACTGATAATTTAAAATGTTTTTAACTATAAAAAAAATACCATATGGATTCAAATTAATAGAAAATAGTTACCGTGATGTCTAAATTAATATTTCAAAATTTACTGTTGTACTAAATTAAAAAGTCATGGGGCAAAATGTATTTTTTTAACATAATAGAGCAAAGTATAATTTCACGTAAACCTCAGGAGGCAAGTTGTAATTATCCCTTACTTATATTCAAAAACATGATTTTATTTCAAAAATAAAATTAGAATTTAACATAAATTAGCATATATTACTTTAGTTTATGATTTTTTAAATATTAATTAATTGTGGACATGCACTTTTTTTTTAAATATATGTAAATATAAAAAAAGGAATTTTAAAAAAATCTAACACATGTCTTAAAATGTACCCACAAACCCGAGGGGTGAGTACTACTCAAAACCAATTACTTGTGAGGGTTCGAGATTAGCTATACCTGACCCAAAACCGGCCTGTTGACACCCCAACTGGAGAGGAAGAGGAGGGAATTTGGGGAAGAAGATAAAGTTGGGCTAATCTACATTTAGGTCCCACAAACAACTTATTTACGTCAATTTTGGCCTTAGGTTTCTTATTCTTCCAGTATAGTCATTTATTGTTCTGAAAAAGAATGTCGCATGGCTTTTGGTACAATTACATTGACTAAAAAAATGTTACATCATCAAACTCCATCAAGGATAATGAAAAACTGATAAAAACAAAATGACTTGGATGAGACATGTGATATGAGGTAAGGGACTTTATGATGATATAAGTTGAGAAAAGAAACTACTTTATAATGAGTATAAAAGATAGAGCACTCCGAAAGAATTTTACCCTGCTTATGGGCTAGGCATAATAATATGAAAATCACTAATATTTCAAACTAGTCAAATTGCCCACCAAAGATTTTTTTGGGTTGTCTAAGCCACTCATGTTAGTAAATCAGCTCAAATCGGACATTGAAGGTCAATCCAAAAGAATATTTCGTTTATATGCAGGATATTCTGTTTGTGGTTGTTTGACATGGCTTATTTGTAAGAACAATCACTTTTATTAAAACCTCTGACTTGGACCACATGATCAAAACACATACTGCGGTCTAAAGAGAAAAGTGTTTGAGACACACAATTCAGGGGACTTTCTTCGTAGTTATACCCGTTGTCGGCCACCAAACAATCGTGCCTGAACAGTATGTTATGACTCTGACGCCAAATTCGCCACCAATATCGGAAAACGCAAACAAACATTCTTGCCATGTCCTTTATCAATAGGAATTTTCGAAAATTTCACATTATAAATAAGAATTTTGAAATATTTACTGGATAAAATTTTGGTACCTTCTGATATTATATATAGGAAAAATTACAGAAACTCTTCTGTGATTTTCTGGCCTAATCTACATTTTACCTTATTTTTTTTTAAAAAATCCTATACTTTATCTCCTATATTCCTTTACATTGTGCGGGAATAAATTTTAAAGCATGAATTTAAACCGTCTCATAATTATTTTTCAATAATTTTAAAATTTTTTATATTTTTAATAATTAAATAATATTTTAAAAAATATTGATTTGGAAAAACCATTTACAGAATTTTTTTTGATAGTTTAAAATTACTATCATAAAGTTTAAATTAGTGTTTCAAAAATTGTTCTTAAACAAAATAAAAGAAGCAATAGCAAAGTGTAAATTTTTAAAAATAAAGAGCCAAAGTGTATACTAGACCAAACTATAGGAGTTTATTGTAAGTTTTCTTTATCTTTAGTAGTAGTGTACTTCCAGTGGAGCGAGAGTTAATTATGGGAAGGCATTCTATTTTATCACCGCGGTGACCAGGTTCTAAAAGTGAACATTTAACATTTAAGAGTGAACTATTAAAACAATAGTTTTATTTTCAGTGTCACTATGACAATTTACCATTGCAGTAATATTTTATGTAGGATTTATTTTAAATGACCATTTCAAAATTCTCATACCAAAATTCATTGTTTGAAAGCTTTTTTTTTTTTGGTAAAATCTACCAAGAGTACCTTAGCTTTTCATTTTTTTTGTCATAATTGGGTATTATACCTTTAAGTTGTCATAACAAGGTACATTACCTTTTATTGTGTGTCCTATTTAAGTACTTTCCATTAATTTCAAAGTTATGTATAACAAAAAATGCTGACGTGGGATAAAAAAATATTAAAATAAATCATAAAATAACACTTACGATTCTTTAATTTTTTTTATCCACAATTCTAAACCCTAACATTTTAAATCTAACCCTTAGTTTATAATTCCTCTACTTCATTATCGTCGCACCTTGCTCATCGCCCCAACTGCTGCTGCTAAATCCTTGCTCATCATGTTGCAGTCATTGCTCGATCCACATTCGCCGCCGCCGTTGCCGCTACTCAATCCTCGCTCATCACCGCCGCTGTTACTCAATTCTCGCTTATCGCCATAGCCGCTACTGCTTGCTTCTCACTTCTAGCTTGCAATCAGTGTTTGTTAGAACCACCTCATCTCTACCTTTGACCGTCGTTCATGCATCCGATGCTCAAGCCAAGCCACCCTCCTCACGAACAACTTATCTCTACCTCATTTAAGCATAAAATCCCAGGAATAAACAAAACCTAAATGGCATCAATTCCTGTTTGATTTTCAATCTTCCATGAGATATGGGCAAGTTCAACCCACGTCGATATCACATTCCTATCCATTGGCAAAAGCGATGGCGTCGATCTTACAGACAAATCCAGATATGGCGGTTGTCGCTAGGGTGATGGCGTTGTGTTGACGACGATGGTTCTTTTGAACTTCTTCAACCACTTCGACAATGACCACAAGGCACTATTGATCTCAGGGAGTTCTAATCAAAGACAAGCAATTCTGGTCAGAAACAGAGTAGATTCGATAAGATTGACAATGGAAAAATAGGGCGGTGGGGGAATAGCGGGATATGGGGTGGCGGGCATGACGACAGTGGTGGGCATGGACCTTATTGTATAGCAGATTCCTGCTCCAATTCATTGATCTCCTCATCCGATTGTTTTTTTTTTTCCAATTCTAATTGTTTTTTTCTGATTCATTTCCTCACCGCCATCGTATCCGTCATCGTTGTCGCTAAGGTGATTGCCTCTCCTATCTCACCAACCAACTTTGCCCAGATTTCTTTTTTGCTTTTGTTCTAATTTTGTTTAAAAATTCTTACTTTTGTTATGATTTCATTTCTTCAATTTTGATTTCACTTCCCTTGTTCTTGTTTATGGGTTTTCCAAATTATTTAGTTTGATTTAAAAGAATTTTAGTAGTTTTGAGGGTTTTTTATAATTTTCCCAAATATTAAAGGACCACAAGTGTTATTTTATGATTTATTTTAATATTTTTTACGCCAGGTCAGCATTTTCCATCAGACATAACTCTGAAATGAATTGAAAGTACTTAAATAGGACATGCGATAAGAGGTAAGGTATATCGCTAGGATAATTTAATGGTAAGGTACCGAATTAGGACAAAAGAAAAAAAGATAAGGTATTCCTGGTGAATTTTATCTTTTTTTTTTCCAATTAATGATTTCCAAATTCCTTGTTTTTGAAAATGGAATTTAGAGCCTTCAAATTCCCTTTGGTTTTTGAAATTCTGAAAAAATTTCAAATTTTGAAATGGTGGAACTTTATAGTGAAATATGTGTCACTTTCTAGTTTTATCATACTGTTTGTTTGCAATTTTTTCCTTTCAACTCTTTAATTTTTTGGAGAGCATCACCATGTTGATTAATTCATCCACTTTTACAATCTCCCTTTCTAAAAAACCTTTTTCTTTCTTGGTGCAATAAGATGAATGGTTAAGAGCTCATTTACAAAAGGTAGCTAAGGTTTAAGAATTGGGCCTTTTACCCATTTTAAATTGATGTAGGCATGTAGTTTCATGATACATTACAGTATTCAAATGCAAAAGAAGAAATTATAAAAATTTCTTTAAGGTTTAGTTTGACTTACAAATTTATTCTTATTGTTTCAAATACTTACATTTTCCTCTGTTAAGTTAACATCGTGAATCACTGTTATCACAAAAATGAGAAAATATCAGACTTTGCCCTTTTAACCTACTTCATTAGAAACTTTGTGCCCCAACATATGTATCTAATGATCTACCTTATCTTTTACTTTGCCCCTTTTCATCCCCTCCTCATCCATCTCCTATTTTGCCTCTTCTTCTTCTTCTTCTTCTTCTTTACCATGAAACCTATTGCCGGCCACCGTCCATTGCAACTAGGAAACCCAAAAAAAAAAACAGCAAAAATAATCACTTCCATTACCATTCCAGTTGCACCCTCCAAGTTATCAAAGCCCAGAATGAAAACACAAATTAATCAAATCTCCAACATTAGAGTTAGAGAATGAACCAAGAATTTACCATTCTCTGTCGGCCATGGTCCTATTGATGGCAGTGAGATGACGCAAGACACTATAGGAGGTTGTCCGATTCTAGAGAGTTACAGCTCATTGGCGATGAGGACGGAGAAGTTATGATCAAAGGATTTCCCTGTTCAACTTATCGGAGCATGTATTAAAAGAACATTGAGCATGGGGACAACTAACAAACTCAATTTACAATTACAATCGAAGAACCCACCTCAATCTGCCATTAACATCACCAATCCGACGGGGTCTTTATGCAATAACGATTTGACATTCTTCAATTCACTAGCCTGAACTGCTCCGAGCAAACCATTGACTTCCTTTGCCATACAGCTCAGCTTCAATCACTTAAGGAAATAAATTCGTTTCAAATTGGCATGGCTAAGGGTGAAAGGTTTCAACCCTAACCTGAAACACGACGTATAGGGTCGAGTCAGTACCCTAACCCGAAACCCCGATGTATAGGGTCGGGTCAGTGTACTAAAAAACAAGAATTCTGGTCAACCCGAACCCGTCCTTATTCAAAGACTCAAAAGTCAAGTTAGTTCAGGTTAAACTCGAAACCACCCGATTAACTCGATTTTAAAAATTTCTTATATACAAAGCCTATCCTAAGACACTAATTTGCTTAGGCCTATTACACCTAAGCCCAGCCTAACCTTACATTTACCCTAAACTAAATGTAACTGACTAGCTTTTATGTCCTAATCCCTATCCCCTCCCACGACCGCCCTACCCTGCAACAACTTATAGTGTTTTGCATCTGTTGCTTTACTCGAATCTGTTCTGCTACCTTCACAGCTTACGCCACCGTCCAGCCTCATCATTCTTTACCTTGTGGTTGCCTGTCCTTCGCCCTCGCTGTCTTTGGTCCTCCGTTTGTCGTCCTTGCCGTCTTGCGTCCTCTAATCGTCGCCCTCCCTATTGCCTTATCCTCTATACGTTGCGTTGTCCTCCTCTACTGATCTCGCATTGTCCACCGTCCCTCTCCTTCCTCTCATTCGGGCTTTGCGGTGGAAGAGGCTATCAGCGATGAGGTGCTAATCTAAGCCTGTTAAACTTGACCCTAACCTTATATTTTTTGTTAGGGTCGGTTCAGGTTCAGCCAATGAATAGGGTCGGGTCAAGTTGTAATTTTCAAATGGAGAAATTGCTTGAAAAATTCGAGTTCCGACCCGAACCCAAAATTTATTGCCCTAGGCATGGCGACAATGACGGCAATCCCTAGCCAATAAGTGGTACAACGGAATTAAAGAATCGAAGTAGGTATGATGGAATTGGACAAGATGATGACCATAGGCGACATCGTGTCGATGATGGCTGAAGGATAGTAAGAGAGAATGAGAGAGGAAAAGAGAAACATAGAGGATGAGGACAGGAAAGATAAGAGAGAGGGGTGAGACAAAGTTTTTAAAGAATAAAAGCTATAAGGACAAAATTAGGCAGTTTTACTTTTATTTGATAACGGTAAATTACTATATTAACTTAATAGAGAGATAAGTGTATGTATTTGAAACAATAAA
Source organism: Aquilaria sinensis (assembly GCA_005392925.1). Taxonomy (NCBI): domain Eukaryota; kingdom Viridiplantae; phylum Streptophyta; class Magnoliopsida; order Malvales; family Thymelaeaceae; genus Aquilaria; species Aquilaria sinensis. Next base: position 713,402 of record SMDT01001377.1, read on the forward strand.
AATAAAACTGTAGGCCCACCCAAACTTTAGTAGGGTTTTTGTAGTTTGCCAATACAAAAATGACCGAGCAACACGAGTCACGATAGCATATTCTTCTTCCCTACCTCTGCTCTTTAAGGTCCTCCGTTCTCACAAGGGTCGTATTCGCTGTAGCAGGTTTCATTGTGGTCGTGCTGGTGGGGCCATCCAATCAGAAACTCCAAAATTCCCGCTACAAGCAAAAACAAAAAAGTGAGCTAAGATTGCTTGGATCCGTATTAACCTATGAGATTCCGCCACGCATAAAAGTACATGCCCACCGCCCCACCATTTTGCCTTATATCTATACACGTGGCTACATCCACTTAACCGATCCACCAGACCACTGTATACTTTTAATCGAGTTAAGTGTTTTTCATATAATGAAAAATAACAGTGCATGTGTTTGAAATTATTTATTTATTTATTTATTTATTATTATTATTATTATATATCTAAGTTACACAAAATAATTCAAAAGTGGGAATAGGGAGCAAGAGCGAGACCAGAGATACATAACTTTTTAAAATTTAAATAAGTAAAAATATTATTAAAAAAACATGAGCATAAAAGCAAAAGTAGCGACCTAAAAAGGAAGAATCATGTAACTTAGATATATGTGTGTGAAAAATTTTACTACCAGTCTTTAAATTTTAATTATCATTTTATTTTAGTTTATAAATTAAAATTTATTTTAAATTTTCTGAATTTCATTGTATTTATACATGTATAATATTTAAACTTATTTTAAAATTTGTAATAAATAAACAAATTAAACTTATTTTAAAAATTAGGTCTATAGTAGTATATATGAACAAAAAAGATTTTTGGTTACTTAAATTTATTGAGTTTCTGAATTTATCCATATTTGTATAAATTTGTTTATCATCATCTTTCATCTTTCCTTATCACTCTCTGCATGGACCGTGGTCATGGCGAAGTAATCTGTAATTGTTAAATCTGTTTTTTCCCCCTGGTAATCAGCTTTGTTAAATCTATTGCATTCTTTTCCTCTTATTTGTTCATGTTTTTCATAAAATTATGTATGCTGAAATAAACTAGAAGAAATAATGACAATTTCAAAATGAAAATAAAATCAATATGTTACTTTATCAAATTAATTTGTGAAAATATAAAAATAATTTTAGAAAGAATATTAAAAAATATATGTTTTTGAAGGGGGCGAACCAACCCTTTTGTTGTGGCATTTCTGAACATTAATTTATGTGTAAGACCACGACACTCACTTTCTAATTTTATTCTACTCAAATGTTTAATTTACATTCTTTATAGTGTTTTCTATTTATCAAAATTGTTAACTCTATCATTATAAACAAAACTACCAAAAAATGATATATTTGTTTGCATAACCTATAAACTAAATGAAAATTAAAGGCTAAAATAGACTTGTTCTAAACTTTATTTATCCTTCTGTACCTATATTTCCCAATATACCATTTCATTATAATGCATGACTTATAAATAATCATACATTCATTGTTATAATTATATTAGTAACATATAGCTTTAGATAAACATGTCCAATTTATTTTAATCATGACAAAAAAGAAAAGGCAAAAAATAACAATTATTTTGCAACATTGTTGTGAGTTTTACAACCTTAATCCGCAAGCGCACGTGTGTAGATAGGGTGAATAAAATATCGTTCCCATGAAGATTGATTTGCATTGTTTGCTAATTACCACTACCTTGAGACTCATTTTAGCTAAACAAGCAACAATTGACGACTTACTCACTATGAAAATAACTAAGTTTGCAACTCCGCTTAAATTACTACTAAACAAGAACAACAAACACAATGCAAATTAGGAGTTTTCTAATGAATTAACAAAACACACTTCCTATGGTTTTTCTATTTGTTGGTGAAGTTAACTAATTGGGCCCTTACTCTCCCACGTGAAAGGGTCACTCTCCCAAGCTTACACTATAATGGACTCCCATCCAAATTGCTAGTTCAAGAGGGGCATTACAAGTGCAATTTACCTTCACCTAGTGTCCTAGACTAGTCTCCCAGCAAGCCCATGGCCACTACACTCTTCTCCTAATTCCAATTCCTTTTAATCTTTTCCAAGAGTTTAAAAGAAATCTAGAATGCAATTGACTAGGGCCCTTGATCAATCAACATAATAATAAACTCAAGGAGAAGAGTAAACAGGCAATAAAGGAAAACCAAAGTTAAATAGCCATTAATCCAACCAACATAACCAATTCAAGTAGCTACAACCTTAAAAAGTGTAGAGAAAACTACTCCATAATCAAACTAAACATAAACATGAAAATACATAAAAGAGCATCCATGTCTAAATACAAGATAAAAGAAGGAAAGAAAGAACCCAATAAACTCTAGATGCTTGATTCCTCAAGGCTCCTACAAGTCTTCAAGTCTTCCAAGCCTTCTCCAAGCAAGAATCCATAAATGCTCCCCAAGGAGGATGAAGAAATGCAAGAAATGGTGATAAAAAACTCTAAGTCTAAGATGAGAAGATGAAGATGAAGAGTGTGTTATTCTTGCTAGGTTTCAGGTTCTTCTACTCTTGGAGGTGTTCCTTTCACTCACCAAACCATTTGGACAGAAATCCTTGGCCAATAGCAAACTTGAGTTCAAATTTGAGGTAAGGGACCACTTTTCCGGGTGACTGGCGCCTAGGCCTCAGGAGGGGGTGCTTGGGCGCCTAGGCTTCCATGCTCGAGGGTGCTCTAGCGCTTAGGCCCCAAGAGGGGGTGCTTGGGCGCTTAGGCCTCCAGGCTCGCAGGTGCCTGGGGCCTAGGCCTCTAGGGTGCGTTTTTTAGGCAGAGAAGTTTTGTACTATGGCGCCTAGGCCTCACTCCTGGGGCCAAGGCTTCACAGTTATAATTTCCGTTGACTTTTGCGTTCCCTTTTTTGTTCCACTCGTCCCGGTGCCATTCCAATGCTATGGTCTGCTTCTTCAACCTACAAAATGAAGGATCGAAGCAAGAATCGGCAAAGAATATTAAGTGGTAAGGTAGAAAATTGTGGTCAAAGTTGACAAAAAGTCAACATGTTTGACCACAAAATTAACATTTATCAAACTTCCCTAAACTTAGAAAAATGCTAGTTCCTAGCATTTATTAACGTAAAAACATAAAGCCATCAAAACATAGAAGCTAACAACATATACTTAATATCATATTATAAAGTCATTCAAAGTACAAGCTAAACTCAAGAGAGATTAAGGTAAGTAATGAAAGAAGAATTTTGTCATTAACGGTAAGTAATTGCTCGCTAAGTGTTTCACTCCCTAATATATGGTTGCCTAGTATATCTAAGGCTTATAATGCCACTTCATCCACAAATTTGCAAAAGGATCCGGACTACCTATGAATTGTCCCTAAGGAGTATGCATGCAAATTTAAGTCCAATGACATATATATAAGGTTGTACCGTGGCCGAGTTTGGTATGGACGTGAATCGGATAGAGGCATTTTGAGGTGGAGTTAATGAAGTAAGTCAAGCATAAACACCATGGGCAATCCTAATAATCAAACCTAAAGTCCCACCCAAGGTCCTCCCCAGTTTCGCAACTAGTTCCAAAGGATAAACACAACTTGGCAGTAGAACCGCTGGGTCAGGTATATTTCATTTTAACCAACAATCTTTTAGGAAAGGTATGATAAATTTGATTATACTTACAAAAATACCCTTTTCACAAGCTAAAGATGTGCACATAAAATCTTAGATTAAATCACAATTAAACCCTGTATTTAAAATTTTTTTTAAGGAAAACAGCTAAGAAGTAAAGTTTTAAACTATTTGAAGCTGGAAAATCAAGTTTGCAAGTTTATTTCTATGTCTATGCTCTTGATCATTGTGTGACATTTACTTCTAACATATGGGCATCACTTATAGGTTAATCATATTATTGTGTTATTATTCATTGGATTGATTCAACTGGGTTGCAAAAATGTATATTGTCATTTAGGTCATTGAAACTGATCATGTTGGTCATCACATATATAATTGCAGCTTAGAAACTTTACATGATTATTATTGTGTTGACAAAGTTCTGTGCATTTTCTTTGATAATGTTTCAAACAATGATATTGCTGCTTACTTTTTGAGCCAAGCATTGAAACCACTTTTTGACGGTGCATTCTTTTACTTTAGATGCATGTGCCATATTTTAAATCTTTATGTGCAAAAAAGTTTAGAAGTTCTCCAAAAGAAAATTATGCTCATTTGGAATTCATTGTCATTTTTTAAATCAATACCCGTTATGTTTCTTGAATTCAAAATGTTTTGTTTTGAAAATAAAAAACCATTTTCTTGGAAACGGTTTAAATTGGATTGTTTAACATACTGGAACTCTATATATTTGATGTTGCAAGATGCATACTCATGTGAAAATTTGTTGACACATTTCATGAACTTAAAGATGGTTATGAATTCCTTATGACTAAAATCTGAGAAAAATGTTCTAAAACCGGTGAATTGCTTAAGTTTTTTTTTTAGGCAACTGAATGTTTTTCCAGTGTTTACTACTTAACTATTCATCAAGTTTTGCTTTACTTAGTGAACATTATATATGTTTTATATTAGTTTAAAGATGATGAGTTTTTTAAACTAACTGTCAAAGCCATGCGGGCTAAGTGGCTTCGGTATTTTGAAAATATTCCTTCTATCTATTTAGTTGCTTTTCTACTTGATCCATATGTCAAATTGACGGGCACGACCACATTGCTTGAAGACATTTATCATACTTATTTAGAAATGTCTCATAAATGTTTTGGTTATGTCTGCTACTGTTTTCAAGCACTTGCATTATTTGTACAAGTCATATTATGAGCAGCATTCGATAAAGTAAGATCCAAAGCTCATTAAATTGAGTCTCCTAGGAGATCAATCCCATAAAGATTCAACCCAGCCCTTCAAATGCTGAAGCGTCCCTGACCGACAACATCAAGTTTAATTGAAGTCAATGATTACCTCAACATATCGTTCAAGCCAAGTGACATCAAAATATTGGAGTGATGGAAACAAAAGACATTAAGGTTTCCGATCTTGTTGATAATCGCACGAGAGGTTCTCACCGCACCAGTCTACACTGTAGTATCCGAGGTAGCATTTAGTGCAAGAAAATGGGTAATATTAGAGAAATGATCAAGATTGACACTCGAAGTGGTGAATGTATGCGTATGCAGCCAAGATTAGGTCCTTACATCTCTCCGCAAGTAAGACTAAAAGAATTCCGATGACGATGTAGTATCTAATGAAATTTTTTTTTCATTCTTACAATTAATTTTTATTTGATCTGACTATGTTGTTAAACATAGATTATAGGTTTTTATTTTCCATAATTTTTGAAATGTTTCACCATTTGAAATTGTAAGACCCATTCCCGTTATTTATAAGTGTCATTTAACTTTTTTACTTAACAAAAATTACATTAGAAGTGGTGTTTATTCTTAAAAATAAATGTTAAATACAAAGTTAATTTATTTGTTTTTTTTTCTTGAAAAAAAAACTTGGAAAAACCCACAACCCAGCCCAGGACTGGCCCGAGACTTGGTCCATTCCTAGTCCTCCTAGATCCATACCTATGCTCATTCGAACCGGTCCCGGGTCGGGTTGACCCATCTCCTACCTCTAAAACAAGGTGTACACATTAAAGGGAAACTTAAGAAACATCTAAAATTTAGCATAACTTACACTTATTATCCCATATTTTTTAAAAGTTACATTTTATCGTCTCAACATGGCCATTGTGAATTTTTGTTAAGCTAAAAAAGGGGAAGAATCGAGCTTTTTTTATTAGCAAAACCTCATAGAAATTCTGACCCCTAAACTTTCATTTTTACTCTTTCTCGATTGGCAAATCTTTTTTCCTTATTCCCTCACTCAACTATTTGGGAAATTTACTAAAAGCTCTCTCATTCATCAACCAAATCTTAGTTTGTTCTAATTTTGGATGATGTCAATTTTGGTGCTACTATAGTTAAAATATGCTTAGATGATCAATTTATAAGGATACTTATTCTTCAAGTATCACTATGTGATAAGTACATATTGTGACGGTCAAGTAGTTGATTTTGTAGCAACATTGACTGTCAATCCCTATCATTTTGAGCCACATTTTTTAGCGTTTCTCACTTTGTTCCCACTTTGTGTAAGTTGGAAATTATCGTTAATGTGTCGGAATGAAGTAAGATCAAGTGAAGCAAAAGTTAATGCTCAAGTCAAAGCTGAATGAAGCTTGTGGTGATACATCGCCAACGCTGACAACTCTCTAGATTAAGAACGCTCCTCAGCTATACGTCACTAAGTGCTGTGACATGGCGCCGCTGTTCGACACCTTGGTGATGTGGCACCACCATATCCATTATTTTGGAAATGCAATGCCATTACACCTTGCTTTTGTGGTCCATTATGCCCCATATTTGAATTCTAGCTCATTATTGGCTGAGGAATTTTATCCAAAGTGTTAGGTGAGGTAATGACAAGATTTTTTATGGGCTTTGGGCTAGAAAATTTTGGAGCAAGTGCTAGGTTTTCATTTCATTCACCACATTTTTCTTGTTTTCCTTGCTTTGAGCCACCATTGTAGACTTGTACTTTGAGCTTGCTTGAAGGTGTTAAAGGGATTCTTAGAAGCTAAGAAGTCTTGAGCTTCTAGGGATTTTTATTAGTTCATTCTTTCGTTTCTTTTCTTATATTTTCCTTTATGTTTAGATTGAACTCAAGCAAGATGTTATTGGCTAGGTTGGTTATGGAGTAGTGTTCTTGAACTCTCTAAGATGTAACTGTAACTTTTGTTATATATTTAATGTTATCTTGAAGTATTATATGAAAATTGCCTCGTGTTGCTTATCTCTTGAACTTTTTTTGTATGTGATTGGGCACCTTATACATGTATTTCAATCATTTCTTTATTTTGAGAAAGGGAAAAGAATGGTGGAATTAGAGAAGAGCATGATGGGTTAGTTAGATTAAAGATAATCAAGCTACCCATTAGGTGTAATTGAAGGGTTAGATTTTAACCCACCTTAATTTAACTTGTGAGCTTAAGAAAGACTCACAATGAGAGAAAATGTGAGCAAGCATTGGTCTTAAGAAAGAAAGGTATTGGTTTTAGATTCCCTACACCACACTAGTAATAGTAACCATAGTTCCTTAATTTAGCTTGGATAGCAAGGTTAGGTGGGTTCATCCTAGGGGGAACTTGGTTATTTAGTTAGTCAAATTAAAGTTAGTTTAAGCTAGAGTAGTGAGCATTCATTTTCACATAGCATATAGTTTGCATTTTTACATTTTTATTTCTTCTATATTCAAACCAACATTCATCATTTATCTTGGTCTTCATTTAGTGATTGAGTAACTAGAATTTGTTGTTCATTATGGAATCATACTATTTTTTGGGATGACACACTCTCCCACCACTTATACATAACACTTTGTGCATTTTCAAGTAACTAAGGGTTATAAATTTAAAACTCTTGTGTTTGCAATGCTATGTCATCTTCGTTTCATTTAATAATTTAATCCAATTACAATATCTCATTTTAGGGATGCCTAAATTATTAGTAACAGCTTCATTGTATTTTTCCCCTTCTACAGTTGTTGTATTTGCATAGTGCTCTATCCAACATCCTTACTACTTCATTTGCTTATTTAGTTATTAACATTACATCCTTGTTTTCACAACCTTCAAAATCCATGTTGCCCAACGCTTTCCCTCCACCTTCATTCCGTCCTCCACGAGAAAGGGTAGGGCAATCATGTTGTCCCACCAATTGAGGATGATCCCATATGACTAAAGTAACTCTTACTGTATTTGACCCCAGCCCTATAAGACAGCAGGAGCGAGTCTTATTGCCCCAATTGATTTTTTTATTATACTAATATAATAATTTTTTTTTCTAAATTACAAATTTATTACTCTACTTGTCCCAAATTTTTTGTACCATTCAATTTTCAACAATTAATTTATGATTTTTTATTTTCAACATTTTAGCATGTAAATGATAAATCAAGACCTATAGTTTCTAAATAACTTTTTTTTCTTCCTAACAAACAATAATATGAATAAATTTAAGTCAAATTAGTTAAAAAAGTCAAATGAAGTAAAGAAAGTGGGACGGAGGGAGTATTTTTTAGTGCTCAACTAAATTGCACATATAGTGAAGCAATACATTTTGAGAATTTGACCTTTTAATTTTTTTTGTAAAAAAGTATGATCTATTATTTTTTATCAAGTAGGCTAAAAATTTATAAAACATTAATTACCATTTGGCTAGAAGAATGAACTTAATTAATGATATGACAATACTTAGTTAACGTTAACATATAATTTATATTGTTTGTTGCTAAAAAATTATAAAGTGTATAGATTTCTTTTATGATATGATAATTAATTTTCAAAATAAAATGAGATTAGTTGAAATGTATTTGTCCTTAAAAGATGAAACTTATATATATGAACTAATTAAAAAATAAATAAGATGTTAAAAAGGTAAATATTAATATTAATCACAAACATAAAATTGATTTATAAACATAAAAATATATTATAGATTTGAAAATTGTAAGTAAATTTATAAACATATAAATTATTTAAAAATAAATTTATATATTTAAAAAAATTGAGTTGAAAATAATATTATATAAATCTTATGATCGATTTGCATCGGTTACAAATTTTATTTGACAGTTAAAGCATTTAAACTTACTAGCATAACATATTTGCTTGAGATTGGACCAATGATTGGATCAGGTGGAACCAGTCCATGAGGTGTAAATTTTCATCATCACATGTGACTTGTCAGGAGGACCAAATTTTAGTATGACCCCAAGTGATGTTTATTATTTTTATATTTTTCTTCGGTTGGCTCAAACATTTTGTATAGGTGTGTCTATGTGTGGGTATATATGTGTGTGTATCATTGAATTTGTTGATAATGAGAGAGAATATTTAATCATTAGACCAATATTCGGATGTTGTGATTTAGTGATAAGATATTGGCAAATCTTTATTACTTTAAATGCTTGACAATTTCACAACATAATATACCGGAAAAAAAATGTTGATTTTAGGAAACCCCCAAAAAAAAAAAAGAAAAAGAGGAGGAGGAGGCGTATGGCTGAAGTTTGAGAAAATATTTACCAAGTCAAAAGTCAACTTAAAAATTACGGGTAAAGAAGAGCGTCGCGGGATGACATGAGCTGGAAGACCGTCCCAAACACTGGGCGGAGAAAAGTCTGCCATGTGTTTCAATCCGCGAGATCTTTCCCTTGGAGTTGGAGGTCGCATTCTTGACATGCTCATACGCTACTAGGGCTACCTTCCTTCCTTGCTTTGATTTGATTTATTTTATGCCCCTGAAGCATAAACGCACACATCCGTTCCTTATATTTTACCAGTAATCAAATCCAACATTAAAAAAAAAAAGCATTAAAAGTTGATAGCAATTGTATTAATTGTATGTAGAAAATAAGCGATAGAAATTCAAGCGTGTTGAATAAATCTCGACAGCAATTTCACAATACTCAATAATCGTATTTAATTTGCACCACGTAATATTATCAATTGGATGCACTTAGGATATGGATCAATGCATGCAGCTGTATCTTATCCGGGGTGCCCACATTTCCAAGCCCCATTGCAGGTAATGGGAGGGAATTGACACAAAATTCCAGAAAAAAAGAAAAAAAAACCACGAAAATTGCGTGAAAATCATGTGACGAGCCCGACTCAGCCAATTGATGGGATATTATATATTACCACATTCTCAAATTCTTTACTTCATTTCAGAGTTTTATTTAAATTTAATTTAAATTTATTTATATTATTTATTAAAAAAATTTAAAGAATTATATTTAAAAACTATATGACTAATATTTTTTAAGAAAAAAATTATTAACTACTAATATAAATAAATTCACATTAAATTTATATTAACAAATTAAAATGTAGTAGAAAATTTGAAATAGAGTGAGTACTAGATAATATATTATCAGCGTGGTCTATAGGAAAATAAAAAAAAAAAGTAGAAAAGGAGAATATACAGTTTGGTAGCAGCAGCAAAAATTTAAGAGATTGTCGGTGCATGTAGCCGAGTGCTCGTGCCCTGGCCATGCCCTGCCCCGTCCCGTAACTGTGGTGCACAAAAAGAGAGAATGACAAGGAGACGACACTGCCCTTGCCCATTCCCTTCCTTGGGGCATGCTATTGCGATTGCTATATGGGCATGGGAGATTAAGATTCGCAATTCTGGAGAAGGATAGAGGGTGAAGTGGTAATTTGGGGCGAGCGTAATACGCAAGCCCTGGCGTCGTTGTGGGGGCGATTATGTGACAGCTCGTTTCCGGGTGAGGTGGTTTGGCCGGATGGACCTTGCCCAGGTGAAGCTGCCGCTCAAGTCCCCCCCTTCTCTCTCTTTTCTTCTGCTTAAAAATTCTCAAATTAATTAAGATCCCTTCAACGCCAAACGAAAGCTACTCCACCTTTTTCTTTATGTTGATTTTTGTTTATTGGTATGTGCACGGCCACTGCTCTGGTCTGGTCTGGTTTATTGATTCATGAGTTTGATTTTGAATTTTTGCCGTGTGGCTTAACTAGCGGCCAAAAAGGAAATTAGAGGTTTCCCCACCTTGCGTGTCAAATGCGCGTCAAACAAGCAAAAGGATAGGATACAAGTGTAACCAACGTTGTTGGATTAGGAGGATAAGCACCGAGCTGTATAATCTATTTGGGAATAGTTTTTGTCTTTAACATTAAATTTTTTGATAAATTATTTAATAGTTAAGATAAAAATGCTGAAGTTAAAAATTAAAAATTATTCTTAAATAATTTTTTCAAATCTCTAATATTAATCGCTTACATCAATACCAAACAGACCGTAATATTATACGACATAAAGTAGAGATGTCAATATGTATGGAGGTTTGAGAGGACCATTAGTTATAATCCCATACTATACGTCCCATATGAGTAAATGTACACTAAAAAAGTGTGCATTTACAAACAGTAAACCCTGAAAATGCAGCAACGTGAAATAGGTATATTAATTAATTACTGTACATTTAGAGTAGATTATAATTTAATTTTAGGACCTAAAAAATCATATTTTAAATATATAAACAAATTAAGTTCCATGAACAAGCAAGGATAAATGAACAGTTAAATTTTGCAATGCATTTAAATAAAAGATATTAGGGGGGGTTGGCCTTTGAAGAGCCCTGATAGCCGGAGTATATCTTCTTGTCTGTGAATAAAATATGTAAATGCATTACTTAAATGTAAAATTGTGAAGGTGATTAGCGTGATGCAGCTCACCATAATTTCATTATGCATATTCATTCCTCAAAGTTTTGCATGCGATGCGAGTTATTAACAATTTACTGGAATGTACGTGTTACTTGTACAAGTAATAATTCATTTTTACAAGTAACAATATCTGTTTCTTTTGGAAGAATAGAGATAGAAATAGGGGCGACTCATCAGCCCGAAGCCAAAGCACCATGAATGTCGCCGAATAACAAGCTCAGAGCTGCTGGTACTTTTACATTATTATAAAAGCCGGAGTTCCACCAACAATGATATGTCTCATATAATCATCTGCATACATATATATATATATATATATATATAGTCCTATCACCTAAAGATCCTCTAACACGACATGTACCCATTGAGTTGGAACTTCAAATATTAGTGTTACAATTGTGTGTACTCCAATATTAAAATTATGTCCGCATAAATGCGTGAGTACGTAATTATTATATAATATGCAAGAGCTAAAACCCAAGAGAATAGCCAAGCTCGTAAAAGAGCGCTTACCCTGAATATTAAAAATTCATGGAAACATTTTCAAGATTTGTAACAGCATGCATGCTTATGATACTTACTTCTATCTATAAAAACCAAAACTGGACGACACGTGACGTGATTCAGACGTGCTTAATATCCGTTTTACATTTTTGTTCCCATAATTTTCTTATTTACCCGCCCTGTTACTTTTCTTAGGATCCATCTCCTCTGTCTCTTTTTTTTACCCTGTCCCCTACTCTATGTTCATGCCACATGTTTTACTTAACTGAAATGTAATGTAATGTTAGTGTTAAGTAAAAACGGATGGAAATGGGAGTTTCATTTACGTTAAATGCTAAAAGCTAAAAAAAAAAAAAAAAAAAAAAAGAGGGTGGAGCAGACGAAAATGAAAACAACGATGGCGGGTTTTGCTCTGCGGAGAAGACGAACCTGACAGTGGCTGAGTTTACTCGATCCATGCTTCCACTTTTCTAATTGCTCAGTCGTATTTTTTTCCTATCTGACGTTTCCAATCAGTTTTTATTCAAGTGCTTTTGTTCGGCATTGTTGGTTGATTCTATATATTTTTTCACATAAACCCTTAAATTTGTTTTTTTTTTTTCATTTTCTATTGCTTGGTTGTTTAACATAGTCCAACCTTTAATTCCCTTTGTTTTGTTCTTGTTTTGTTCCTTTTTGGCCCTTCTAAGACGTCCTCTTTTCCGATTATGTTCTGGTTGTCTCTCCTTCCGTGTATGGATATGTAGTTTCTTATTTCAGTTCTCAGTGCCTGTTAATGCTCACTGCTTAGCATGGAGTCTTGTGGAGATAGATTTTAATTTTTTTTTTAGGGTTTGTTCAACGGGAGTAAAATTCCCGTTTCTACCCGTTTGTGTTTAAGAACAATGTTAAGTTTCAATTAAGTAAAATATGTGTGCTATGAAGATAGGGTAGGAGACAGAAAGGGGATAGAAAAAATGGGGATAGAGGAGTTGGATCCCATTCCTTACTCCTATACTACATATATTGTACTCTATGCGTTCCACATTATTTGAAACACTTTCTATTTTAAGTTGTCCTATATTCTTTGGAACATTTCCTTTTTTAGTTAATTATGTAATATATTTTTACCATTATACCCTTTATCAGCTCTCAATTCCTCTCTTCAACCCTAAAACTTACAGCCCAATGTCTTTGTTTTATTGTCTTCTCCGATCTCAGCATGAAGAGGCAATAAATGGAGATGAAGCGACGAACGAAGACGATGGTTAAGGACAAAAGCGATGGCGGCGAGGCAACGACAGTTCGAGGCGACAGGCAAAGGTGGGTGACAATAGATCAAGGCGACAGACAGAGATGGGTGAGGATAGATCAAGGCGACAGACAGAGGTGGATGATGGTAGATAGGCGACTGATGACAGAGAAGATCGAAGATGACTAAAAGATCTCTGATTAATGTGATGAATCGAGGCAAAGAATTGATTGAAGGATCCCTGATTAAGACAAATTGGAGGAAGGCTCTCCTCGCATGCCTTATTTTTCCTGTTGGCGAGATCGTGACCGATCAATGAAGGCCGAACGTGGAGATGGATGTGAGCTAGGCGACGATCGATGCATGGGTGTGCCGGAGACGAAGGGCATAATAGGAAAACAAGTGGTTACGTAGATCCCACCTAGAACTCTGAGCAAAACCATTTGTTTCAAATAACACGGGACGGAGTGAGTAATTGCATCGTGTTGGTATAAAATCCAAAGGGAAAATTACAAATACCTCATGTGGTTTGGTCTAACCTACATTTTACCCTGTATTTGTTTTACAATGTCTGACAATAACTTCTAAAACCCTAATTTAAATTATATGATAATCATGCTAAAGTAATTTCAAGATTTTTGATATTTTTTTCACAGGCAACCGATATTTAAAAAATACTAATATGTATTTACAAGGAGAAAAATACATTTATAGAAAGAAAAAATTGATAATTTAAAATGTCAATTAACTATAAAAAAATTGAGAGATTAAAATTACCGAAATATAACTATTGTATAGTTTCAATATAATTTTAAAAGTTATTATCAAATAATGTAAAAAATACAGAGGATAAAGTGTAGACTTCTAAAAATATATGAGACAAATTGTAAATTATGGCATACTGTAGGGGGGAATTGTAAGTTTTCCAAAATGCGTGGCGCAATCATATCCGTTAACCGAAATCTGTATCAACATGATGAAACTTCCTGCTGCTTTCCACGCAAAATATCACTAAAACGCGTCTCGCGATATATTAGGGCCTGACCTAACATCTCAATACTTGTCACTGTATGGAAGAGTGGAATTGTGAGAAAACTGTTGGTGATGAAGAACGTGGAGAGGCCCACTATCTCACGCGGCAATCCGTCGCCGTTTTTTATCGTTACGGACAGGATCTTCCCCAACCCTAGGAAGAACTAACTCCTTAGCAAGTAACAGAAAAACATACACAAGCACAACACTACCACGAAGTTCGTCGATAATGGTAGCTAGCCTATACGGTAAAGTTTTAACGATGTCGAGGAGAAAAAAAATTCTTAACACATTGAAAACTTTATATACCCTCGAAAAAATATTTTGAGAAATTTATAGAAAAATATAATAAAAATACTAATCTGCTAGATAAAAGCATTTAACTCCTGTTATTTTAATACAAATCCAAAAATTAGAATATTAAATATTCTTAAAGGTTTTGTATAGATGTTTTAGTGATTGTGACATTGTTATATTGAGAGTTTGCTATACTTGTTCCAGAAAAATTGATAAATTGTCACCTTTTCAAGATGAATTTTTTAACCTATAAAATTACTCTATATTCAAAATTTTTCAAGAATGATGTTTTAAAATATCTGCCAAAGAAATTTTAGTAGGGTTGCTCCAAAGATTCTCAAAATCTTTTGAAGGTGAAATTATAAGAGTAACAAAATTCCGAAAAGTAGCAATCTAAAACTTGTAAAGCATAAATATGCTCAAGCATCAAAGGTGAGAAAAGAATTACAAACAATATTGTGTTTGCTTTCATTAAGGAAATAATTTCATGGGTTTTTATTTTAAAAAAGAGATGTTTCTTTCATAGTTTGTTGCTCTCTACTAGAAAGTGAATATCCGAAAAACTATTCTTCAAATCTAATCAAACACAATGTTATTCAGATTTTCTTTCTTATTATTAATACTTAATCATTTATATGCTTTAAAAACGGTGAATTGTTGTTTTTCAAATTCAAATTAATACTATTCTAAAGTCTTAATTTATAAAGATGTTGAGAATTCTTTTGTTTTTTATTTATTTATTTTTTTATAGTCGTTGAGAATTCTTTAAAAGGGAGGAACGCTTGTAGAAGAAGATAGAAATATGTAACCGTTTGGGGGTGATATGCGTCAAAAAGAAAAAAAAAATTTTAAAAAAAAGGGTGGGTAAAAATGCAAAAAGGGAAAGATATTTGGTTGGGTCAAAACTTGGGGCCCACGGTCCATTTAGTGCCCCGGCCCGCCCCTTATAAAATGGCTCCTCACCATTCATGCAATTCTCGCCCTCTTCCTCCTTTGAGAGTCCCTCTTCTCTGTAGAAAACCCCAAACCATACGTTTTCTACACTTGCTTTCTATTTTCCCTCCCTTTGCGGCATAGGATCATATAAACTCAACCTAAAACACAAGCAAAAATAAAAAAGAGAAGTCCTCCATTCCCTCATTTCCATTCACACTCTGCGGTCTCTGCCATCGATAGATCTCCCTTTTTCCTCTCGCTAGATCCTCATAAAAAAGATCCCCCATTAATTCACTCCTCCTCCATCTCTTGTTCCTCCCTAAATTTGTTATTTTTTTTGGGTGTTTGAGATCTGCATGGTGTGCTTCGTATCCGCAGCCTAATCTGTTTTCTCTGATTCCACCAAAAATCAGACCCCTTTCTTTCTCCAGTGAATTTCTTCTTCTGAAGGGTCGGTGTGGGGATTTGGATCTGTAGGGCGAAGAGAGGGGGCTTCTCCGGTTTCAATAGGGCCCTCTACTGCTTCTTTTGAGGGGGGTAGCCGGGGCCTCGGCCTCGGCGGGTTCTAAAGCCCCCACCTTTTAGCGCAATCGGATCCCAATTCACACTTCTGTCATTTTTTTTCCTTTAGCTTTTTTCTAGATCGTCGCGGAACTTTCAGGGATGCCGGCCCTAGCGTGCTGCGTAGATGCTGCCGTTGCGCCTCCTGGCTACGCCGCTTTCTTTGCTGGGGACAGCTCCCTTCCCGCGGCGGTCCCTTTTTCCGCCCTTGATACCACCGCGGCTGTCGTCGACACCTCCGACTCCGTTCCGGCGTCTGCCCATTGGTCCCCCTCCCTGTCCGCTGCACTCTACCGCATCGACGGCTGGGGGGCGCCGTATTTCTCTGTCAACTCATCTGGGAACATCTCCGTCCGCCCCCACGGCGCTGCGACGCTTGCCCACCAGGAGATTGATCTCATGAAGGTTGTAAAGAAGGTTTCGGATCCAAAATCCGTTGGTGGGCTCGGCTTGCAGCTGCCTCTCATTGTCAGATTTCCGGATGTCCTCAAGAACCGGCTCGAGTCGCTCCAATCTGCGTTCAACTCTGCCATCCAGTCGCAGGGCTATGAATCTCATTACCAAGGTGTGTACCCGGTAAAATGCAACCAGGACAGGTTCGTGGTGGAGGATATTGTGAGATTCGGATCGTCATTCCGGTTCGGGTTGGAGGCTGGATCGAAACCCGAGCTGCTCCTGGCAATGAGTTGCCTGTGCAACGGAAGCCCAGATGCCCTACTTGTCTGTAATGGCTTCAAGGACCCAGAGTACATCTCCCTTGCTCTGGTCGCTCGTAAGCTTGCCCTGAATACAGTGATTGTCCTGGAGCAGGAGGACGAGGTAGATTTGGTGATTGATTTGAGTAAGAAGCTGTGCGCCCGACCCGTGATTGGGGTCCGGGCCAAGCTCAGGACCAGGCACTCGGGTCATTTCGGGTCCACCTCCGGTGAGAAAGGCAAGTTCGGATTAACCACAACCCAGATATTGACCGTTGTCAAGAAGCTCCAGCAGGTGGGTATGCTTGATTGCCTGCAACTGTTGCATTTCCATATTGGATCTCAAATTCCCTCCACGGTTCTGCTTCAAGATGGCGTGGGCGAGGCCGCACAGATCTATTGCGAATTGGTCCGTCTCGGTGCCCAAATGCGGGTCATTGATATCGGGGGAGGCCTTGGAATCGACTACGATGGATCCAAATCAGGTGACTCAGATATCTCTGTTGCTTATGGGCTGGAAGAGTATACTGCAGCTGTTGTTAGTGCAGTTCGTTATGTTTGTGACCGGAAATCGGTCAAGCATCCGGTGATTTGCAGCGAAAGTGGACGAGCCATTGTTTCTCATCATTCAATTTTGATATTTGAGGCCATGTCGACCAGTTCCCCAAATGCACCGGTCATGAACGAGCTGTCTCTGCAATACTTTGTGGAGGGCCTAGCGGAGGACGCTCGCATGGACTACTTCAACTTGCGAGCGGCTGCTATGGTTGGTGACTATGACACTTGCTTGCGCTATGCTGACCAGTTGAAGCAGAGGTGTATTGAGGAGTTCAAAGAAGGGTCACTTCATATCGAGCAACTAGCTGCAGTGGATGGTTTGTGTGAGCTAATATCCAAGGAAATAGGGCATTCGGACCCGGTTCGTACTTACCATGTTAATCTGTCGATTTTCACTTCCATTCCCGATTTCTGGGCTATTGGCCAACTTTTCCCTATAGTCCCAATTCATAAGCTTGATCAGAGGCCTGGTGTGAGGGGGGTGTTATCGGATTTGACATGTGACAGCGATGGGAAGATTAATAAGTTCATTGGTGGCGAGTCGAGCCTGCCTTTACATGAACTGGAAGGCAGCGATGGTGGTAGCGGTGGCGGCTCATATGGGCGGTACTTTCTGGGGATGTTCTTGGGTGGGGCTTATGAGGAGGCCCTCGGAGGAGTTCACAACCTGTTTGGCGGCCCGAGTGTCGTCCGATTGTCACAGAGCGACGGCCCTCAAAGCTTCGCCGTGACACGGGCGGTGCCCGGCCCCTGCTGTGCGGATGTCCTCCGGGTGATGCAGCACGAGCCCGAGCTCATGTTCCAGGCCCTCAAGCACCGTGCTGAGGAATTTTGCGGGCAGGACCATGGTGAGAGTGGTGACGAGATTGCAGATAACGATGCTCTGGCGAGCAGCCTTGCCCGCTCCTTCCACAATATGCCGTACCTGGTAGCGGCTTCTTCTTGTTCCTTGTCCGCCATCAGTAACAGTGGTTTCTACTACTGCAATGAGGAGGACTACAATGGGGCGGCAGAGTCGGGCACGGGGGAGGATGAGCACTGGTCCTATTGCTGTGCCTGAGGCAGTGGAGCTCATCCATGTCATTGCCATGGTTTGTCTGTCCGTCTTTTGAGGATGTCCGGTTATCTAAATTTGTCTCATTCCAGAGGCTAAATTTTCATTGTTACCTTTGAGTTTTTTTTAGTCTTTGGTTCAGTAGCATTCCGTGTCGAAGGAGGGTTATCAGAACCGAATAATTCACCCTTCTGTAAATTCGGGACTGTGCTCCCTCATTTCTCCCTTGTTTCATTAAGTACTAAACTCGAGTTTTAGCTTCGCATGTATTTGATTTGATTTCTCGTCAAGATTTATTGTACGATTCTGTGATCGTGTAGGGCCTCCATCGCTGGGTTAATTGGACTAGTTGGGTAACTTGGTTTTGATTTTGTTGAAGAAAAGGGAAGCATCGATGATGGGGCCGTTGTCGATTAGAAACCGAGATAATGAGGTTCCGAAATCAGTGTGCGTGGGGACTGAGGTGGGCTTTGCTTAATAGGTAGAAGCACCGTCATTGGTGGAAGCTTGTGGCATGTTTGGGCACGTGAATTCTGAATTCGACCAAGTTTATACGACCTCATGTTTAGCGTTGTTGGACTCTAGAACATGGGCGGCGTTGGTGCATTGAGCTCTTTCGAGAGGTGGTGGTTATGCTGACCACAACTTTGTCCATTTTTGCTTGGCCTTCTGAATGTGCTGTGGCTGACATTCGGCCCCAAGCATGCCAGAAATATGAGATAAAAGATGCCAAAAGCTATGCTTGAATTTGGTCATCAGGTTTGTGGTTACTGTTGGAGTTTTAGATAATTTAACAGTTTAAGAGGTATCTTAGAATATGACGAATGGTAGTTTTGACACGCAAGGAGTTACTCTCCCTACTACCTTTAATATGATTTTGTTCCTTTATGGCTCCTTTTGTCATTTGCTTGAATTCCCGATTGGGTCCGGGTTTTGGTCACAGTTGGGTGTTTCAAACTTTCAAAATTGCCCATAAAGTTGGAGTATGAAACAGAAATTAGAAAGAAAGAAAGGAAGGAAAAATATACTTTAGTTTTCCAAATATAAGAAAGTACGATTCCATTGATGTTATGTTTGTGAATGAAGTTGAAGAGTGTGGACATGTGGAATATGCGAATAAAACTAAAACTTTGATGGGTGGCAGAGGCAGACTTGTATAAGGATGACGAGGAGGATGTGTTTTTAGACCGGGGACTGTAGTTTTGACTTGCAGTTGGAGGTGCCGACTATTGGGTTCCAACTCCAAGTTAAGATTGGTCGTGCCGTGTAGGCAGTTGTTTGGTTAACATTGGCATAGAATAATCCATAAATATGATTCCAGTCGGTCGAAGAGGTGGGATGATAAGGAATAATGAAACTGGTTCAAACAGGAGTGGCGAAAAGGAACAGAATGGTAGAGATTCTGCTATGCACCGCTTTTGCATCCCTCTTAGGTTTCTCCAAGGGTTAGGATTTAGGGGACTCGAATGAGACAAAAAAAGCCATTCATCCTCTAGCTCTACCCTGCAGAACAAACAAGATTGGATCACTTCCAATGCAAAATGGGCTAGACTGTAAAGTGGTGACACTGGTACATACCAATAGGAAAAACTTTGAAAGTTTTGGTTTAGTGCTCGGAAAAAGTAACCCAATCCCAGTCGTATGCCAAAAAACCTGGCCTCAATAATCCAACTCTAAACTCTTCACCAGTCTTCCTATCGGAATAGCGCACCGACTGACTTTCATCCTCTTATTGTTTAATAGTCTCCAGACAGTTGTCTCTGTTTTTCTGGGGTTCTGATTTCAGCGATGAGGTTGTACTTGTAGTACTGTAGTGTGGGCTGTAAAATGTTGGCCTCAATAATTTTGGTTAAAATCTCCTTCCTTGTGTTGTCACTTTGAGCTTTTACAGTTGGCATCAATGACACTGTCCCTCCTGATGCAGCCTAGAGCGACTTTGAGGAATCATTCTTGCTTTAAAGTTGGCAACAACATAATTAGCGGAGCATGAAAGAAAAACAAGATTAGAGACGAAGTCATTTGTACGAGCGGAGGCTGGATGTGATTTAGACATTGATTTGAGAAGATGTTGCACCAGTCACGTTATGCCAACCACCAGGAAAGCTAAGACACAGCTGTTCAATTTGTTTTACATCCTTCAATCCCCCATATGGAATTGGAAGGTTGTTCCTTGGTACGTACAGGCCTTAGATAAACAGGTAATCCCATCATTTAACCAATAGGATGGACCTCAGTCCCTGAAAATGGCCACCTCAGCAGTCCAAGTGTCACGAACCATCAAACCCAAACTGTGCCAATAAGAAGTTCGCTTTGTTAATACCTCCGTCATCAAGATTCTTGCTGTTAAAGGGACATGTGGCAACTTATATTGGACGGAAAAGAGAATTGAGACAGGGAAAGGGCACGGGTAAAATCCAAATTTGGTCCCTTAACTATTCGACTTGTCCTAAAGTGGTCCCTTAGCTCTAAAAGTGACTATTGGCGTCCCTTAACTCAAGTGGCGTGTCCAATTTCAGTCCATTCTGTTAGTTGAGGCGTTATTTTGGATGGATTTGCCCACGTGGCACCCATAATGCCACGTGGCACTCATAATGCCATGTGGCAATCTCTTTCAAGACAATAAGTGATAAAACTGGCAGAAAAATAACTATTAGAATAGAATTGACAAAACATATAATTCTAGGGACTTAAATGATTCATTAACCCAATCTTCCCCAACCATCTCTCCTTAACGAGCTGCCGCCGCCTCTCCACCTCCGCCGCCCTCTTGCCCTCTCGACCTCCATGGCCCTCTTGATTCTTCGATTCTTCGATCCCCATCAAACAACTCCTAATAGAAACAATTCCAATTGCTGTAGAAAATGGTAAACAATTCCAATTCGGTTCCCCGATTGACCTTAGCATGTACTGCTTCCTCCCAGCAGACTCGTTGGGGATGATACACGCCTGCAGCTGAGCCAACGAATTTTAAAAATTGTTGAAAATTAAAAAAAATTACCAGAAATTTTAAAAAAATCACAAAAATTACAAACGGATCAACAATTGAACATGATTTTGAAAAATAACTTCAAACACAAAAGGCACGACTAGATTTATCAGATCGAGCATTCAACTACGAACAAATGAATCAACAAAACTCGATCTACAAAATCAGAACTATGGAGAAAAAAATCAGATCGAGCATTCGGATGGCGAGGAACGGTAAGCGACAAGGACCGACGGCGAACGACGGTGGCGAGGAGAACGACAACAAGCGGATCTACAAAACCCGATCTACAAAATCAAGCACGTAATTTTAATACTACGAACAAACGAATCAACAAAACCAAACTCACATCGTCGGAAGGAGATTACGACGAAGAAACGGCAGCTGAGAAATGACGGAGGGAGGACGGCGATGCGAGCCGCGGAGGGAGATGAGGACGGCTGCTGCACGGAGAGAAGAGATGGGAACGGCGGGGCACGGAGATGTGAGCAAGGCTAGGGCGACGGAGAGAGTAGAACGGCGACGACAGGAGGAGGGAGAGAGGAGAAAGGCTACCGCAACGGCGAGAGGATCGAGAGGGCTGACAGGGCTAAGGGCGAGACGAGGGAGAGAGTGCTGAACGGCAGAAGGCTAAACGGCAGAGGGCAGAGGCGAGGGGGATTTTTTGAGGAACAAGCGGTTGAATAAAGCCTATAAAGCAGCATGTACTGCTTCCTCCCAGCAGACTCGTTGGGGACGGTAAAACCCTTTTTTAAGTCATACGCATTTTACGTCCTGGCGAGTGGGTATCAAGGCGGATTTCCGGTTGGCAGCGGGTAGGCCAGAGGGAGTCGGCGATGGCGAGCTCGAATCCAAGAAGATTTGGGGAAGAGAGAAATTAGGGATTAATGTCACTTAAAGTCCTTAGAATTATGTGTTTCATCAATTTTAGCCTATTATTTATTGTTCTTTTATTCTAGCCACTTATTGTTATGACATAGGATGCCACGTGGCAAAGTAAGTGCCATGTAGGCAATTTCCATCCAACATAACGACAGAACTGACAGTAGGGACCAAAATAGGACACGTTAGTTGAGTTAGGGGACTTTAATAGCCACTTTTAGAGATAAGGGACCACATTAGGACAACCCTTAAAGTTAGGGGACTAAATATGAATTTTACCCGAAAGGGCATAGATTATCCAGATTCATAAATGAACGACCTCATTCCTTCCCGCTTTTGCTACAGCTTTTCGTTTCTTCCCCCCTCTATGCTTGAAACTTGCAAGTACCGGCCTTTGTTTTTTGTTTTTACTATTTGTATGACAAGAAGCAATGTTTCTTCCATAATTGCGTTTAAATCTGAAAATTCTTTTTGTATTAATGCTCAAACTTTGAAAATTTTAGAAATTTAAAATTGTTTATGAGAAATATTTGAAGGATGGAACTATTTTTGTGCCTATCCACCTATTAGGCTTTAAATATTCTGCGCATTAGGCAATTGAATGTCTTAATTGAAAAATTTATGAACTTTTGGGCCAAACTGTATTTCCCTAAATCTGAAAAATCATAAAGGAAGCAATACAAAACTAATAGTGATTAATTTCCAATCTCAATCATAGTTATAAAAAATGCATTTTAATTAAGCATGAAAACCACATAGAAACGCTATAGAAACACAAACCATAATAGAAACGGGTAGAAACGCATTTTAAATCATAAAAACATAGAAACCTAAAAACTTTAATACTCTACCTTGTTGGGTCAACTGGGTTACAAATTTTAAATAGGCAAAATAAGTAAACCCACCAACCGAAACCACTTACATATTAAAAAGAAAAACAACCCAAAAATACGTTGGTTTTGATTGTTTGGTAAACCATCTTTTATGTTATTGTATGTTGAATAATGAAAAATAAATATGAACAACAAAATGGATATAGTAGATGCTTACATGTAGTTCTAGTTAAGGATAAAATCAAATCAAATCTAGATTATTAGATATACTTCTATATAAAGGTTACAAGATTGGAAAAAGAAAAGGTGAAATAAATTAGATTCTTTTATTATTTTTTGAAGCTTATATATGGAGAAGATTTCAATAAAAAACTTTAAAAAATAAAAAGAACTTCAGGAGAACATTGCCACCAAGAAAACAGAATAGAATTATGGTGTTTATGTATATATCCAATCCCAGTACTAAAACTTAATTGATTAAATTGGAGGAATAACAATTAGAAAATAGGAAACAAGTGTAGTTATTTGTTTTCACCAATTAATTACCTTGGACTGGTCAAATTGAATGCTTTGATTCTTTAGCTGCAATATAAGCATGAGATTCCTTGATTGTCCAATAGATTAAGTGCCATTTTTTTTTCATGATTTCTAAACTCAACTGAAATTTGAGTTTTAGTAAGTGACATTGTTGTGAAATATGAAATTCTTAAGATAATTTGAATGATTTTATATTTTTATATTTTTTAAGAGCTTTTTTTTTTGTCTTTTTTTGATTTTATATTTTTATATTTTTTAAGAGCTTTTTTATCTTTTTTTTTTAATAGTCTTACGAATCGACGACTTTTTACAACTTTATGATTGTAGAAAAATTAAAACAATCATAGGTAGAAACCCGGCTTTTATAACTTTGATCTCATTGACTACTCAACTTTAAAAAGATAAACTGTGATTTACACTTTTGGTCTACAACTTCATAAAATTTTTAGTCAAGAAACCCAATGACCTAATTGATGGTACTATTTTGAATATGTGAATGTGATTGACAGATGGCCACTAAGGAAATGTGGGCTTTGGGGAACATTCTTAAGAGTTTGACGGTCATTTTGGGTCGTAAGCCTAATTAGTAGGAAACAAAAGGCGACAAGCCCAATTCTTGTTTAGCGATAGGCCCAAGGTGAAGCCCAAGATAACAGGTAGATGGAAACGTGGCAATCGCTGAAGTGGCGTGAACATTACGCACCGCCGCGTATCTTAGATTTGGCCTTAGCATCACGCAACTCCTTCCCCAAAATTCTCGTCCGATAAAAGCCTTCTGCCGATTGCCCTCCCCGACTCCATTCTCGACGGTAATTTTCTTCTATGCTTCTATCTTCATACGTTGTCGCGAACTTTACCTCCTTTTTCAATATAATATCATATCTTCCTTGTTGTTCCTTTTAGTGCGTCTTTTTTTTTTTTTTTGAACCTTTGGTATCGCATTATCGTTTTCGGTGGTTCTGTTTATGCGTGAGCTTGCGTGATGCTGTATTCTCTTAGAATTTGTCTTTGTTTTGTGGGTTTCGGCTTAGGCATTCGAAAAGAGCTTCGGAGTTCTTGTAGTTTTACACTTTTACTGGTCTTTAGTGTGAATGTTTGCGCCGTTGGTTGTCTTCGTGTTTCAAAACGTATTCTATTATCTGATGCTCCTGCACTGATTTTGTAGGTTTCCAGACGATTGACTCGCTGAGTTCTTCTTGATATTACATATAAGATGGTATGTTCTATGCCTATTTGGTACTGTTGAATAAATTTGTCCAGAAAGGATATTATTCCTGTTTGGCGTGGGTTTCGGTTTTCTGTGCTTTTGGTGGGCTCTGAATCAGTCTTTGACAGACAACTGAGTACTCTGTTGTTTTTAACTGAAAACTGATTCTTTGTACTTGCCCTGTTGGGTTGTGGTTTTCACTTTCTGTTTTCAGTTTGCTTATTGCTAATTTACTACTGACCCCCTCTTTTGTCCAAGCTGGTGGTTGGATGCATAGTCGAGTTGTGGATCCAGATGGTTTTTGTCATTCTTTTAGTGCTTTTGGATTAATTGTAGCAGACAATTGTTGTTTTCCCATATGTAGACAATTTGATCAGATTTATATGAGATTTTGTGCAAAAAAATTCTTCATAAATGTACTCAACATGTTTTTGTAAATAAGCTTTCATTTTTTAACAAGTTTTTCTTTCAGTTTGTGTCTTGAAGATTAGAGGGAAACTTGCATGCTATGTAAATTTTTGCATCTGTTATGTTCTTGTGTTGTTTTCTTCTTTACTTATTTCTTGTCTTCATTACATTATCTGTCTATTCTTATGCAGCAGTTTTTTGATGGATATGGGTACCATGGAACATCATTTGAGCAAACTTACCGATGTTATCCTGCTTCTTTCATTGATAAGGTTAGCCAATTGAATTCCATTGTGTTACAGTTGAAGATGCGAACACTTAACAATAAGTGATAACATTGTTGGTTGCTTCAGTTCTATGAAAATTATTGCATTTGTTATATGTTCACCCCACCCTCCCCATCAAAAAAGTAGAGAATAAAAACGAAGTTGTCTTGGTAGCAGCTGCAAGGCTTATTATTTGGCACTCTCATGAAAAAAAAAAAAAAAAAGAGAGAAAAGTTCATCATTATTCTGACACTAACTTTTGTCTTTAAACTCCTGCAGCCACAGATTGAAAGTGGTGACAAAAGTAAGCATTTTGAACTCATATTTATTCTGGTCTTTTCTTCCCTTTTCTATATACAAGATGTTGGTATCTTTTTGTATTTGTTGCTGATCTTTAACATCTTGCTGTATTCTCAGTCATAATGCCACCATCAGCACTTGATCGCCTTGGTTAGTTGTTTTATCATTTGCATTTATGTTTTGCATAGTTCCCTGTCTTGAAGCTAAACTTCCTTTTCCCCTTAAATCAGCATTCCAAAGTACAATGCTAACATTAGATAAATTTGCAGCATCTCTTCATATTGATTATCCAATGTTATTTGAGCTTCGGAATGATGCTGCTGAGCGGGTATCTCATTGTGGAGTACTAGAGTTCATTGCAGAAGAGGGCATGATCTATATGCCATATTGGGTATGTAGTGTAGTGGGTACAGTAATCTTGAATGTGATTCCACTTATTTATTTTTTAGTGTTGCAATGGGCAAAATAAGTAGTACGTGAACCATCTCAATCTCATTTGACTTATGCTCAAATTTCACCTGTTTAATTATAGATGATGGAGAATTTGCTCTTACAAGAGGGGGACATCCTAAAGGTGAAAAATGTTACCCTTCCAAAGGGCACTTATGTTAAGTTGCAGCCCCACACGAAGGATTTTTTGGATATTTCTAACCCAAAAGCCATGTGAGTGTATATGGTTTTAACTTTCTGCAGCTTGGTTTAAGCTCTATATGCTATACGAGATTCTAAAGGTGGAGTTCTTGGTGTTTTCAAGTCATATGATGTTTGTGACAGTCTTATCGTGCAACTTCTCTATAGTACCTGTGTTATGAACTATTCCAGAATACTGCTCCTTGTGGAGTTTCTCCTGCAAAATAGAAGAAAATCGTTACTAGTTGAAAATTTGGAAGAGCCCTTTTTTTTATTCTGCTGGCATCTCAAATTGCAGATGCCACTGGATGCTTTGAAGATGAGGCTTCAGCACCCAGAGTCGTTTATATTAACATTATTGTTCTGTGGAGTTTCTATAGCCCCCATGTTATGTTTTTCATCATGTCCTAAAGCTACTAGAGAAGGCTGTTTAGAAGGGTGCATTGATACATCAGACGTCTCTGAACTTCTAACTTTGTGTTAACTTTGTGTTTACCATGTCTACCATTTTTTGCCTTAAATTTGCTTACAAACTCTCTGGTACGTAGTGTCTTAATTCGTTTAGAAAAGGGAGAACAAAAAAAATTGTGACGTCTGAAATATGAAGCCTGTTGTTGAAGCTTTTGTTAATACCTCCATTTGTAACTATGGTACTTTTTTGTTGTAGCTTAGAGACAACCTTGAGGAATTATTCCTGTTTGACAACCGGAGACAGTATTATGGTGGCATATAACAATAAGAAATATTACATTGATATAGTTGAGGCAAAGCCATCTGATGCAATAAGTATCATCGAAACAGATTGTGAGGTTGATTTTGCTCCACCACTTGACTACAAAGAGCCAGACATTCCAGCTTCTTTGAGCAAAGCATCAACTCAAGGTGAGTGAAGTCCAAAACATACTGTTTCTCGTAGACCAAGTCATTGAGTAGGAGTGGTAGTGGTAGTTTTAGGATTTCAGCTCTCTTTCAAATTTCTGTTCAACTGAGTTAGATCTACATTAGCATTACTGTGTGAATGGAACTGTTGATCAGATCCGAATCTGTTTTGCTAGGCATTGTCTATTTTGGAAGTGGATCCTTGCTATCTGTCCCAGTTTTTGAATTCATAATTTTATGTAATAGTGGTTATGTTGTTCTAGTTGACGAAGCTGTGGCTGAGACAGAAGCTAAATTCAACCCTTTCACTGGAACTGGAAGACGCTTGGATGGAAAGACATTGAGTTATCAGCCTCCACCTGTTCCTTCCATTGGATCCAATGAACGGGGAACTACCGTTATGAATGGCAGCAGCAAACCTTCAGCAGCGGCATCAAGTTCCCAGCATGCGCCACATCCAGCACAAGGAAAGCTGGTCTTCGGATCAAATGCCAGCCGTCAAAACCAAACAGCAAATATGGTATTTTTGCTTTGCTTCCCAACTGCTCTTGGGCAAATGCAGAAAAATTATCTGAGCTGTGCTTTTTTCGCTGTGTATTTGCAGGAAACTGGAAAAGAGAAGAAGCCAGTGGAGCCTGAGAGGAAACAGGATCCAACTCCAACCTTCCAGCCGTTTACAGGGAAAAAGTATTCATTGAGGGGTTAATATATATAGTACTAGAAAAGGGGGGCTAATATATAATCCAACTTTACCTCCAGCCCTTCGACGAACACAACAATCAATTATATTTATTTCGGAGGTTTTATCGTGGGAATGTGTTGTGAACTGTATATTTCTAGAGAAATATTGTCCAAAACTCGTCTCACTAATCGTTGTCTCTGCCCCCCCACCCCCCGGGTGGTATACCCTAACGTACATTTACTCCCCCTGCATATGCAGAGACCTACAGTTTGCCCCCTGGATCCTAACCTCCGTCAGTTTGTCTGTTTGGGTAATGGGCTCAAATACTGTAAGTACCCATTAACTTTTAGGAATCAGACAAATCAACCCCACCCTCCATTTTCCCGGTCAACCTACACCCCGACGCCGTTCCCATTTCCTCGGACGTCTGCCATCCCGTCATCGGCGATTTCGACTTCTTTGCCAGTAAGAAAACTGATGCAAACACAAATCGAGGAGCAGTGATGGGGCTACTTCGCGATGCAGATTTCATAAGCCTTTCCGGAGACGATCTGGTTCGCCATCTCTGCCTAAGTCATCTTCTTCTCCAGCCATGCCTTTTGGATCTCCTGCCTCACCTTCAACGCCACCCGATCCAACACCATATGCTTCGCCGCTTCGTCCAGCTACCTCGTATCTACTGCCGGTGTCGCTGCCTTCTTGTTCGGTGTCATTGATTGTCTCGACGACGGAGCCCGCTCGGAGCGCCTTGTTCGCATCTTCTGTTCGGGCAGCTCCTCCTTCCCTCGGCTTTGACTTGTGCAGCACCACCGGCCCTAGTCCTCCGCTATCCATCAGGTGCGTGGACACGAAAGAGGTAATGACTAATCTGTTAGATGTAAAAGTTTAGGAGTCATACTTTACGAGTTGAGAATTCCAAGGAAAAATCGGGGTTTACCTATTTTTCTGTTCAACAGAAAGTCACAATGGTCAAGATTGGGGGACAAACTGTAGATTTCTGAACATGCAGGGGGTTAAGTATATGTTAGGGTAAACCATGGGAGGTTTCTATAAGTGTACTTTTTAGTTAACACTCTCTAAAGAAATGAGAGATTGTTTTTTCTTCTTTTTTATTTTTTACCAAGAGCATCAAAAGACTGCAGTTTGCTTGATCCTATACTTGTGTCCTCCTTTTTCAAAATATCTACACTAACCTTGTTAACAAAAGTTTAAATAAAAAAAGAAAAATTTGTTTTACCCTTGTAGCCTTCTTCACTTGACAATTTTGCCCCAAAATTTTGTTCAATAATAGAAAATGTATAGATATTGTAAACATATATTTAATTATACATACTATTAATTTTATATTTTTACCCCTTACCCCAATTTTCTTTTCTCAGACTGTTTCTTTCTCCCTCTAATGCCGCAAACTATTTCTCTCGTTGTCCTCCTCTCATAGCCGCCGCCGTCGATCTCAAATCACCGTTCTACACTTTGATCTCTGTCACAGACCTCCGATTTGACACATCACCAATCTCTGTCACTCCATCGCATCACCAATCTTTGTCTCTTCATCATTCTTCATCGCAGCGCCAAACTCATCACGTGGTTGATCTCCACCGATCTTTAATCTCCATCGTGTCACTGATCTCTGTTGCTCCATCGCTATTTTTGTTCTTTGTCACTCCACCAAATTCCATCACATCACTAATCTGCAACGATCTCCGATCTCCGTCTTGTCATAGGTCTCTATCGCCATCTATGATCTCTTGCGCGTCACTGATCTCTGCCACGTCCGAACTCCGTTGCTACATCATGCATCTCCGATCTCCATACGTGCGCTGGTAGCTTAGGTTCGCGCGTAAGTAGCTCGGGTTCATGTGCAAATCACTTTTTTCTCTCCTATTTTTGCAATTTTTTGGGTTTACATTTTTGTACTTTTGTTAACACACTTTTACAATTTTATTTAGACATTTTGTCTTATTCTTTTTTATAGTTTTAAATTTAAAAATAACCATTTTTCTATATTTTTAAATATTTATTTAGACCCTTATTTTTCTATTATTTTTGCATACATTAGCTT
The DNA here is from genome assembly GCA_005392925.1 of Aquilaria sinensis. Lineage (NCBI taxonomy): Eukaryota > Viridiplantae > Streptophyta > Magnoliopsida > Malvales > Thymelaeaceae > Aquilaria > Aquilaria sinensis. The sequence goes on from SMDT01001377.1 coordinate 743,263, forward strand.
AGATATTTTCTTATTTGGTAAAATCCAAATTTGGTCCCCTAATCTTGAGAGTTGTTGTAATGTGGTCCCTTAATTCTCAAAATGACTATTAAAGTCCCCTAACTCAACTCTTGTGTCTTATTTTGGTCCATATCGCTAGTTCAAGCATTATTTTGGATGAAAATTACTCACGTGGCATCTAAATTGCCAAGTGGCATCCTATTTCATGGCAACAAGTGACAAAACTGAAAAAATAACAAATTTCAGCCTAGAATTAAAGCAAAAAAAATAAATTTAGGGCCTAAAAAGCTTTAACCCTAATTTCATCCCTTTGTCTTCCCGTTTCCCCTCTATGCCGCCACCCATCTCGCCATCTATGCCGCCCCCACCTTCTCCGTCATGCTCCCCCGCAAAAATCTTGCAAAATCCCGTCCTCAAGCTGCTTGCCGGCGAAGATTAGACGCCGTCCGGAAGAATCCCATTCTTGTCTTGGATCTTGACCTTCACGTTGTCGATGGTGTCGGAGCTCTCAGCCTCGAGCGTAATTGTCTTCCCTGTAAGGGTTTTGACGAAGATCTGCGTGCCGCCGCGGAGGCGAAGGACAAGGTGGAGTGGACTCCTTCTAGATGTTGTAATCGGGCAAAGTTCGACCATCCTCGAGTTGCTTTCTGGCGAAGATGAGGCGCTGCTAGTCCGGAGGAATCCCCTCCTTGTTTGGATCTTGTACTTAACGTTGTCGATGGTATTGGAGCTCTCAACCTCGAGAGTTGGTGGACGAAGCAAGATCGGCATCGAGGAAGAGTGGGTAGGAGTGGGCAGCCGGAGGCAGGCAGCGGCATGTCTTCCCGTTTGAATCGGCGATGATTTAGGGAAGATAAAGATTAGGGTTAGTGTCACTTTAAGCCCTTAAAATTACATGTTTGTGTGAGTTTTAGCCTTATGTTTGTTTTTTTACATTCTAGCCACTTATTGTTATGACATATGATGCCACATGGCAAACTAAGTGCCACATAGGTGTTTTCGATCAAAGATAACGGCTTAATTGATGAAATGGACTAAAATAGTACACTTTTGGGGAGATAAGAGACTTTTAAGAGGCACTTTTGGAGGTAAGGGACCACATTAGAACAATCCTCAAAGTTAGAGAACCAAATTTGAATTTTACCCCTTTCTTATTGCTTCGGATATTTTTTATTTTTTTATAATAATAAATTATTTGTAAATTACTTCAGATACTTTCAAATATTACATTAGACATTTTTACAAATCATTTTCAAACACATTTACTCATTATTTTAGACACTTTTACATATCATTTTTACAGAGAATAAATAGTTTGCATATTATTGAAAAATACAAATGATTTACATATTATTTTAGATATTTATATATACTTATTCAGACACTTTTCATAATTTTTTTAGATACTTTGCACCTTCGTCTTATACATTTGTTTGGATTCGGTGATGAAGGCGGCGGTAAGTGGTAGCGCCAACCTCTACTATAGTGGGATTTGAGGGTAGGATTTCTTAAATGGGGGGAGAGAGAGATTGTATGTTTTGATAAGGGACAATTTTATCAATTTTCTGCTCATGAAAGTGGATTATATATAGAGAATTAAAAGTGAATTAGTATGTCTAATGTGCATAGTATAATAATTCCAATATAAATGAACCCTTCACTTTAACTTCTCATCCTTCGCCTTCCCACAGAAAATCACCCATGAATGAACCTCCAAATCCATACAAGTTCCAAGCAAACTCGATAGACGCAGACAGAACCACAAATTTCCAATCAAAATTCAATGCGAACAACAGTAAAAAAGGCAAAGCTACTGCAATTAAGCATTTCAAGTCGATCCAAGTTCCCAGAATCCTAAACCCAGAAAACCAAGAAAAGCTGGATTCCAGCTAGAATAAGGCGAAATGGATCAAGATCAGCTGCAATAAACATTGATTTCCACATAGTGCATCATAAACAAAACAATAGAAGCTTAAGAATTGGAAATCACAGAGAAGGCGCCAGAACGGATGCCCAAAAGTTGCAGAAACGTTTCCTTCCACAAAGAAATTGTTGTACCAAGCAAATCCGTTCCCAATCTGGACGGCAGTCACCCGACGTGACTGCTCGATTCCGACTGGTCCGATTTCAACGCAACTGCTCCGATTCATAGATCGACCGCTCTCCTGCTCGATTTCGCTGCTCCGATTCACCAACTCGATTTCGCTCTTCTGCCCCAGCCGCAATTGCTTCCGATTCGACCTCGTCGAACGAAATCGGCGTTCGAGATGGCGGATGAAGATGAAGCCAAATGGTCGAAGATGGCTAGTGGATGAGATCCCACGATGGCGAGCGGATGAGATCCCACGATTGCGCTCTTGACGCTGTGAAGAAGGGTGGTGGAGAACAGAAGGGCGTCGATTTGGATCGCCAGGTGGAGAACAGACAGGTGATGGAGAAGGCCATGAGAGGACATCAGGCGGAGGAGAAAACTGAGGAGAAGGCGAAGAAGAGGGTGATGAGGGGGACGGATTGAATTTTAGTTGAAAATCTGGTTAAAAAAATTGTTCATAATTAATTTGGTAGATAGATTGTTAGATGCATAAATTTGGGCACAAATTTTTTATGAAAAAAGGTTATGTTATGAGACCAAAATAAACATTGTCTCTATGAAACGATAAATGCAGGTAAAGTTTAGGTATGTAAATAACGGTTAACCGCAATGAAGGATAAATAGCCTATTCATTTCTTGTATAAGTGCTTGCAATGTCTTGTTCGACCCGTGTTTTATAACTTCAATAATACTCTTGTTGAGAGGCGATGGTTGGGTGCTCGACGACTACCACCTCTGCCCACTCACACTTACCCTTGCTCCCCATCGCACCACCAGCCAACAAATTCAACTAGCCCACTGCTTCGGTGGCATGATGTCATCACTGGGAACTGCCCAGAAAAACTAGGACTAAGCTACAATTACTGCAAAATAATCCTCGAGTTTAGTTCATTGCAAAATAGTCCTCGAGTTTGGCCTCTATATTACTCGAGTTCAACCAAACCTTAGGAAAATTTTGGTAATTTTTCCAAAGAAGAACGAAAATAATTGTTACAAACTTGAATTACAGGGATGATCAAACTTACAGTCCAAGTAGCATATCTTTCGTTTGACACAGGAGTATTTTTCTTTAGTGTAGGAAAAACCTGCAAGAAAACTAATAAATTTGACAGGATAATAGGTTTTGCAGAGTATAGTCGACGTATCAAGAGACAAATAAAGCTGCGCATGGTCTAGCCAAGTATGGTGCCACTATGCTCGAAGCTTTCACCTTCTTTGATGCTCCTCCTGCCTTCCTCTCTACATTCATTATCTCAGAGATGTGTCAAGCTGGAAATATGGAGAAGCAGATGACTACTGTCACGCACGACACTGCCATTGCCAAGGAATCTTCTGCCCAGCCTCTTTCCCCGTCTACTAGCAATATTTGTTTTGATTCCTCTGTTTCTCCCTACTGTAAGGGGAAAAGTTTGTCTGTAGCTGATTTGTCATTCCTCTATCAACAACACAAAAAAAAAAAAAAAAGCGGGTATAGTTGACGTAATTTAAAATGTTTTTGGATGTTTACAGGGAAAGATAGAATTTGTTCGTTTGTCTTCTACGCAGCCAACATCTACTTCCATCCGCGACGCATGCTGCGCTCTCCTCAAGACTAGTATTGTTTCCTAGACCTTGTGCTAGTCATCTATAGTTGCATGACCAATCAACGCTCCGAAACTCTCCGAAATCCAATCTTTCACCACTAAACAAAACCTTCTGTTATTTAACGGAGATAAACTGCTTACGTCCTTCGTATACCAAGTACTCATATGCAAACAGTAAAAAATTAAATGGAAAATGCTGCTAATAAATTTAGCGAGAAATCCATCCCACTTTGCACAGGAACTGTCTTCTCCAAGGATAGTGGAGACACAGTAACATTGAGCGTACAACAATCCAGAATGTTTATGTTTCTTGAGATTAGTTTTTGTCCAAAACACAGACAAACATGCTGCCATTTATCGTCATTTTTTGAATCCCAACACCATCTCCATCTGGATCGCGTACAAAATACTTCGATGATTACCAAAAAAGAACACTTCAGAAAATAATGACCAATGAGTCGAAACTATAGAATCAATCAGATCACTGACCCTTATTAGCTTGCAAAGGCAGAAGACTTTACTCATTGCCTTCTCGGCCATAGTTGTATACAATCTCAATCTACATCAAGAAAGATATGTTAGAACAGAATGGGGGAATGTCATGCTCCTAAGCCACAGCAGCAAGCATGTGGTTCACAACTAATCTGTTAAATTTGAACCATTCATTTTTTAACCCCAGCCCTGAACAGTCATTGAAAAAAGATGAATCAGCTGGACCTGTGGACCAAGCAATTCGCTATCCTAGTATCCCGCCCCCAATAATAACTAGAACCAAATATCAAAAATTGTTCACTAAAGAATAGTGAAGGTAATCAAGCAATCAAAACAAATCAAATAACAGAGGCCAGATTGTAGCAATTACCCCTTGAGGAGGAACTGGGTTTCGATTGAACTTGGAACCACCAGGAGCCCAGGGAACTGTAAAGGAAAGAATATGTGAGCTATGGAGGAATAACAACCATGATTTGGGAAAAGAAATGAACCATATCCCAAAACTTTGAAATCTATGAGACCAATCAATATTATGAAACAGTTCATATATACACATATGAACTTTATTATGATCTCTGCCATGCCCGGTGAAACTGGGAGATAACTAACAAGCTATAATCAAATCTAGGACACAAAATAATTCATAACAAGCTATAATCAAATCTAGCTCACAACATAATTCATGTCTTCAGAAGCCCATATCTGCAGTACTACCAGCAAAGGATGCATGAAAGAGGAGTAAGAGAAGCAACAAATACAAGGCACCACTTTCAGGAAAGATTGACCTTCTATAATCAGTAGTTCAACACTCACCAATATAAGGATCAGGGTGCCTCCATTTATCATATTGTGCTTCACCTTCCTCAATCATTCTATCAATTGTATCAAGATCCTCCTGCAAACAAAAGGAACTTTTGGTCTCTTTTTATTTTCATTTTTTTTTTCAATAAAATGAAGCAGCAATATCACCAGCTAAAGTATCTTGTTGTACTCCTAAAAATGAATGTCTAAATCAAACAGGGACATAGTTAATCATGCCCATGCCTTGATTAAAAGAATCAACTAAACATTTTTCCTGACATCTTTAAGATTACGCTATTGCCCACATTGATCTAACAAATGATGCACTAAAAAGTCCAAGAGATACAGCAGGAGCTCATTTTGATGCAATTTCAGCTTGCAAAATGTCGTTCATTTCATTTGACTATAAGCATAATACATGAGGGTAATCTGACTAAATAGATATCATCCAAACAACCTAAACAGAAAACGCATAAATGAAACAACTCCTTGGTTCCCGTTTGTACCAACAGAGTAGTAGTATGATTTTAAATACATCTAAAGTGCAGCTGTTCTATTCAACCCCAGGGAAGATAGTCAATTTACGCCTAGTTTCACGAAGGGGAGGCTACGAAGCCAGCCTAATTCATCAGAAGATAGAAAAAAGAAACATAGCACATCCACATTTTCTCTCAAATCAGAAAGCTCAATCAAACAATCGGAACCAAAAATGTGCACATTTCGAACGGGAAATCCCCGAGAAGAGCAAAGGAAGACTAACCACATGTTTGTTGGCGTCGAATCTCTCGCGCAGGTCCGATGCCTAAATCCAATAAAACTGATCAGTGAAGCCATAGGGGTTTGAAACGACAGAGATAAAAAAACTAGGAATAAGGAAGTAATGAAGAGGGAAAAGGTACATCTCGGTAGAAGAGGTGGCGGTGAACGGCCCAGTTGAGGGTGTCTTTCAGGGCACGGCGGTAGAGGATCCGAACCCTCTCCTTCTGAGCCGCTCGCCGGGCCAGATACGCTGCCGCTGAACATCCGCTCATTCTCTCTCTCCACTCTTTTCCCTTTGGTGTTTCACTTGCTTTTACGAAGGTAAACAACACAACAAGGCCGATCCCTGGTCCGTCTACCCAAAGACTGAAGTGAATCTAAACGACGACGTACGAGTAATAAGTACAATAATGTGTACTATGTTTTTCAGATTGAATTCCACCCATCTTTCTCTTATATTAATTACAATTGATTTTTTTTAATTCTGCTATTTAGAAATTACAAGGTTCAATACATCATCTGTATCCAAATTTATATGCTTATATTTCATATGCAAAAAGATAAATATAGTCAAACTCACTTTTGAAAAAGTCAAAAAATGATTTAACATTATGGAATGAAGGAAGTACTAGTAATTGATTATATGAATTGATGGAAAAATTAATTAACTCAAAGGGAATAGCTTTAGTGAGTATTGAAACTTGGATAATATTATCACTTTTTCACTTTCCAAATTAGAATTTTACTTAAATTTTCTCATAAGAGGTGTTGTTGCACACAGGTTGTAAGATTTCATATAACATTTCTATATGAAATTTATATCTGATCTACAAAAAATCGGAACCAATTACTCAAAGTACAATTGGAGAAAAACAGTAGAAGAGTGAAACATGAAGAGACAATTGGAGAATATCCCATATATTTATGTGTGTTGACAGGATATTGTGTTACCATCATCTGGTATTCAACTTCAGAAATGTAATAATGGTCTGTAAATCACCATTTAATTGATTTTATTTTTCTTTAAATATTTTTTAGAACTTCAATATTGCGATACTGAATCACCACCACTCACATGAATTTGTGAACAACCTTGAATACACACAAATGCATATGGTATAATTTCCAAAACCTAAACCTAATTTCAACATAAACAAGAAGATATGGGTTGCCAGGTAAACATTGCAAACGGCCATCCTGACCCATACCATAAATCCTACACAGTTAATTAGTACGTCACTACAAGGAATATTCCTAGACTTTCGGTACATGATCAAAGGTCACCTCACCTAAGCATTTTTTGCAACTGCGGTTTAACAACAAATCTTATGAATCATATAAGACCAGGCTTCAAACCCACAAGCAATATACAACAATCTATAACATGACAATTTCTAGTGAAGGACTTTTGCGTGGCGAAGGCATTTGCTACTGGCATGCAATAACGAGCATAAATGGGAGCTCACAGAAGGGTCGACATGCTGTTTTTCCAACCAAAGGATCTCCGTCTTGAGCGCGTGGGTGTGAAACTAAGACCAAACATTTCTTTGAGGGCCTGTCCCTGCTCTACAAACCTTATCAATTTCGCAACAATGGCGGCACTCTCTGTGATGTGGTTCATATCCTTCGCGTTGCTCCACAGATGATTCACAAGCTGCAGCCTTCTCCTTTTCGAGTTCATACTGATGCCCCACTTCTGAAACAGATACTGCCTCTCTTCTTCGGAAAGCCTTTTCCGCATCAGCTTGCTCAGCATCTCCCTTTCACGACGAAGAGCCCTAACATTGCATCAGATTCCCAATAGTTAATTTAATAGAACAGGTCCAAGAATACACGCCATGCAGAAAATGAGCAAAGAGACATGGTAATGTATTGCATTTCTGACAATCTTTAATAACAAGAGATCTATATGCCCATGTCAATATTTACATAGATCACATGAATATCCCGTTTATATCCCTTTATTTAAGGGTCTATCAAAGATGCAAGGTCAATTATACAGTATCCTACGACCTGTCTTTTGCCAGCTTAATCAGCGCCCAAGTATAAATGGCACCTAACATTATACGACACAAATATGGTTCTCACAGGCTACTTAATGCTATAAAATTCAAGCAACAAAGATTGACTGGTTGGTATTAAGGTGTTTGCTGATGACAACAATGAGATGGAATTCTCCCACGCAGAACTTCAGAGACTGAGACGTGGGATGCTTGAGAAAGATGTCACTTAAGAAAGTTTTCAGGTTCATTGCACATCTGAGAGAGAGACAGAGAGACAGAGAGAGGTGACCTGGAAGCCAATGTTAGAGTTTGACCATCTCCTATAGCCACATTTCCTTGCGAAAGAGTGTTCTTCAGGAATGAGAGCCTCCTGAGCTCTACCTCCATATAGATGGAATCTGATGGATCACCTTTAAATAGCAGGAAGAAATATGTTCGGTGAACCAAAGATACATGGCAAGCCTGCCAAAGTTCAATTACTGCTTTCTGCTGCCTGGCAAATTCTAATGGCCAATCAGGAAGACTGTCAGATGCATCCATCATTGGACCCACACCTACGTCTTTCAGATTCTTCCCTGTGCCCTCAACCTGTAAAAGAATGTATTAGATAATCATGCCAAGGAACTTTCTGAGACCAAAAAAAGACCCACGAAATTCCAATGAGAACTTTACAAGTACCTGACCCTCGGCAAGTTGCTTCTTTAAACCTGCAACGAAAGTATGGATACTAGTAATATCCTCATCCGCAGAGGATTTTATACTGTCCACTCCCCTCGAGTCTTCCATGGAAGCACTCTCAAGAGAAGAATGAGAGTTATTCCTTGATAAGATCCCATTTTTGGCACCATTATTTAGTGACCAGAGCTTCCTTGGGTACCCTTTAGGTCTTCCAGGAAAGTTCATCTCCAACCCGTTAGGTGGGGTGCTCTCAACAAATCCAGCATCATCGTAGCACAAAGATGTCTCAGTCATAGCATCTTCTCTACAACTCCAACTCCTAGTTAAGTTCACGCTTGTTGAACTAGGTACATCTGCTCTCAACACAGGCGAAGATGGTTCATCAGCACTGACAAGAGAATCAACAGTATGCTGCACGCTGTGGAGCCTATCCTCCAACACTTGGTTACTAAAACCATTGCACATATCAATCCTTTCTCCATCCCTAATGATTGAAGTTGAAATGCCATGCTGATACATTGAATCACCATCACCATATTGAGTTGATTCTGACATCCCAACACTTCCACCAGTTGCTAAGGCACGGGATTCAAGGTCACTGTCCCTGCCTGCCTCCTCCATCTCGATACATTGAACTTCCTGGCAATCATCATCAGGAACAGCAATTCCTTGGTGAATGCCATCCACATTCCGGTTCAAATTGGATCTGGTAAATTTCTTCCTGTTTGAAAGAGGTGAGGTGACATCATCAGACAAAGAATCGTCATCATGATCCTGAGACTTGTGAAGATGATAGGATCCATCCATATTGGTTTCACTCTCTGTGTCATAAAGCTGAGCTTTATTCAACTTCCCGAAATTTGTATCCAGATTATTGCAGTCAGCTGAATCCGATGTCTGTGATCCTGCACATTCATCCTCCCATGAATGATGGCTGATCCCAACCTGAACAAAAAAGGGATGAACATTCAGTCAGTAGATGAGACCTGAAATCCACAGAAGTTGACTGATTGAATGCAGCAACATCACATCACGGAATGTGAAACAAGATGCATCATATTATTGTACAGTGTACAGTCAAGAGATACCAATTCTCCAGATTCTTGACCGCGGCCAACCACTTTTAGCAAATCCTCAACCCGAGACTGAGCAAGATCCCGTTGCTTTGTCAACTCTCTGATCTCCTTCTCCATCTGCAGAGCAATAAAGCATGTGATGTGTTTTAGCTAACAAAGTAGACTTGGAACAATAGCATTACTATTTCACGTTTTTCACTTTATTGCTTTAACATTTAAAATCTAAAAGACTGAATAATACAGCATTATACACAAAATATCATAATGTTTCAACAATGTGAATTAATAGAAAATAGTATATACTCCAATAATCAAATTTAATAAGATATAGATAGAATTTTAATTACAACCTAATGCTGTAAATGATTGCAAAAAATAGTGAAACAAATTCCGACCCTAACATTAAAGAATTCAGAAAGTAAGTCAACAACCTTTTGAATCTGAAGATCTTTCTTTCTCAGCAATGCCACATAATCACAGTTTGAAGGAGGAGCAGGAATTTTCAATTCATTTTCCAGTCTAGCAAGCTCCCTCTGTAAATGTTTGACCAATGCCTTATCAGACATTACCACATTGACCTGTGCTTTTGTAGTAACTTCTTTTGCACAACATGCAAAAAGAAGAGTGTTTCTTGTTTGTTCAACATGGCTTCGTGCAGGGCTCAAGGTACAGACTATGGCAGTTCTAGCATTCCCACCAAGGCAAGGCTGCAGTATACGCGTTAATTTGGAATCTCTATAATTGATATGTCCATGTCTTCCAATGCTGCATCCAAAACATAACATCACGTTGGTGAGTGGAGCAGCAATAACTCTACGGTACATAAAACCATCCAGGGATAAGCTCCAACCAAATTTATAAGTGTATAATGCATGGCAGGCATACGTTCCAATGCAACTAGACCGTTCCAGACAAGTTGCCAGCTTTGTTTCTAAATCTGATTCTGCCAATGATTCAATAAATTTCCTTGCAAGCAGTGCATTGAAAGTTGAAACAACACTGTGCAAAACTTGACATGTAAGATGTCAAAAGTTCAAATTTGTGAAAAGACTTGTAGGACGAATGAATCAACTTTGATAATTGGAGCATTTAAACAGGGAAAGGAATTGACATGTGTAAGTATTAGCAATATCGATTATTTCAAAGAAAATGGCTATTGTTGGGTGAATCATGTTGACTGCTGAGGAAGTTTAGGCTCTCCCTCTTCCTTTAACTGAGGAAACGTATCAACTGAAATAGAGTCAATGTAATAATCCATCCTGTAACATGTCACTTTTCCAATTTTTTTGGGTCCCAAAATATGTGTCACTTTCCCAAATTTATACATCTTCCAAATGTATCTCTCCCATTATGTAAAGCCCATGAATAATCCTTCTTGTAATTATGTTAAAGCATCCAAAACAAAACTAATTAGCAATGGCTAAAGAGGCCTCATCATTATATAAAGCCCTCATCAGTGGTGTGTCCACACATATAGTATGGGGATCTGTGTATCTCCTTTCTTAAAAAGATGTTAAAGTATACAAGGGAAGAGATATTAGTATTCTAGGTAAGGGAAGGGGAATGTCAGTTTGTTTTGGAACCCAGAAGGCAGCCAAGCCAGCTTTATGTGGCATTTTAGAGGAGGGAGTGAGGACGCCAAAATCAAACTCCTGACCTCCCCACAATGTACCAAGCACCTTAGGCAACAGGTCAAAGGTGCAGAGACTTCCCAGAAATATGTTCATAAGACAAACATAATTAAGTAACTAGACCCCTTTAATTTTTTTGCGGACCCCTATAATTTTCATAATATCTATTGGAACCAAAGAATGTGCCTCTTTTACCTTAATAAAAACAAAAAAGAAAAGGTTAGTCTCTCCACTAATCATTAGAATTGTAGAAGTCCTATACTTGCCCCAAAACTTTCATATATATTCCCATCTAGGATTCAAATATTTGCCACTCTGTTCTCTCTTCAAACCTATGAAAAAAATAAGGAGCAATTGGATGCAAAGTTTAAGTCAATGAGCCAAGTGAGAGAGAATGTATAAGTTACAGGCTAAAAGGGAACTTTTGTCTTTTGCATTATATACAACATGAACATCCCGTTCATCTTCTCAAGATAAAGTCCATGAGCCAAGTGAGAAGGAAAGTATAAGATTATGGGGCTAAAAGGGAACTTTTGTCGTTTACATTATATACAACATGAACATCCCGTTCAACTTCTCCATACTTCATTTAAGCAAGTCAACCAAGGGCAGAAAAAATAAATGCTAAATCAAACCATTTTCAAATTTTCCTCTAAAAAAGTATTTTCCGTACTTCATTTAAGCAAGTCAACCAAGGGTGAAAAAAATAAATGCTAAATCAAAACATTTTCAGATTTTCCTTTAAAAAATATTTTTCAATAATTATATTATATGTGCTAATTTATATAATATATATATATATCAATTGTAAGTGTGAAGGCAATGGCTGGGACAGCATTGAACCTAGCTCTAATACCATGTCAAAGCATCAAAGCATCCAACCCAAAATCAATAGGCAATCGGTGAAGTAGCCTCATCACTATATAAAGCCTTCACTAACCCTTTTTCTTAGCCATGTGGGATTTTCCCACTTAATTATGCTACTTACTAAAGGAAACCTTGGAGAAACATGTGGGACAAAATCCATAATTTTTACCAAAAATACTGAAAAATGAAATATTATGGGACGGAGAGTAATTGGGTTTGAAATGAACCACCAAGAACTCAACCAGCTGACAAGCTTCCCTGAGAACTCCAGGTTGAAGAAAAGACAACAGAATTATAATTCAAACAATGAAACAGAGATAAAACATTTCAACCATTCAATAATTCTAACAATACTGAGGAACCACGTACATCTCCATTTGACAACTGGAATGCAGAAAGAGTACATAATAAATCATGAAACACTTAAAGCTAGTGAAAGTTTCATCACCTTAGTTTGCGAACAACGGTTGACAGTGTCAAGAGACTGCGATTAATATGGCAACCCTCTTTCAGTCTTGCCCCACTGGACAATGCTTGAGATGCACGCTCACTTCCAGCCAAATCAACAAAGTTCTGCACATAAAGACTGATTGATTGGAAACTCCAAGTAACTTATCATACAATAACCTGAAATACAAGAAAATATCAGAAAATTGTACCACACTAGCTGCAAGTGTTGTTGAGTTATCTTTTCCAAGGAACTCATGAGCAGAACTTTCCACGACCTAAAATGATTAATACCAAGGAAGATTAAACAAATCATCAAAGCTTCTCTTTGTAATTTCAGTTAAAAGGATGATAGAGTAAGGGTCAAAACCAGTCTGATAATTTGATGTGATCTGGAGCTTTTCTCATTTAGCGTGGTCTCCCCTATCTTTCTCTGAGCTGCAATACCATAAATGTAAAAGATTACGAAAGATATCTAAATCAGCAGATAAACAAGGGAAACTATAAATGTATTTAACCTTCACACGCGCAAAGAAGCTCCTTTAAATGGTTCTGATCCCTTAAAACTTCCTCTGTAACTTTTTCCACAATAGTTCCTTTCTGGAGAAACAGTTAAACTTTAGAATGGGGGAAGAAGGAAAGAGGATGAGATAACGACAACTCATCAAATGAACAAAATTCTTGAAGGATAATGGTATTCACCTCAGGGTCATCACGTAACCGAAGTGGAATATTATCTGTGCTTAAAAGGTCTCGAATAGCTTCATTATAGATCTCAATTGCTGAGAATTTCAAAATAAATGCTCTCTCCTCATGCTGCAGAGGTAACAAATATGATATATAACAATATTGAGTATAGGCGTGAAAAATAATCCAGACAGATATGAAAATTTACAAGCTTCAATGAATTACTTTATTGATGTAATCAAATATATCAGCCACTGTATACTCGGTTATTCCAGTCATTGTATAAGTCTTCCCACTGCTTGTTTGTCCATATGCAAATATACTGGCTGTAAACAACAGGCATAAACGGAAGTCCAGCATCAAATAAACAACTTTCACAAGTTATTGCATAGAAGTTGCTCAGCAGTGGAAGGGCAACAAAAAAGGATCTGTACTTACAGTTGATACCCCTGACAACTGAAAGAGCAATCTCCTTAGCTCCTTCCTCATATACTTGCCTCGTTGAGCAATCACCTCTAAATACCCTATCTGGTCCAAATGCAACAAAGTAAGAACAGGGTAAAAATGATGTGATATATAGTCCTTAATCTTCATAGGTGCTCCGACACAAAAAAAATTAGAAATTCATACTAAATGTTAACGCCATCGAGATAAGATCAGGTGCCTTTTCATACTGAAATTTTAGTGATAGATACATCACACAAGATATTCAACTGCTTCAGCAAATCTGGACAAGAATAAAACTTAGTGGAACGGGCTGCAGCACAAAATTGACTAAATTCTAACTGAAAACTAAGAGACCGAACATCATAAGCACTGCAGACTTCAGGCTCGAGCTGTTACAGGAGTGAATCCTCACCAAACATATAGGCAGAAGGAAAAGTTGATCCTTCCCTGAGCGTGTTGCGGTAAAGGATGGTGTTGTCATTGATGCACTCCCAATCTGCTACTTCATTTGCAGTGATCTCCTTCTCACTCAGAGGCCTCAACCTCACTAGGACCATAATCCTCTCTTGAGAACTTATCATTTGAATGTTCTCTAATTTCTTTAGCTCATCATTACCAATAGCCCCCATTGAGTTCCTATATGGTCTAATCTCTCCACCAGCAGCTAACTAAAAATCAAGCCCATAACTCAGAATAGTAAAGTTGCAATTCGGACTGAGGATATAAAAAGTTTATCCCCTCACCACCAAGCATCTGCAACAAGAAGACACTGAAGGGTATTATCCAACAAACCAAGGAAAATGAACCATGAGTTGAGAGGCTAATTACTGGCTATATCAGCAACAGAAACTCCCTGGATATCATCAACCAACTTGAAAAAGATTTAATCAACTATTAAAAACCAGTTTCCAGGCTGGGAAAGAATGAACTTTTAATTGAAAAACTCACTTGAAAGAGACTTGACATAGATAAAACACATGAATTAAAAAATAATCTAAACTGAAATAATTAATAGGAGAAGATTTCCCTGAGCCCATCCTTAGAACCTAAGCGTCCTTAGAAGAAGACAAAAGCAAAAATGAAAACTGACACAAACCCTAATATCTTTTCAACCGCTGTCATTTTTTTATGTAAGTAGAAACTACGTTCCAAAATTCTACTGATTCCTTCAGAAATTGTCAAGCAAAGCCATTACAGAAAACTTTCCAGATCAGCCAGCAACCATTGCTTAAATGCAAAGCAACAAGGGCCCCTTCTTTTCGCAAATCAGACGCGCGCGCATTACACACAACAGTACATTTTAAAAACTAACACATTGTCATCTCCCCCAAGTTTTTGAAGGAAAAAAGAAAGAAAAGAAAACAAATTGTTACCTTAAAACGACGACCGGAAAGAATGTGAGAATGTAGCTCGGTTGGGGGAAGTGACTAAATCAGCTCCGCTGCCACCGAACGGTGTCGTTTATGTCATCTTCTTCCTCTTTCTCTGATCTGATAACCGTTTGTTTGTCTACTATAGTTTACTGCGAAGAAAGTCGAGCTCTGCGACAAAACACGCGAATCGAAACAATATTTAAAATAAACTACTAGAAAAAAAAAAACACACACACACATTTAATTAAAGACTTCCGAATTTCATGGTTTTCGAACGTTAAGCCCAAAAATAAAAATGAAACAAGAATAAAATCCAACGGTTAATTTGCCTCGGATTATATATATATATATTACTCGAAAGTTGCAACTCTTCGACGCGCAAATCCTCTAATTGGATAACGAGAAAATCCTTAAAAAGAAAAAAAAAAAAACAGAAATGGGAACTCAACTAAGTGCAATTGCAGTGAAGTGTGAACTCCATGAGAGCAAAAAGACCTGACGCGGTATCTCTTTAGGCCTCGAATAAAGGCAAAAGAGAAGGGGCAGAGACGAGAATGTGACCGCAAGCGAAGGGCAAACTCGGAAGAGAAGACGAGATAAAAAGCTTAGGTAGACGAACCGCTAGACGAGACGACGGAGCTTGAAGGTTGAAGAAATGGAACGGTTACGAATCAGCAACGTCTGCCGGTGCAAGATCTCGGAAGCGAACAAAAAAAAAAAAAAAGGAACGGTCGGTGGGAGGAGAGAGGGAAAGCGTATGAGAGAGAATATTTTAGAACAATAACAGAATTTTTCTCTCGCGTCGCTTGCCTCTCTCTAATGGGACCGCTGGGTGGTCCTGCAAATCTGGTATGGAGGGTGGAGCACCTGTCAACAACACCTTAGAAGTTTCAGCGTGCAGAGCAAGTTAGAATGACGAATTTGCTCTCGAGTTTTTCTCAGCTTTCTAGAAAGAAAGCAGAAAGGCATGTGAACAAGGGAGATTGTTGTCAGTTCACTTCTCGACACGTGGACTTTTTGTATACTACTTTTTCCTGCACCGTTGGATCAGTATCCGGTCCCCGTCAGGTCTCAAAGGACACATCCAAATTTCCGGTGTCAATTGGTAGTATAATTAATTATTTATTTATTTACCGGATAACGAACCGACACTTAGAGTTAAGAGAAACTATTGCTAATCAAAAAACAAAAAGAATTTTTTGGACGATAAGTATGTCATAGGACTAATTAAGGTATTAGATAATTTATAGTCTAAATTTTTTTTATTTTTTCAAGATTTAGAAATCACTTGAACTAATTTTAAACGATATTGTATAAAAAAACTGATGGAGATAGAATCGAACTCCCCACTCTGTTTTCCCGTGCTAACCTCTCTGTTTCTATCTCTCTGCTCAGGTGGCAGCCATGAAAATAGAATGAAACTTACAATTATCTTTGTGATGTATACTTAACCTATAATTTATTTTTTTTATTTTTAAAAATTTATATTTGACCTTTTATATTTTTTATATTATTTAATAATAAGTTTTGAAATTGTATTTAAAATGTGCGATAGTCATCTTTTAGTAATTTTAATATCTTCAATATTTTTTTATAATTAATAGATATTTTAAATTAACAATACTTTATTTCCTTAAATATATTTTCTGCCCTATAAATGCATTTTAGTATCTTTTAAAGATTGATTAACTGTGAAAAAAATGTCAAAAATCTTGAAATTACTAAAACATGACTATCAGATAATTTAAATTAAGGTTTCAGAAGTTGTTGTCAGACACTCTAAAGAAAACAGGAGTAAAGTATAAGTTTTAAAAAATATAGGGGGTAAAGTGTAGGTTTTTTAAAATGTAGAGAGTAAAATGTAGGTTAGACTAAACCATATGGGGGGATTTTTGTAATTTTCCCAAAATAAAAAGAGTTATGGGAATTACTTGTCATCCTAAACCGCAGAAGGAAATAATAAAGGGGACGTGTTAGATGCAATCACAGTCACATATACCATACTATGTAAATCATTAAGAGTAAAACCTTAGGTCCATTAGTTTTTTTTTTTTTAAATCTTAAATTGGTGCCCAAGTTTAAGGTTATCATATTGAAGTCCTATGGCTCATATTGTGCATCCCTGTTGGGTTCTTTCTCTTAATTTCACTGTTAAATCAAATGAAAAAATACTAACATGACATTAATTAATACTAAAAGACATGTAAATTGAAATTTTGGCCATCACGCTTTTTCAATTAATAACTCTAAGTCTTAAACTTTTAAATATATTGATTACACCAAATTTTTTTCCAGATTTTCTCCACAAATCTCAATCTTCCACAACCCCTCTATTCTCCAAATTTTCTCTTGTTCTTTCTCTCTAATTCTTTCGTGCTAAGATTTATGGAAATTTGTCAAATTTCTCCAAATCTCTTACAATGATTTACAAGAATTCATCAATTCATTCGACACCCAATACGATTATAATGTCATCTCTCTTGATGATAGTTTTGTGTCCTCCCAATCAACGATTTCATCCTCCTCAGTTCAAAAAATTGATGATCTAGTTAATGGACTATGCGATTTTCGGTTTTCAGGAAGGAGATTTTGATTACAACCTTGCTGATGATGATGACAGCAAGGGGCAAAGGAATTGAGACAACATCGAGGTGGAGGTTGATTGGGAAATCAAAGATGCCTTCCTAGTGGCCAGTTGTTGTCTACTCTAACGTAGCTGCTGGTTCGATGCGAAGAAGGAGAGAATGAGGCATCTCCATCGGTGTCCATCTTGCCCAAAGCACTTCAAGTACCAATTGGTGCTGCCCAAGCTCACTAATTCCAAAGTCGATGGCAATGAGGCAACCAACGACACGATGGGCCTTAAGGAGGAGGAATAATTTGAGCTGCCTTGCATTCTTCCTCTGCCTTGTTTCGGGGTTGGCCATTGGAGGTGAGAATATGAGCAAATGACCAAGAAAAAAAATTAATACGATCTTAATTGGATGGAACAAATCTAGTTTGGCCGAGAACATGAGCAAATGAGCATATGTGATTTGCAGGAAAAAAAAATTAACAAAAATTTGATTTTAATCGGGGTGTAAATTGGAAATTTTAGAAGTTTAAGGTTTATAATTATTGATTGGAAAAGTTTTGAGGGCCAAAATTATTATTTTAAATTTATTTTAATGTTAATTAATGTCAAAGCAACATTTTCTATTCAATTTATTGGTAAAATTGACAAAAATGACCTAATTGGGACGTTCAATATTAGCTATTGGGCTTTGGTAGGACAATCTTAAGCTCAAGGTACCAATTTAGAAAAAAAAATATATAAGTCAAGGGACCCATGGTAGAATTTACCCAAATCATTAACAAACCACATGTTTTATACTGTATCATGTATTCATGTTTCATTAAAAATATTAAAATATTGAAATAAAAAAAATATTAAATGATCCCTCCATCCCATATTGTTTATTCCATTTTAATTTTTTTAACTTAACTTTGACTTAAATTTACTTATATTATCATTTGATAGAGAATTATATTTAAAAACTATAATTCTTATAGTTTCTAAATAGTTTGTAATTATTTTCATTCTAATTTTTCTAACATAAATACATTATATATGTATGTTTGTTTGTGTGTGTATGACAATATTTTTATCCATGAATATGTAAAAGAATAAAAGAAATATTATTGTCATCAAAATTTCCAAATTTAAATTCTGTTAACATCATGTGGCAGTTAAATTTTGTTTTAAAATAAAAAATAACATTAATATTTATGTCAAGATATGGGTATCAATTATATTTTGTTACTTTATATATTTATAGAAACTACATTAATGTAAATGGAAAAAAAAATCCCTAACTCATGCACCGCAGTATGTAAGCACTTGTACGCACGGTATAGGTAGCGTGGTAAATTAAAAAAAAAATACACATAGAAAAGTGTAAATAAAGAAAAACTCTTAAAATCAATTAAGAACGAATAGCACAGAAACTTGGTGATAAATTGCATGTAAAGGGGAAGAGGAAACAGTTAGCACATAAAAAGTTCTGTCCACCTCATCTTCTTCTTCTAGGTACTCGTATTGAATGACTGTTCGCTCATTGGTGATAATCACAATTTTCCTTGATTAACCGCTTACCTAATGGCGGGTATTGTATGATTGTTTAGCGAGAGTAATGCCAGTTGTTTACCTTACAATTTACAAAACTAGAATTATGGAGTGGGTGACATGTCTGTCTTCGCTAATGTGTGTATGAAGGGAAAAAGGTTTGGAAGCAAGAAAACAAATTGTTTTATGATTAATTTTAATGGTTCTTAAACTTAAGCAGGATTTTAGGTCGTATTTAAAAAAAATCAGTTTAGTTAAGAAGTTTATGATGGCTTTAGCTACTTGTCTATCAATATAGGGAGAATTACAATTTGCCCTCGATGTTATCCTAAATTACACTTTATCCCTCCTATTTTTGAAAATTTTAAAAAATTCTATGACCTTTTAAGAAACATGCACTCAACCCCCTTAAAGTCTCTTTTGAATATTAAAACCAATGGATTAATTACAGTTTGAGACCACAACTCTAATTATTTTTTTTTAAGTTTTCTCCTTAACAAATAAATTATTTTGTTATTTGCCTTATTCAAGTGATATAATATAATACATACATATATATATATATATATATATATATATATATATATATATATATATATATATATAGTTCATTTAAACTTGCCATCTTCCAATTACTTTTTCCCTATGATCATTTTTTATTTATTGTTCATTATTTGTACATTTTTGTATCTTTATATTTTTTTTTTTTTAAAATATCTCTAATTAAGGATATCATTTTTATTTTAAAAATTGATTGTATTTATTTATATTTAGAAGCTTTACAATCATCCTCCTCAATTTTTCCCAAAATTATTATAATAACTATTAAATCTAAAATCAAAGAAATGTCAATGTTTATATTTACAACAATATGAAAATCTTAAAATCACTTTTGTTTCAATTAATACATAATTGGTCATTTTGTTATAATTTTCCTCTTATATATATATATATGTATGTGTGTGTGTGTGTGTGTGTGTGTGTGTGTGTGTGTGTGTGTGTGTGTGTGTGTGTATGTATATGTATATATTCATTAATTAATTATTTTGTAAAAATGTCTTGTTCAACAAAATGTTTATGGATTATTTACCAACTAGTTTAAATACCTGATGCTATAGTGGGATAAAAAATTATAAAAAATACATATTAATAATTATTTTACATATGAAAATAATAAAAATAAAGAATTGAACAACAAAATATGAGAAATATGAGTTTAGTTTATCTAAAATGATTCTTAAAAATTAATAATACATAAAATAAAATATTTTTGCAACCCAGCACATCTGCTAATTGTGCATGTGAACTAACTATCATATGGTAGTATTTTTTGGAACATCTTCAACATTATATATTTAAACATCTATAAAAATATAGAATTTTATGGCCATCACCATTACTCCAAGGGTTACATTTTTCTAAATGAGAGTTTCTTAAACAAACAATCAATCAATCAATCAATATATAAAACTAAAATTACATTTAAATGACCAAATGTTTCATTAACCTGAACAAAGTAAATTTTAAAGATTCCATATTATTATGAAATTAGACTTATCACTCCCTGATTTTTTCTTTAATAGTTACTACTACAAGTTTTAAAAATAATGAAAGGGATAAAAAGTAACGACCAAATTTAAGAACTAAAATGGCATTATTAATTAGAGTTGATTAAAAAATTAAAAATATAAAATAAAGTACATACAAACAATGAAAATTAAATAAAAACTAAATTATAAGAAAAAATAATATATTAAGTAAATATGAACAATACATACATACATACATACATACATACATACATATATATAATGTCATTTTAGAAAAAAGAAAAAAAAAAAGCAATGAAGCAATGTATATGTTATGTAGAAAACTTAAAAGAGAAATAAAAGTTGAAATCTCAAAATGTAATTAATCCATTGATGTTAAATTTCAAAAGAGACCGTAGGCACAGGGGATGAATGTAGGTAAATATTAAGGGGTAAAATGTCTTCATCTATATAGGGCTGATCATTCTGTTTATTCGGTTTAAACCGAACTGAATTAGTCGGTTTATTTAGTTTTTCAATTTTGGATGATAAGAAACTCAATAGACCAAATTTGTCTCTAAAACTGAACTTAAATCAAACCGAAAAAAATGGGAGTGAGATTCTATGAAAGAATGAATGAGAGAGAAGCCTTGTTTTCCCTTCCAAATGCCATTCAATATAAAAAAATTATTGTCCATGTAAATAAAGAAAAAAAAATCCAAGCTAATTTGGGTTAATTTGTAGCTTTATTATATATAAAAATTTTGAAAAAAAATCTGGCAACAAAAATTTCAGTTAATTCAGTTACCATATTAATTAATATTTAAAATCGAAACCAAACAAAAACTGAAATTTTTATCATTCGGTTTCATCGAAACTGAACCAAATTCTCAAATTATTTTTGGTTTTTCGATTTGAAATGAATGCTGACCACCCCTAAATCCATCAATAAATTAAAAGCTTTTATTCCATTTTATTCCCATATCTTTTGTTGAATTAAACGTTTTGTCCGTATAACTTGATCAGAGTCTGCTTCTCAAAATAATATAAAAATGTGACCCTTTATGTTTTGAATTGTCGAAAAATTGGGACACATTGCCATTTGCCACTACAACCCTAGAACAATAATTAAGTTAATTGTTACCGAGTTCAATGGGCCACTTGTTACATATTTTTATAGTTTATTTAAGTCGAGATAAAGTATCCTGGTTAAAAAAATTAAAGGAACTAAAATGAATTTAAACTCCCACAAAAAGCTAAATTTTGAAGTTTTAGTCCCTTTTTCCGTGGAACGTAAGAGAGTAGAACAAGAACGAACAACAAAATAGTCTTCCCTTGATCACCATAACAGGATCTATGACTATGGTACAATTTTCAGCCATTTCTTTTTTATATAGTCAGAAGCAACAAAAAATTGGACAACTAAGAGAAAGAGTTCCATTTATATACTTCATCCCTTTCACAAAAAGTGACCATTTTATTATTTATAATAATTAATTTATTAATTTATTTTTAATAAACTTTAAATATTATAGTTTCTAAATATTATTTTTAAGATTTTTTTTCAATAGATAATAATATAAATATATTCAGGACAAACTTCAGTAAAAAATAAATAAATGGGTCAATTAATACAAATGGATAGAGTAATAAATTACAGACGTAACAACGTAATCTGACTTATTCAAGTTTAAAACTTGAGGCTCTCTACCATAGATCAGGATCTTCATGAGCCCATTAGAAATGTGACCAATTTACCTCCATTAATTACAAACGAAACATGAGACGACATGGAAGGTGTTACATATATAATTAATGTGGAAATTTGAAATAAGGAACTGATCTAGAGAAGTTATGAAAATATGACTTGAAATAAAGAATTAATTTGATAATTAACATCCAACAAAGATTCCAAATATATATAGTTTTAAATTATCCTCAATTATGACATTATGTACATTTAAGCACAAGTTAATAATTCTACTTAGATATTCTACTGTATATTTATGTGTTTGGCTTGTATATCTGCATCTATATATTTGTATATATACATATATCGTATGATATTTCTACGTACATATTTGTACATATATGTTTTACAATTTCTATGTATGTTTCTGTACATGCATGTACGGTATGATATTTTTGTGCATCTATTTATACTTGTATATTCTACAATTTCTATGTACATAATCGTACAAATATGTTTTGACATTTCTTAGTGCATCTATGTACGTATGCCTGTGTACATGGTAGATTTTAATATGCGCTTGGTGTGTATTAAAAAAAATATAAATAGCTTTTTTGCTCTAATTATTTTCAAAATAAAAAATAGACAATTATAATAGAAAATTATACACTTGCGGCATACTTTGCATTTCTAATATATAAAGTAATAATAATGTTCACTTTCCGAATCTAATGAATACAAATTTATTAAATATAATACACTTACCAAATATATATATGATAATTATCTTTTTTATAAACAATAATTATGTACCGCTATTTATTGTTCCAAAAGCTAAAAAGTATCATGCATTCATGCTCACAAAAATAATGGGTTGATGTAGACCCCGGCGTGTCTAAGATTTTTCCCCTTTCTTCTTGAAAATGGCATATCTTTCCCTTTCTTCTTGACAATGGCATATCTTTAAATAATCGCATTAGATAAAGTCTACGGTGTTTAGGGGAAAGGGGGGACTTTTCTCCTACTTTCTTACACAAATCATCTAACTGCTGTTAGCAATTAAACGAGGGGAAAATGGCGATTAAACTATTCAACATGTGTAAAAAAAAACGTTAATCATTAAATTAATTTACTAAAAGGCACTTATCATACCATTAAAATTGCAATATTTTTCTTTCTTTTTTTAATTTTCCAATCAACACAAAATTATCATTTTTTATGCTATTGCATGACAATTGGCTGATAATGTGAGAAAATGATGATGAGCGCAAGTATCGGTTTTGGAACCATAAGAAAATTATAATTCAACCACATCTCAAGAGGAAGTGTAATTAATCATTTTTTAAGGTCCGAAGTTAGCAATCTACAATAGTATAACCTAATATAAGTTCGCAAGAATTTTAGAGAGAATGAGGAGGACTAATTTGTGGTGACTTGTGAGTATTTTGCTTGGAAAGGGGTTTGATGTGCACTTACATGCAGTGCTAAGAAAATACGATTCTCAATCCTCACTAAATTAGGTTAATAAAGTTTACTTTTTACAAATTTTAAAATTCCTCTTAGTTGAAAAAAAAATCCAAGCCCATGGTCTTAGTTCAGGGCATAACAATATGAAAAAGAACAAAAAAAATCTTCACTTGTAATTTTCCAGTTAAAATTTCGTATTTTTGCAAGTATTAGAAGTTCTCGTTAAAAAAGGGTCAAGTTAGCCAAAGGCCCAAAGTACAAAGTCCTGGCGGTGATCACGGGTGCACCTTTTGTGTAGATTTGAGGGAACGACGCAGCCACCAGCCAGCAAACATATTTGTATATTATTTTTATTATATATTAACTAAAACTCTACTAATTAAAACTTTTTTAAAAATAATTTTTTTCTAAAAATTAATTGTGTTTTATTAATTTTACTTCTAGACTGGTATGAAAAGTTTTAGAAAAATATTATTCAAAATATTATTGGGTAGATGAAATATTAACTTTCAAATAATACTGACTTTAGATAAACAAACAAGTAAATAAGTGGTACAAAAATAATGAACTCTTTGTTTATTATTCAGAAATATTTGTACAAGTGTGTTAGATTGAGAGAATGCACACATGCATATATAAGGGAAAGGGCCCGAGTATGTTTTTTGGGAACCGAAAGGCCATTAAACTTGCATATATGACACTTGGGGGGAAAGTGGCGGAGACAGGTTTTGAGCTTCCAACCTTCACCAGATACCTCTTATGCCATCAAACCAAGACACTCATGATAAATATAATGTATCTTTGAAATGTGATACAAATAGAAGTATATTATCGACTACATGTCCCTTGCGGACGACGATGGACCTGATATTTTTGTCCCATTAGTGTAGTCAAGATAAAGGAGAAGATAAAATGGAAGAAATTGTATATGCTACATGACATGGTAAGCTAAGAAGAGACAATATCAAACCAATGTTCGTTATAACTATGTAAGCAAATAATCTACAAACATTTGTTATGTGCTTAACTAAGAGAAGAAAAAAAAAAGATAAATTGTAAAAGCTATCGGATGTCTTTTTTAAATTCTAATTTTAATCTTTTCTTATATGTATATATTCTAGTAATTTATCCAATAATTTTTAGATAACTAATAAATTATTTAAGTTATAGTACTCTTTCTTCTTTATAAAATGAATTTATGCTCATTGATGGTTCTAGGTAAATTTGAGACATGTTATTTCGATAAAATCTATTTATAGTGTTTTAACTTTGATGTTTGTCTAAAAAGTGTCTTTGACCATATATTTATTCTCATAAAGTCCTTAAACTCTTATATAATGTCCTAACATTAGCACTTCAATTATTTTTTTTTCCTGTAAAGTAGGATGAACAATGACAATTTTTATGTTTAACCTTTTTATCTATAACTCTTATACCTATATCTTTTATATTAACAATTTGCACCATCATCCTCCTTTGCTCTTAGCATCTTTAGTGGCCTTTACAAATTCATCCCAACTCCCCACACCAAAGTTGTCACCAACATCTATTTGGACAAAAAACTAGGTGTGCCAATGTTGATGTACAATTACGCATGGCTTGAGGAGTGGTCACCAATGGGCACCTTTGTTCTCATTAATATCAAGTCACTATGTTGAAATTTGAAAGCTTGAAGAGGAGAAAAGCTTCATAGTCAATTTGAAGCGATTTGCACTTGGCCCTAAGTGAGTATACTATTTCAATTCAACTATTGCTTTTTTTTTTTTCAAGCTTATTAGATTGGTTTGAATAAGTGAGGTAAAATAATTGTTTCTTTCATGCATTTTCACAATTTGGAATAAAACAACTTGAGAAAACAGGGTTAAATGACAAATGAAAAAGAAACCCCTATCCCAAAAGAGCATTTTCATGCATGTGCCTTGCACTAAGAATTTGGTTGTGATTAGGCCATTGGAGAGGACGACATCATAAGTGTGATGCTAACAGTTGAGAAAGTTGTGAAGGGAAGAGATGAGGGGTTGAAGACAGTGGTAGCGGTGGTCTTGATGAAAACAGGATTGTCGTTCTCAAATTGAAACCTGGGTGAGGAATTTGATACACTAATACCACTTCAAATTAAAAGGCAGAACGAGAGTGTCAACACTTGATACCCTTGACATAGGGCTGGTGTTATCATTGTGCCTCGAGTTGGCACAATGATAGATCTCTACTCAATCTCAAATGCTTCAAGGACACCGATTATATGCTCTAGGATTACATTCCCAGCCTAAGAATCATGAATGATGATTTGGATTTTGTCTCGTCTAATAAATCATCTCTTCAACTCAGGTGTGGAAAAATTTTTGCTTTAGGGGTGTAATTGGTAGATTTTGAAGTTTATACTTAAGAGTTGTAGATGACAAAGGTCGGGAGCTAAGTGCTATTGTTTTATGGATCCATTTAAATATAAACTTATTCCACATCAACATTTTCTATTGAAGTTAACAAACATTGACGAAAGGACTGGAATGAAATGCAATTTAAGAGTTAAGACACTTTATGATAACAAATTAAAATACAAAACCCATTTGGGACAAACGTGAAAACTAAGAGATTGCAAATGAATTTTATCCATGTTATTTATGTTGTTGCTAAGCTTCATGATTCGTTATTGAAAACAAACTTTTACAACTAAAGCATAAAAAGGTGAAACTTTTAGGACTCATTGTGAATCTTTCCCCCTCATCTATTATCTATGCCTATGGATAAGGGAGTAGGAAATTATTATTTCAATTTATATCGTAGCACTACATATAATAAAATATTTTTACTAAAATTTTATAAAATCGTGTCAACATTAACATATTTTAATTAGAAATTTTAAAAAAGTCAAATCTCTTAACTTTTTTTTATATCCAATTAATTTATAACGCATAAAATTTTATTAATAGACAACTTTATACAACAATTTGATGTATTTAGCAAAATTCATATCTTTTGTTGAGGCTGTGTTGTTGACTTGAGTGGAAAGCAATTGTGTAAAGTCCCATGGGCAATCATCACCTTGTACCAAAACGCAACAACCACTCTCCGAACAGCGAGGCAGTTGTTCGAGGCGACAGTCAAAATTATGATTTACCATAACTAATGCCGTGAATTATGGGTTCCGGTCATAGGTAACTAGCATACACTAATCGATTTTCATACTATGAATAGTTTATAGGGAAAGTTACAAAACCCCCCTGTGGTATGCCCTAACTTATATTCTGTCTCCTCTATTTTGAGAAACCAACACTTTGCCCTCTATATTTTTTACATTGTCTGATAACAACTTCTGAAACTATATTTAAACTATACGATAATTATCTTCTAGTAATTTTAATCTCTTTAGTATTTTTTTTTATAGTTAATAGATATTTTAAACTATTGATTTTTCCTTTCTGTAAATGTACTTTCCCCCCTCTAATTACATATCAGTATTTTTTAAAGGTCAGCTGACTGTGAAAAAAATATTAAAAATCTTGAAATTACTGAAACATTATTATCATATAGTTTAAATTAGGATTTCAGAAGTTGTTGTTGGACACTGTAAAACAAATAAGGGGGAAAGTGTAGGTGTTTGAAAATAGAGGGGTAAAGTGTAGGTTAGACCAAACCACAGGAATTTTTGTAATTTTCCCATAATTTATATTCCTAGCTACCAAAGGAGAAAACATTCCTCTTACCTTATGGTTAAGTTAACAGATTCGGTAGCTTTTGGCTTATTCTGGGTTTTATTATGAGACTTTGCTTGGTGATAGAATTTGTTGAATGTTGAGTTATTTGAATCTTGAAGTGTTTGGGTCACCATTTTTTTTAAAGATGATATTCACATCTCTTATTTTTTTTTTCTTTTTTAATAATTTTTTTACTGCTGGAAAAAGGTATTTCTGTTGCATAGCACGTTTTGAGCTTCAGACATTTTTTTTCTTCTCCTAAGAAAATTATATAGCTGGTTCTCATTCTTCGTGAAATTGCTCCAAGAATGAA
Organism: Aquilaria sinensis; assembly: GCA_005392925.1. Lineage (NCBI taxonomy): Eukaryota > Viridiplantae > Streptophyta > Magnoliopsida > Malvales > Thymelaeaceae > Aquilaria > Aquilaria sinensis. The sequence continues at coordinate 770,998 of SMDT01001377.1, forward strand.
ATAATGTGAAAAACTTATATATTCATTTATTGGATTGTAACAAAGTGTCAGATCGTATTCTAGTTATTTTTCTATTTTCCATGACATCTGCACTTCATCCATAAAATCGAATGGTCAAATGTATTGTTCCAAATCAAGAGAATATCATATGCAAAATTAAAAGTTTCTGCTACTTCTTGCACATCTAAGTTGGTTAAACTACTAAAGATATAGCAAGTAAAATCCTTTGATGAGCCAGCTTCTTCTAAAATGGAAGGTATTAAACTCAAGCTCAAGATGAATCTTTCAGAGCCACAAGATTTTCCATATCATGCAAATGTTTGTCTAGGTTACACACCAAGCAAATAATCGAGTGACAGCACCAAGTTCTATCGGGTTATAAAGAATAGCAGCGGATTGATCTGATATTCTCTTTTAAATACTATACTATGTATCTTACACACTCCTCTTTCTCTTTCTCTATGTATCTTACACATTCTTGTTTCATCCTCTCTTTTTTGAATATTTTAGAGTCACTATGTATCTCACAAGGTTTTCCACACCATGCAAATGTTTGTTTAAGTTACACACCATGCAAACAAGAGAGTGGCAGCACCAAGTTTTATCAGTTTATAAAGAATAATGGCGGGTTGATGAAACGTTATCTTTTGAATACTATATTATGTATCTTATACACTCCTCTTTTCCTTTCTCTATGTATCTTACATACTCTTGTTTCATTTTCTCTCTTTTTTGATTCTGAGTACCCAAAAGAAAAACTAATGAATTGCCTTACCTTTTGTTTTCTGGTAAATTAGGAATTTATAACAAGGAAGAAACAACATAAAAATCAAAATTCACAATTCAAATCGTCCAGGCCACATGGAATTGGAAACAGACACACAATTGGTATTGTGCCGTGAATGGGCTCGCATTAAAGGTTCAAAAATCCAGCTAGGAACAAGCCCAAATAGGTCCATTGAAGGAAGGCCGGCTTCCTTGATCATAACTTTGGTAAGATTCATGAACTCTTAAATTTGATCCGGGGGCACAACAAAAAGTTACATTTTATCCATCTATGGTAGACTGGTTAAGGAGGGCGCTAGAAATGTAGTGGCTGAGCCGCCGAGGCCAGGAGCGGTGACGAGGACTGGAGGGACTTGCTTGGCTGTTAACCTTTGTGTTTCATTTCACTCGTCTATCGCCATTATCCCTCAACCTAGAGAAGGCACCATTTCCTACTTGAAATAAAAACCCACAAACCGAAAGGTAAACAAACACTGGTTGATCAGTTATTTTTCATATTCTAACATAATTTATGCAACACTATGGTCAGCTAGGATTCTTTAAAATGTTTTTTTTTTTGTATGAAATTGGATTTTTTTTGTTTATCAATTTCAATTTTTAGGCTGCGTAATGAAAAAAAAAAGTACTAATAAATTAGTTCGGCTAGATATTTTAAATATTTTATAAATAAATAATATTATTCAAGTGAGTATTTTTTCTATATTTATAAGCATGTACAAAATACAAAGGCATTAGAAGATATTTAGGTGGCATTTGGTTGTAGAAAACAATTTTCATTTTTATTTTCTAATATCTGTTTTCATTTTCTAAGTACAATTTTTCAAAGTGTTTTTTAGAAAACATGTTTAGTTGTTTTAAAACAAATAAAGATAATTACATATAAATACACTACATTAAAACAAATTTTGTGCCTTAGTTGAAAATTGAAAGAAAGTTTATGGACTAAAGATGCAGATCTTCCTAATTCTATCAGCTTCAAAAGTGAAAACAGAAAAAATCCAAAGCCTGCTCCCAGCTTTTTACTTTCTGTCGCTTAGGCTCCCAAATTTTCTATCACTTACATCCATACCACCGTCTCCATCATTCCTTAAATCCCCTCTCCCTTTACTCTCTCTCTCTTGGCTGACACAACTCACATCATCTGCCCCTGTACCCGAACTTGGCGCCGATTCCTCACCACAACAGGCACCGTCTGGCATGTTGCCACCATCGTGAATTGAGATGCAGATCCGATTGAGGCGAAATGCAATGGCCGTCGATCGAAGGTGTGATGAAATCGAGAGTGACGTGAAGATGCAATGGCTGTCGATAGACGTCGATTTACATGCACGATTCCAGATAGGTGAAGGTCGATGACGCTACTTGAAGTCGAAGGGCTTGCGACTTGCGATACAATCTGGAGAGAGCTGCCTCTCGGCCCGATGCATTTTTTGTTTTCAGAAAAACGGAAGACCATTAAATCCCAGTTTTCTAACCCTTACTAACTTGGAAAATAACTTTATAAGAAAACTAAAAATCGAAAAATATTTAACTAAACATGTTTTCTTTTCATTTCCTAACTTTTAAAACATTTTCTAGAAAAATTAGAAAATACTCTACAACTAAACAGGGTCTTAATAAAAATTAAGGAAGGTTTATATTTTTCTTGAAATTTGAAGGGTTTTAAAATACAATTAATAGTTATTGTGCCATATCACGCTCAACAGGACTCAAACAAACCTAGCTCTTGAGTCGGGAATGTTCGAACTCTATCATTTGGCTGGAGTCTACAAACTATTCAAGTAAGTATAAGCAACAAGTTAATAATAATGTAAGATGAAAAGAAATATATTAGTTTTTATTTGGTCGCGTAGATATTCATCTTTGGTTGAGAGCATCTCTAACCTATTTTGTAATTTTTCTTCGCTTTAGGAAATATAAAATCATTTTTTACTCTAATAGCTTCCCAATTATACTCTTTAAAATATGGAATGAGATAGAAGAGAAGATCTCATTTCTCATTTCTGCAGAAACTCTAAAAATTTTTGGGAAATGAAAAATAATACTTCTTCTGTCTCGTAAAAGTTGTCCTATTTACTATTCATAACAATTAATTCATAATTTTCTTTTTTTCAAAATTTTTTATATAAATATAAAATGTTTATATAAAAATGGTACTTTAAAGACTCTATTTTATATATATAATTTTTTTTAAAAAAATTAAAGTACAAATTAAAATGAATAAAAATTTCTTCTATCTCATAAAAGTTGTCCAATTTACTATTCATAACAATTAATTCATAATTTTCTTTCTTTCAAAATTTTTTATATAAATATAAAATTTTTATATAAAAATGGTACTTTTAAAAGACTCTATTTTATACATATAATTTTTTTTTAAAAATTAAAGTACAAATTAAAATGAATAAAAATTTCTTCTATCTCATAAAAGTTATCCAATTTACTATTCATAACAATTAATTCATAATTTTCTTTCTTTCAAAATTTCTAATAGAAATATAAAATTTTTTATATAAAAATGATACTTTAAAAACTGTATTTTTATATATATATATATATATATATATATATATATATATATATATATATATATATATATACAAACAAATTATAGTACAAATTAAAATCAAATATATTTAACTCAAACTTTAGTTAAAATAGTCATTCTTTGTGAAGTGGAGGTAGTAAATTTTTACGTTTTGCACAATATTTAATTATACAATAATTAATTCATATTTTTTTTTCTTCCAAAATTTCTTATAGAAATATAAATTTTTTTTATGAAAATGGTTCCTTAAAGACTCTATTTTATAAATATAATTTTTAAATTTTTTATATATATAAATTAATATCAATATATTTAAGTCAAATTTTAGTAAAAAAGGTAAAAGAGTCATTCTTTGTAAAATGGAAGGAATAATTTTTTACATTTTCAAAAATATTTAATTATATAATAATTAAACTAGTCATTAATTTGAATTTACTTTAAATCTATAATATTTAATTTTTTTGTAATAAATATAAAATTCTACAAAATAAAAAACTGTTGAAGTTAGAGCAAAAAATTATAGAGATTTTACTTTTTGTTTTCTCATCTTATAAAAATTTTAGGAAAGCTGTCGTTTCCTACATCAAAATTATCGCACAGTGAGCGTCGTAGTTTAAAGGCCCGTGGCTGTGAGCCGCATTTAGTTCATTTCTCTTGAGACTTAAGAGTCAGAGAATTTAAGCAAGGAACAAGCGGCTTTGATTTGCTAAAGCCTAAGTTCTGTTGCCTCATTTTTTCCAAAACCGACGCCCAAACTCGTTGGCATTGGTCTCTACAGTAGACTCACTCCAGGTTTTTCAAAATGAAACCCAGTTCCGTTGCCGGGACTTGAACCCGGGTCTCTCGGGTGAGAGCCGAGTATCCTAACCAACTAGACTACAACGGAGCGATTAAGAAGGACGTACCACAAACAATATATTGCTGTCAGTACAGGAACGAATTTGCGGCGCCAATGATGAGGGCCAACTAATACAGGAAGGTGGTCTTTAATCCTGCCGCAACGCTTCTATGTCCGATCCCTGTTCTGTTGGTTGTTCAATAATGATGGTATCTTTATTTCTTGCAGGTCACAAGACAACTGCCCTGCAGCTACTGTATCTACTCCCTGTTTGATAGGGCAGTCCAACACTTCCACACTCGTGCCGGTCATGTCATGTACCAGCAAGTTTACCAGTTGTGTGCGGTTGCTATCTTCCTCCTCCTTCACCTTTCTTCTTTGCGAATAGCACTTTGACGTTTTGGGAAGAGACAGCTAAGATTTTTCTCCTAGTTGGATAATTCCGTCACTTTAATTCAAGACCACTGCTTCAGGTCACAACTACAGGTTATAGATCTGGTTGACTAATAATCGATTCTAAAGCGAAAGGGCCGGGCACGAGTTTTGTGTTTTAAATTTTACAGCTAAACTATGCTAACCTATAAATTAAATTTTAGAAAATTCTATATACTAGGGCAATTTCATCTCATCGGTAAATTGAAAATTTTATGTTAAGTGTAACAAGGTCAGTTTGTTTATTAATTTGATCTCCTTCAATTTATTGAACCGATTTAATTAATTCTAGAATCCAAATCAACTGCAGTATGAATTTCAATTCAATCAATCTGATATCATTCAGCCAGGTAAACCTTAATGTTATGGACTTGCTAGTTTTTCCTTTTAGGAATGAACCAACAAATTCAAACTCCAAATCAAGTGTTAAGAGAACGAGGAAGAAAAGAAAAAGCACGGTTAAGAGACATTGTTGTTTGGTTGGAATAAGGCATACATACTCTGCTATTCTTATTACTCTTTGTTTCGTTTTGTTTTTTGTTTGTATTGACAGATTTGAAATGTTTTAGTCAATCAAGTGGCCACAAAGCCCTTTTCTTTTGAAATAAAGCCACAGAGCCCTTTCATTACTCGCTAATCTCCCTTCCTCCTTCTCTTTTTGTTTTTCTCTTTTCATGTCTGACTGTTGCCCCTGTTAGATTATGCCATTTTCCCACGGACATCCTGACGCAGAACATCCTCTGTTTCCAACCGGCTGTTTAATGCACCTGCCGTTTTTTTCCCTCACACTTGTATATTCAACGACAACTGTAACAATTACCTGAGTTACAGTTTTTTTAACAGTGATACCGTTTATTTCAGCTGGATCAAGCTCCATAATCTTACAAAGTAGACAGGAAACACAGGTATGTTCCACAGGTACTGACAAAATTAATTGTAAAATTGAACAGTCTTCGGTATGTCCCTACCAAAACATGAAGTTCATGAAGTTGAAAGTTGAAACCTTGTTGGCGATTGTTTGAATACGTGAGAATTCTAAGAAGCGCTTTTGCAAAACCCAAGGATAGAAAAGGAAAGAGAATACAATCCGATTCCTTTATAGGTGTAGAATTGCTTTTTCATTAATCAAAATCCAAAGACATCTCTTGAAATTTGATTACATCTTTAGACGAAAATGTGTAGCCTGTCAGCCTGTCTGACTCTGATCTCTATAAAAAAAAAAATCACAAAGAGTTATTGTGATCCAACAGCTACTCACCCAACTCTCCGGCCTCTTCCCTCTTTTGCTTTAATCAAAGATGAGAGACCATTGCGCTACTACTTAATTTCCACCTTTTTTGTTTCCCCACCCACATAAAAGAACAGCAACCACCATGTAAAAGTAATTGCTACTAAAAAAATAAATTCCACCTTTGGTTTTCCTGCTAGCTTAGATTGGGATTGGCAGCGAGGAAAGCTAAAACCCCAACGAACGGTGCATTAATATACGTCGTCGGCTCCGACTTCTTGAAATCAACTCTGTCATCCTCGTAAACATCATCCTCACCAGGCCCTCCGACTATAGCCCCAACCAAAACATTCGGATTCGGGTCGGACGAGTTGAAATAAAAAGACCCTTCCTTGCACGCGATCATCTGAGGATGATCCTTGATGGAAGGTAACGACGAGCCACGGTGGTGAATCCGTAGAGGGAAATAGTTACTATAACCAACCATGTACGATATCCCTTTGGGGTTCTCTCCTAGGATGTAATCGGCCTGCCGTTTGGCTATCTGACGGAGCGAACCCGGACCGGCGATGACGTTGCCGCAGTTGACGGTTTGGGAGGTTCGTGCGAGGTAGTTGGCGTAGACGAGGAGGAGAAAGGAGATGGTCGTGGCGTGTTGGAGGTTGCTGCCGCCGGGCTTGTAGATGAGGCCGCCGGGAGTATAGTCGATGTGAGAGGCTGATGATTCGGGTATTAGCGAGCACATGAAACCCTCCGCTGATGCTCTGTATGCATCCAGTGAGTACAAATTCCCTTCTATCACTTCCTGCAAACAAAATGTGATGACTTCAGGATAACCATGTCCATGCATAAATCTGTATTTTAATGCTAATTACAGAAGCTCTTACTCTTAGACTCACCTTGGAGACCAAAACATTTAGGCCAGCGTGCTTGTTGTCCCACCCGAATTCGTTGTTATTGTCGTCAGCGCCAAGTGTTTGGCGATTATTTTGTATGTAATCTACGTAAGAGTTATCTTGGGTGGCTCTCCTTAGCCAAGCTGCTCCCCATAGCAATTCGTCCTGCACAAATTAAACCGATATATGCCCGTCTTACTTTCCAACTTCTTCTTCTTCCTTTCTTTTTTCAGAAAACTAATATGGTTGATGGTAGTTTTTGAAGGGACGATCTAAAAGTAACTCCTTTTCCTTACTTGGTACCCGTCGAAGTCACAGTAAAATGGGCAGACTCCGTCTCTGATGTTAGTATTGTCGCTGTAAGCTCCCCTGTATGTGTCAGCGAATTGGAAAGCCTTAATGGCGTTTTGTAACAATGTGTCTGCGTATCCCGAATCGGATGATCTCAAGGCCATGGATGCCGCGGCTAGAGCAGCCGCCGTCTCGCCGGCCACATCTGATGCTGGGTTCGGGGCGTCCACAGCGTAGACGGTCCTGGCTGTGTCCATGTCTTCTGGCCTTTCCCAACAACTGTGGTCTATGTTCGGATCTCCGACCTCCGTTATGATTCACAACGTTAAAGTAGTATATGAAAAAGAAAAGTGGCAAAAAAAAAAAAGAAAGTATAATAAAAAAATATGCTCTAACAGTGAAGTTACTAATAATTGATCAGTAGGGTGCTTTCGCGGAGTTGTAACATTTCAGGCACAGGGTCGTAACGTAGACATGTCTGATGTGTGTGGAACATAGGCCGTCTGATGCGACCCTGATCTGATCGAGCAGCTCACTGGACCAGATGATTAAACATTGTGGTCCGCGAATACGTAACGTGATTAGATTCGTTAGCACGACCCTAAAAAATTCAGGGCAAAAACAAAAATTCCACTCATTCTTATCGATCAACTGGAAACTCCAATCGGATTTTTCGGCTTAAAGAAACCCAGCGCAGGTGCACGATTACAAGGTCTTGACTCTTGACCCACTTTAAAAGAAAAATGCTAATGCAACAAGTCTGTCATTTGAAGTACTCATCACAGACATCTTACAGCCTTCAGATTATGTGGATCTCTTATAATGCAAGAGATTCACGATTTCAGTGGATGACTATAATACGTTCATTGGGATGAAGGACTATGGTAACACCAAACTCAATTTTAGAAAATGGAATAGAAAAAAAATACTCGTATAAGTTAAAAACAGAAATAGAACCCTTAATTAGCTCTTTTCTTTTCCCTTGCTTTATGTTTCTTGAAAATCTAACACATTGAGCTTTAGAATCGCAAGTGGAGTGAAAAAGTGTCAGAAATCTGGACCGTAATTTAGCCCTAAAACGACCAACAAAAAAAAACTGTCATCTAGACACGTCTCTCCAGGTGGATTATTGTAGTATCAGTATTAGTAGTGGATTATCGTGGGCTGATTAATTTAACTAAACGACAAGGTGTGGACTACAAGAGTCTAAGATGAGTCAAGCTCAAGCCTCCAGGTCACGGATTAGTTCAACTAAAACAACACAAAACATAGAACAGAATCACAGATTAAACACTGCTACTGTGTCGTTTCGGTTTTCAGTTTACCTGGACGAATATCCGGTTGGGCTGAGAAACGGTCTTGAGCAAGTAATCGGTGGCCCATCGGATCGCGACGAGCGCCTCACGAAGGTCGCTCCCGGGCATCAATTCGCCGAATTCGACGACGCTCCAGGCCAACATTGTGGTTGTGAAGGCCATGGGGAAGCCGAATTTGATGTTGTCGCCGGCGTCGTAGTAGCCACCAGTCAAGTCTGTGTTGTACATCCAGCCGTCGCTCAGCCCGGAATTGGCGCGCCAGGCGATTCGCTGGTCCGCCGGCAAGTAGCCGGAGCGTTGGCCCTCGAAGAAGAGAATCGCTTTCGTCAACGCTTCTTGGTACTCGAGGTAGCTGGATCGAGAAAATGGGAGCTGTGGCAGAAGGATGAGATGAAGAAGAAGAAGGGCTGAAATGAGTTTCATTTTGGAAGTTTTAATTTTGTTGGGTTGGGGGGTGAGGTCACTGTGTATTTATATGCACGTACTGTGTTTTATTTGGTAGTTCGGATCTTAGGGTTAGTTGGTTCTTGTTTGGACTGTATGATTATGATTATGGAGCTCTAGCTACAGGAAATGGAGAGAGCTCACGAGCCGAGAGGAGGAGGAAGAGCGCGAGTATGGGGTGCGTGTGACCGCCGACAAGTCACTTGGAGTTGTCAGCGAACTCACATGTCTCATAGGACTAACTACTGTTCGGCCATAGGAAGTGGATTTTCTTGCAAACAAAGAAAGAATAACAACCATATTTACTATAAAAACAAATTGTCTTTAGTATATAGATACATGGGATATAATTTTCTAAAGTTGTTCACTTATGCATAACTAACCATAAACCCAGATAAACTGCGCTTATTGTGGGTCCAGTCCACAATCTTAAAAGGGGATCATCCAATATAGATTTGTTTTTGCTACACATTCAGGTTATGAGATTAGAACAACACCTGGGAACCTTATAGGACAAAGAATGTAACTTTTGGGCTGGGTTGTAGGAAGTTTATTTGAGGTTAAGAGTTTGGTGTCCACTTCATTAAAAAAGATAAATAAAAAAAACAAGGCATATCAGGCGTTTGATTCTCATCCAACGCTTGAAATTCTCAAGAAGCTGATTGGTCATTGATTTGGTTTTGTAAGGGTCACCAAGTGAGTACCAACTCTCCATCAGCAGCTTTAACTAGTAGGGATGTCAATTTATACCTTTTCGTGCAGGTATCCTACCATATCTTATTTGATGGGTATGTGTTTTTTCTTTTTAATTAAATAAGTTTAGGCTAGGTTCAGATTTTTTTGTTTTTTCACATGTTGAGTATGAAGAGGGCTCAGGTTTAAGGATCTATCCTCCTTGAACCCTGCTCATACCTTATCCGCATATTGTATATACTCCCTCCGTCCCAAGTTTTCTGCTCTATTTGCCATTTTGGGTCATCCCAAATTATCTGCACCATTTTCCTTTTTAAGTAAGTTTTACCAATTAACTTTACACTTATACCCCTCCCCTTCCATTCTTTAATTCACAAATAGTACTCCTATTTCTTCTTTCTTTGATCTCTGATGGCCGCCCCCATCGCATCCCATCGTTTTCCCTAGAATCATGAACACATTTCCTAGACAACATCATATGTGAACCGGTGAGATTGGTAGTGATAGATTGGCTATGACAATCAAACTCGACAGATCAGACACATGGTAATCTAATGTCGACGAAAATGGACGACTTGCAAGACTGGCGGTGACGGATTAGCCGTGATGATGGAACTCAACAGATCGGACGCGAAACGATCCGATGCCTACAAAATGGACGACTAGCAAGAATGGCAGTGACAGATTAGCCACGACAATTGAACTCGACAGATCAGACACGAGGTGATCCAATGATGATGAAAATGGACGACAGGCGATAGATGGGCTCTTACGATGAAAGACTCACTATTGGCAAGACCTGCCCCATCATCGTCATGCGCAGCACCAATTTCATCGTCAAAGGCCGATTCAAAGTAACAAACAACAGAATTAAGGGAATGAGGTCAGGGACGCCATCGAGTTTAAAATTCTGTGAAATAAGATGGAGATGTCGATGCAGAAGGTTATGGCTAGGGAAGGTGACAGAACGTGGGGACAACAGAATATGCAACAAAAAGTATGAACAGGTGGAGTCAGGGATTGATGTAGAGGCGGCAGATCTAAGTTGATGTGGCTACCAAAGGAGTTGGTTTTGTGGTGTAGCAAAGAGGGGAAGGAAAAAGGTAAACGAGGGGTAACATTGGAAAAATAGACATACTAGTTGATCATTAAAACCGCAAAAAATAATTCCGGTCTCATTAATAACTCAGAATTAATAAATTTGTATTATAGCAATGAAAACTAGATCGAATCCCAAGGAAAAAATTTTAACCGAAAGCTTCCTATAGGAAACTGAAATAAAAGATTGGGAAGGATTGTTTGCAATCAACAATAAAATAAAAAATAATCAGAGAACAAAAATTAAAAAACCTATCAAGTAATAAATCAACGAAACAATCAAAAATGCAAACCCTGACATCAGTCAACATCTACCACCAAATTCCTATAACTAATCATAGATGCATAGATAAATCAATCAAGACTTTGAATATTCATCGTTGGAACTATCTTCCTACCTTTTCTTAGTCATAATTAATCAGAAAACAAGTGTTTTAATTATCCATAACTATTTAACAATTTAAGACAGATGCTTTGATTTAATTTAACAATTGCATTAAAAATTCAAGAGATTGATAAAATTAAATAACACAAACACAAGCGGTTGCATTTAATTTAGTTGAATATTCTCTCTAAGATCTAATGATTTCTGACACAGTAAATCAATAAACCTTAGTTGCTTCATAGATTAGTGGGACCAAATAATTACGGATTTGATTTCTAACCAAGCAGTAAATTGAATTTGAATAATAACTAGCAGGCCTTCTAGCATATAAACGAAACAATCATAAAATTAATCATAGAAGAATATTAAATACTCACAGTATTAATTGGCTGAATAAAAATAATTTTTATCTCATAATACTAAAGAATTCAGGATTTCAGTCTTCTCCAACAAAAAATAAAATAAATTAGCTAGACATGGCCATGAAAAATCATTAAAAAAATAAATAAATAAAAGAGATAAAAAAGGGTTGGGGAACCCTTCCCCCCCTATGGAAGCCTGCGGCAGCTACTGCCTCTCTTTAAAAAAACCTAAACAAATTAACCTATTATGGTCAAATCCACAAAATCTTCCTAAACTTTCTATATTATTACAAAGTTACCCCACATAAATAAAAAAAAAAGGTTCAAAATAACTAAAATGCACTAGTATAACCAGGAAAATGGTGTCTTTTAGCTTAGATTTTCTCCCACACGGTTTAGAGACCTTTAGAATTAATCCACATCAAAACTGGTTTCAGAGTTGTGAGCTAATAAATGTTTCAGAACATCAGTAGCAACTTCAAGCTAAAATTTGATTTTGATGTAACTATTATCTCTTAAACCTCAAAGGATAAAAGTTGTAGATCTATTTCTTAGCTTCGAAATGATACTTAAATCACATGAAACGGACATCTACAGCCAAATATATACCCAAAATACCGCAACAGCTTTCAAACCAGTGATGACGCGCAAATTCTAACTTTAAAGCTAAATTTGACCCCTTTAACGTGTGAACTGGGTTTTATGGTTTGCATATGAATTGTCGATCCAAATGTTAGCTTTTCAATAAATTAAGAATCACTTCATTTTTTATCTCTATAGCTCAAGATATGATTTTTCTACTAAACTATTGTCAATCTGTCAAAATCCTAAAAAAACACAACCAAATTAAAACTTGCAAAATTATAAATTAAATTCACTTTTAATCAATTGAGTCCAGATATACTCTAAGCTATAAAACATACTAAAAATACATCTTTAAGGCTCAAAACACATGAAAATAAGCTAGATATGAAAGAGATAAACATAACAAATGTAAGCTTATCAAATTTCCCCACACTTAACTTTTGCTTGTCATTGGGCAAAACTCAAAACAAAAGAAATCTGAGAAAGATAAATACATACTTTTGAGCTAAATAAAGTAAGATAATTTCACATCCAAAGATATTGGAAGCTTAACAAAAGAAATTAAGCGTGCAACTTACTAGTCAATGACAATTCAAAACAACATAAATCCATGAAAACAATTTCTTCACAAGCTAGCAATGATCACCTCTCAAAACTTGAGAAAAACATCAAACTTATGCACCGAGTAAAGAGAACAAACTAAGTGAAAAGAACTCAAAAAGTATAAACAATCTTACCAGAAACCCATGGAAGATAAGAAATCAATTGATTTTTTCTTATTCTGATTTTACTTGATATACTTGATTTCTCTATTTTTTTTAATCTTTTCTTGTGCATCGCCATTTGGTGAATGTGTAATGGGGGGTTCTACCATGCCTAAGCTACTAACTCAACATAACTACAAAGTGGTCTTTAACCATACTCATGTTTCTCGTACCTTTTCAAGCAATGATCAACTCTTACCTTAAAGAAACGACCCCCACATACTTCAATATCCAAAAACAATGGAGTAGCAATTTTTTATTTATTATAACACAACAATTTCAACATTTTTTTTTCCTTCTCAAGTGATTCAAATTATCCATCAACCAAACAAACCAATAATCAACTTAATAAGCTCATAATCTAACAAGGTTTAAATTAATGTACTGAATAAACAAAATTGACATAAAATCAATTTCTCAAGATAACCATCAACTAGCTTAATAAAAAATTATTAAAAAAAATTAAAAATAAGATTTGAGAGTTGCATAAAGACTAATAAATTGATAACTTAATACTTAAGCTGGGCATTCCAAGAACCAAGACGTGAAATTATCCTAACAATTCATATTAATGTTCAAAAGTATGAATTAAAAAAAATTTAGTTCAAAAAATTTGAAAACAGATAATTATGGTTCAATCTATCCATTCCCCAACACTTAAATCTAATATTATCTTTAATGTTCACAATAAAACACAGATGGGGAAAAGAAAATGTACTGCCCTGAAAAATGATTTCGTAGTGACCCGCAACTCGGAACTAGACTTCAGCATGCTGTTGCTATGTTTTGCTTCACTTCTATCTTAAAAAAATAATATATATATATATATATGTATATATATATATATTGCGTGACTAAGAAAACCTGTTGTGAAAACAAATAAACCTAAAAAATAAAAGCTAAAAAATGAAAGAAAAGAAATCATAATTGTTCGTGGCACAAAACCATATTTGGATTGCTTCCAAAAAACATCCTTTTTTAGTGTTTTTGGCTAGACAATCCCTTCCTGGGTCAACCATGGTGTTTTGAAAATTCTCCATGGATGGGCTTCAATTTATGCAACTCAATGTTTAACATTTTGTCTGTTTTAAAATTTGTAAGCTCAACAGGCAACACTTTCCATATTTTCCTGCATTTTGAAAAATTGACCACTTGCCTCTTTGCGTTCTTGTTCGCCTTTACTGTCTTCTCGACATCTGGATTAAACACTAATTCACCTGTACAAGAAGATTTTGGAATAAGTCAATTTACTGAAAGGAAAAAAAAAAAAGAAACTATAACAAAAAAAAAAAAAATTTCCCCAGCAATGGCACCAAATTTTTTGTCGGTCATAGAGATCACCAAAAATAATTTTGGTCCCATTAACAACCCATAATTAATAAATTTTTATTATAGCTGTGAAAATCTGATCGAATCCAAAAAAAAATTTTAAACCAAAAGCTTCCTGACAGAAAATTAAAATAAAAATTTTGGGGGGGATTGTTTGCAATTAATAATAAAATTAAAAATAATCAGAGAACAAAAATCAAGAGACCTATTAAATAAGAAATCAACGAAACAATCAATAATGCAAACATTGACATCAGTCAACATCCACCACCAAATTCCTACAACTAATGATCAATAGATAGATAGATCAATCGAGAATTTGAATATTCATCGTTTGAGCTATCTTTCTGTCTCTCTTTAGCTATTGTTAATCAGAAAACAATCGATCTGATTAACCATGACTATTAAACAATCTAAGAAAAGTGCTTTGATTTAATTTAACAATTACATTAAAAATTAGAGAAATCGATAAAACTAAATAACACAAATACAAATGGTTGCATTTTATTTAGTTGAATATTCTCTCTAAGACCTAATGATTTCTGACGCAGTAAATCAATAAATTTTAGTTGCTTAATAGATTAAAGGGACCAAACAATTACAGAGTTAATTTTTAACCCAGCAATATATTGAATTCGAATAATAACTAGTAGACCTTCTAGCATATAAACAAAGTAATCATAAAATTAATTATAGAAGAACATCCAATACTCAAAATATTAATTGACTGAATAAAAATAATTTTGATCTTACAGTACTGAAGAATTCGGGATTTCAGTCACCTTCAACAAAAAATAAAATAAATTAGCTGGACATGGCCATGAAAAATCATTAAAAAGAAAATAAAAGAAACAAGAAAATAGATGAAAGAGGGTTGGGGAACCCTTTTCCCCCTCTAGAAGCCTGTGGCAGCTGCTGCCCTTCCTTAAAAAAAACCAAAGAAATTAACTTATTGTGGTCAAATCTACAAAATCTTCTAAACTTTATATATTATTACAAAGTTACCTCACATAAATCAAAACAACAAAATAACCAGAATGCATTAATATAACCATGAAAATGGTGTCTTTTAGCTGATATTTTCTCCCACATGGTTTATAGACCTTTGGAATTAATCCACATCAAAACTAGTTTTAGAGTTGTGAGCCAATAAATGATTCAGAACATCAACAGCAACTTCAAGCTGAAATTTGACTTTGATGTAGCCATTATCTCTCAAACCTCAAAGCATGAAAGTTGTAGATCTTTTTCTTAGCTTCAAAACGACACTTGAATCACATGAAACAGACATCTACATCTAATTATATGACCAAAATACCATAATTACTTCTAAACCAGCGATGATGCGCAAATCCCGACTTTGAAACTAAATTTGACCCTTTTAACATGTGAACTGAGTTTTATGGTCTGCATATGATTTGTAGCTCTAGATGATAGCTTTTCAATGAATAAAGAATCACTTCATTTTGATCTCTATATCTCAAGATATGATTTTTCTACTAAAACATCACCAATAAGTTAAAATCCTAAAAAAATACAACCAAATTAAAACTTGTAAAATTGTAAATTAAATCTACTTTTAATCAATTGAGTCCAGATATGCTCTAAACTACAAAACATACTCAAAATAGATTTTTAAGATTTAAAACACAGTAAAACAAATTATATATGAGATAGATAAATATAACAAATGTAAGCTTAGCACATACTTTCATTATTTCTTAATCTCTGCGCCTATTACAAATGGAGCAGCAAACCTGGGACGGAATGAGAAGTATTTAAGTATGTAAAATATTACATATATCACACACACACACACACACACACACCCAATTATTATAGGACCCAAATATATAATATAATTATAGCCTAGTAAACTTTAAAATTCACTGTCATATAACCCAATAGTTTTATCCCAATTCCTAGTCTACCAATGAAAGACCATGGGTTACAATTACAATTGCAGAGGCACAATACCCTATGCCTTAAAATATTTTTTGTTTTCTTTAATTTCAATTTTTTGTTATATGATCACTTGTGTAGTATTGCGGAGATAATACCTGACTCCACCCCACCCCAACACAAAAAGGGTTTGAGTGAAGAAATCTTACTCACAGTATGTTATAATGAGAGTTTGGGTAAGACTTTTGTATTGCAAACATGGTCTAAGAATAACTCTACCTTTTCTCAAAGTTGATGTTGACATTCCTAGCAACTAGTTGTTGTTTCTGAAACGCATATGAACTAACTGCTATAAGTAATGTTCTAAAGCCACATATTTAACCTAGACAGTAGAAATTGAGGATTAATCCAAGTAATAAGTTAGAAATTTAAATATGTAACTGCCCGAAGCCCGAGTATAAAGATTCGAAGACTGTTGGAGCCACGTTATCAGCTCATAAGCAATGTATAATGTTTTCATGCACTTCTCTTAAAATTTTAATCCGTAATTGATTTTGTATTACTAAAAACTCTAGGCGGAAATTAGCAATTGAAATTATATACTAGTAACTGATTGATTATTAAGAAATAAACACGTAATAAATATTTATTAAAATGATTAAAATTTGTAGCGATTGTTGCTGCTTAATGATTCATGTCAGAAAGGTGAACGATGGTGTAGAGTTTGTAGTGCCCTTCACGGGAAGTTTGAAAAACGCGGAGATAAGATCAGGGGACCTGTAGATGAAAGCAAAAGCTCCGAAATTTGTCTTTTGATTTTCGATAGGATAGGGTAGGGGTGAGTGTGAGTCGGGTTGATTTGGTTTTACAATGGAACCAAACTAACTCAAAATGGTATCGGTTCTAAAATTTATCTACCCAACCTGAGAATTAAGAACCGAATAAAACCAGAACTACGATTCTTAGTTTTTCGGTTTTAGTTCTTGGGTTTTTCGGTTTATACCATATACCTATAATAACACCAAATTTCAATAAAACTGCATCCATGACTAGTTTTATGAAATATTTAATATAATATACAATTAAATTAATATTTAAATATATGTACTTAGACACATTCATGAAAGTTTAAAATGTTGTTTTTACAAAAAACAATTCAAAAGAATTGCTTGTGGAGTATTTTCATATCAGCAAGTTTATTTTACTTCCTTTTTGTAATTTCAATATTGGTATGACATTCAATATAGAAAGCTGAACCTTTAAGACTATTTTTTCAGTATCAAAACCTAAAATATATAGATGTTATGAGTTTTTAATATCGCATGGCTCATAAATAAAAAAAGAAATATGATGATTGTGTTGTAGAGAGAAGTATAGAATGGAAGATCGAAAACAAAATGAACCAGGAGTAATCGGTTTAAGAAGCAAAGTGATTTAAGTGAATATAAAAAAATTTCGTAAATGATCTCACAACTTTCATATTATTTCAATTTGATATATCAGTTTAAAATTTTAATATAAAAACACAAAATGCCCATTATAATTCTTCAAAGAAATATATATATATATATAAGTAATACTATAATTTTTATTATAGAATTATATATATATCTCGAGTTTGGTTCCATATCGGGTCGATTCCATATGAAACTAAAACCAACAAAAAATCATCAGTTCTCCTATACATGGAACCAGCCTATGAATCATGATCAATTTTTATTCAACTCAACCCAAACCAATAAAATTGATTCGGGTTAGATTTTGAGTTTATCTAACCCATGCTTACCTAGGTAAGCTCCTAAATTAACAAGTGGGACTCTGAGTACCTTGGGATGTGTTCTACGATAAAGAGAGGTCGCCACCGTTAATGTTCTTATCTCGCGCCAAAAGAATTAAGGATATATTTGTCCCTATCTTCAAGAGAATAAAGAATAAACAGAATCTTTTTGTTTCTGTCTACACTCTACAGCTTTTACTCAGTTTAATTTTTGTATTTTCTTCTTTAAAATATGAGAGGAGTTGCCCGCTTCTTTAACTGAAAGTCTTATGTTTGGTTTTGCATTAGTATAAATAATTAATGTTAGAGTTTTAAAAAAAATTAAAAATAATTTTTTATTTTTAAATTTAGCAGTTTCATATATGCTATTAATAAATTATTCAAAATTTTAATATTAACTAGAAATATTATTTCCAAATTGGGTCTAAGCCGTATTTAAATTAAGTCTTGTTTTATCGGTAACTTCAAATGAACCAAAATTATTTCTGACTTTGAGTGATAATATTTAAATGTTTATGGCGGTAAAAAACTCATTTTCAGCTTATTGTGCCTTCGTGTAAAAACAAGAAAAAAAAGAAAAAAACAACTCTTGTTAAAGCGCCGAAAAAGCAATTTTATTTGTGAAATGATTTGAGAAAGTGTTATCTCCTCCATTTCTGTGAAAGGCTTGAGCATATGTCATAATGCTGTGTCTTGGCGCATGATCTGCCAAAGAGAGCAATCAACATGGCAGACAAAAAAAATGAATACAAAAAAAAAACATGGCAGAAAAATAAAGGAAAAAGAAGTTGGCCGGCAGAACTTTCTTCTTTATCTTCTTTTTCGTTTATTTTGCTATTATTATTATTATTGTTTTACAAAATTGAGACGATTATTCCTTCACCGTATGTGGATGCACAAACTGCAAGAAGGAATCATTCTACTCTAAGCTGTTGTCATCCTTAATTTTATTTACTGCCAGCATGTTTGACATGTCATTAATGATATTGATAAATATATCTATTTTAAAAATATTATTGTCAATTTTTTTAAAAATAGAATTTTAGTGATAAAATTGTCCATTTTACCGGAGTAAATTATATGAATTGCCAAAATCAGTACCATACATGCGACAGATCTAGTAACTTTTTTCCCAGTGGGGTTCATGTATAATTAACTTTGTAGGTATAAAAGATTTTTAAAATAAGTAAGGGATAATTATAATTTACCCCCTAAGATTTAGGTAAAATTATACTTTATCCTTCATTTTTCATAATTATACATTTTGTCCAATGTCTTTTTAATATAATTCGATAACAACTTTTAAAATCAAAATTTAGATATTACGGTAGCCATCTTATAGTAATTTCAATCTGCATGATATATTTTTTTATAATTAATGAATATTTTAAATTATCAATTTTTTTTTTGTATTTTTTTAATTTTTAAAATAATATTTTTAAATGTTAATTAATTGTAAAAAATAATATAGATCAAAATCATTTGAAGATGACAACCGTATAATCTAAATTAAGATTTTAAAAGTTACTATTAGACTGTATTAAAAAAATAGAGAATAAAGCATTTTGAAACAGAAAAGGACAAATTAATAAAGTGTAATTTCACATAATCTCTGGGAATAAATTATAATTAACTCAATAAATAATGAAATTTCAGATTGAGTTTTGAAAGCTATTCGATAGAATGCTAATTGAATCGATAGAATGTGAATTGAGCTTCAATTTTAGTTAAATTTTAATGTAATTGTGAAAACAATAATTTTCGTTGTTCATTTCTTAATTTTACTGATAGTTTTATTTGTGGTCCTCGAATAGTTTTTTGTGGGTCTTTATAAAAACTAAAAAAAATACTTAATGCTTACCTAAAAACTTAAAAAAAATTCCGTGGAATAAACCCCGCTGGAATATATATACAATTATACATTCGTCTTGATTGATGCAGTTTGGGTGACGTCGCATTTTAAGTTTGGTTCTCATGTGGTGGAAAGGTTGGGAATGGTTATATACTGGTTGAGAGGTAGTCTAAATCTGGATGAGTAAGCGCTGCCTGGCTAGAGGCAGGTGTTGAACGAAAGAAAGCTAAGCAGAGGCTTGAGTTTTTCTTAAAATTATAAAATATCTATATTTTTTAAAAAATTGAAAAGTAAATGTACTTGGATCCCTTATTAAAGTTGATTAATTTTTTTTAGTAAGAATTATAATTCGGAAGAATATTTGTTTTGTGCCATCTTTTATAAAAGATCTAGATCCGCCCCTAGTGAGAGAGAATCAAAATTTTTAGGGAAAGTTACAATCAGCCCCCGGGACATTTGGTCTAACCTATAGTCGCCCCCTTTATTATAGAAAACATTCACTTTGACCCATGAAGTAGTTATCTCAATCAAATTTATTGCTACGCAAATGGGTCAAATGCCATGATTGCCTAATGAAATTTAGAAAGTGTGTAAATCAACCATAATATTCATTTCATACGACTTTCAATATATTTCTTCTAAATATATACTCTCTCTGTAAAAAAAAAAATGAAATGTATTCTTTTTTTTTTTTTTACTGTCCTAAAAAGAATGAAACATTTCTTTTTCAGAAAGTTTTCAACTTTTAATTTATTTTACTACCATCATTTAAACTCTCACAACACAAACTCAATAAAGAGTCTTTTTTTAATATTCATTTAAACTCCCACTACAAAAAACTTAATAAATAATCTTTTTTTAATCTTAATTTAAACGCTTACTACACAAAACCTAAAAAATAATATTTTTTAATCATTATTTAAACTTTCACTATACAAAATTTAAAAAGATTTTTTTTAATTTTAGTTTCATGGGAAAATTTGGAAAGAATAATATAAATTACAAACATCTTAATCTCCGAACCCAGAGAAATGTTTCAGTCATTATGGGATGGAGGAAATAATATAATTCTAGTAAATTATATATTTTTGAATGATTTATAAATTTATAAATGTAATAATAATTTCTAGATCTATAATATATTTCCATATTTATAAACCAAAATTTTATCCTTATGATTAAAATTAATATTAGTTTATCCTTGTGATTAATATTAATATTTACTTTTTAACATTTATTCATTTTTCAATTAGTTCAAATAGAGAAAGTATCATCTTTTAGGACAAATATATTTTAGCTAATCTCATTTTATTTTGAAAACTAATTTTCACCATATGAAAGAAATCTACACATTCTATAAATTTTTAGCAACACATAATATAAATAATATATTAATTAAGCACATCATTAATTACATGTATCATTATATCATTAATTAAGTATATTTTTAGCCAAATGGTAATTAATATTTTTGTAATTTTTTAACCTACCCAATGAAAAAATTAATAATTTATACTTACTTTTTACATAAAAAACAAAATAAAATAAAAAAAATTCTTAAAATATGTTACTTCAATTAATGTGAAATTCTCCTTCAACAATAAATAAATAAATGTGAAATTTAGTTGTACATTCAATAAATGTATTATGCATTTATTATTTTTAATTACCATTTAGTTGTGTATTCAATAAGTTTGAGGCTTTTGTTTCTTGTGGAAAATCTCAAATAGGTCCCCAACTTAAGCCATAAATTGGATAATTAAGAAGCCATCATTAGCCTTTTGAATGTAGGATTAAAATGTTAGGTGAAAATTCATTGTGGATATTCATTTTTCAGAGGACTTGAATGTTTTCCAAAAATTAAATATGTGCATGTATACAATACTTTCTTTAGAGGACAAGAAAATTTTTCAAAATTAAATTTATATTTATACTTTATCTATTTATGTTTTGTTTTATTGATATGTTACTCACTTTCTTTGTACAAATATAAATTTGTATACATGCACATATTTTTTTTTGAAAACCTACATGTTTACATATTTTTTTCTAAGATTTTTGGTAAATTTAATTTGGCCACCAAATTAACATATAGGTAAAGCAGCAACCTTATATAGGTTGAAACATAATTACCAATATTATAGGATACACTTGGTGAAACAAAGAGGAAAAAGAGAACCGAAACCAAGAATGACAAATTTCCAAGAAAAAATTAGAAACAACCAGGAAAAGAAAAAATAAAAAATAAATATTCATCACAAATTTCCACATGGCATTCCAATTTTATACCCATAAAGCTGATAATGGTTTTATAATAATTCAATTTATAGCTTGAACTAGAGAGTTGCTTATGATCTTCCACAAAGAATAAAAGCTTCGAAGTTATTGGATATACAACTAAATGATAATTAAAAAATAAATGCACCATACAGTTATTAAATGTACCACTAAATTTCACATTTATTGAAGTGATATATTTTAAAATTATGTTTACTTTTAATTTTCTTTATACCTTATTAATTTTTTCATTGGGTAGGCTAAAAAATTACAAAACATTAATTACCATTCGGCCAAAAAAATATTCTTATACATAGTTAATGATGTGCTTAATTAATATATTATTTATGTTATGCAATGCTAAAAAAATTGCAGAATGCATAGATTTCTTTCATATGGTGAAAATTAGTTTTCAAAATAAAATGAGATCAGTGAAAATATATTTTTCCTAAAAATGATGCTTCTCTATTTAAACTAATGAAGAAATGAATAAAACATTAAACAAATAAATATTAATATTAATCACAAGTATAAACTATTGGTTTATAAATATGAAAATATATTAGAGATTTATAAATTATTAGTAAATTTATAAAGATAGAAATTATTCAAAAATATAAAATTTATTAGAGATATATTATATATTTAGAGATAATGGATTTGAGATAACATGAGATGAATATTATGGTTGATTTACACAATTTGCAAATCTTATTGAATAATCATAGCATTTGGCTCACTTGCATAATAGTGAATTTAACTAATGTAATCATTATAGGAGTAAAGTTTAGGTTTACCAAAATAAAATAAGGCACCTGTAAATTGGACCAAATATCAGAAAAGTTTTTGTAACTTTCCCAAATTTTTAATGAAACTTTCCTCGGGACACTCTCTCTGACTAATCTTTTGGCTTTGCCTTTGCCTCTACCTAAGTAAGACTGCGAGGATGATAAGAGCATCACTCATGCCAAGTCTCCATTTGCCCTCATCGGCACAGAAATATATAGCCAGCTACATTAACTGCACATGGAAAACGAAAACATCAAGCAATTGGTTGAATTTTAAGATCGTAAAAAACATAAAATAATAACTTTAAAATTCCACCGTATTATTCTCTCATATAAGAATTATGTCAACAAGAGTGTTTGACCCGTTTTTGTATGATCTATTGGCCCATCTTTGTGGTCCGTGTAGTCAAGTTTTGGGTTTCTTCTTATATCGATGTGGTATGGTCATATAAAAAGTTCTAGTTAACCATACTCACCTATTAACAAATACCAATCGACTAGGGGATAAGAAGTAAGGATAACAACAAAAATTAATGATTTGAAAACAAAGCCAGCATTGTCCGCTGCATTTTCTCCAATTCCCTCTGCGAATGCCTTTTTATTTTGATTCGACTTTGAATAATGTGCCTGTACAATTTTATAACAAACTAATCCAATTAAATCTTTCGAACTTCAAAACCTTGGATAATGGGGCTTGCACCGAATGGTCAAACTAATCTCGTACTCAAAACCCAAAAGTTTGATCATCTATATGATGAGCCCAATTTAAGTGGGCCAAAACTCTGCAAGTCCAAAATTTGCGCTCCGACTGGCGCCTTTAACGGATGCCTAATCTCACATCACGTTAGAAGACGCGCTAGCGGCTGCTCTTCCTCCCCAATTTCGCAGTCTCAGAGGAGGAGGATTTGGTTCCTACGTTTTCTCTCTGAATCCCAGAGAGCCACAGCTTTTTTTTTTTTTTAAAAAATTTTTCTTCTTTCCGGTGTCGCAGTCTTTCAGGCGCATTACGGAGCCAGGTTCGTTAATTTTTTCTTCTCTTATCGCCGTACCTTCACTTTGTTCATGTCTCAATGGCTTGGTCTTATCTCAGCTCAATCTGAGCTCAATCTTTTGCAGTCTTCATGTGTATGCTATGTGATGTAAATATGCTTAACTTTTGTCTCTGTTTCTGTATGATTTGAAGGTTACTCCTTCAATTCTCTTGGATTTAGGGTTTCATTTGTTTCTTCGTTTTAGAATGATTCAAGCTGGAATGTCGGGTTATTTAAAACTTTAAGTACGATTTTGGTGTGACTGTGTTTTCCCAAACTCTGTGTGGTGGATCTGTGAAGGTGGTTGGTACAGTTTGTTTGTTACGCTGTTCCAATAAAGTTGCGATGGTGAAAATGGTTTGAATTTAGAAGGGGGAGAAAAGGATCTGTGTATCATGAAAATATACAAATGTCACCCAGTGAATGATAATAGCATTACTTTCATGGCCTGCTCCTGGAAACCCAGTGATTGATAAGGCTCTGGAAATCATGGCTATAGAAGATTTCTTTTCTGGTTTCCGTAAACCTTCCTGTAAAAACTCTGTTTCTCATGGAGGAAGCACCTTGAAAATTAAAGCTGCTTCTTCTCGATTGCTTAGTTCACCACTACAATAGCACCTGAACCTTCATTTAAATCCACAGAATAGCCAGCATTCGGAAATGGCCTCCCCACTCCTCCTTTTCCTTTCTCTTTACTTCTTGTGTCCATCTATGTGAGCTTACTCTTCTCTTTGTTGTACAATATGCCCCACCAATTAACTGTTACCTACCCTAAAACATAACCCTTTCTTGTTTCTCTTTTATCCGTTAGTTTCAGGACTAGATATAGTATTCAGTTTCTTGTCGATCCAATATAAGTTGTTGGTGGTGGAACCATTTTGCTATTTTCCAGATTGATGTCACGGTGGGTGTGATGGCTGTTTGCGCCAGATGTATGAACTTTTGATTTGGAATGTTGTTGGAGCAATTTGCAAAATATGTGGTGCTGAACCAAGAGGATGTAGTTGATATTAAGATGGATGTGTTCATGACTGTTATGTGCTTTACTTTTCGAATTTGGTGTTTCTGTTTGGGAGAGGATGTTGAGGGGATTGGTTTGGATTATGGATGATGATGGTGTGTGGTTGTAATGTGGACAGGGAGGAGGCAGCAGCAGGTAGGGTGTTGTTGTGGTGGTATTTTTGCTGAGCATTAGTGGTTGACTTTGATAAGCATAAGTTGTGAGAATGAGTTCAGACAGCAGGAGCCGGAGCCGGAGCAGGAGCAGGAGCCCAGTGGATCGCAAGATGCGATCTGATCGTTTTTCCTACCGTAATGCACCTTACAGGAGAGAGTCGCGTCGGGGTTTCAGGTTTTATGGTTTTCCATGATATATTTGATTTACTTCTCTTCGTTGGAGGAAGAAGGAATGAATACCTCTTTTCAGAAAGAGGATATAATGATATGGTTACCTTTGATTTTTTATGGTGAAATCTTTGTATTTATTTCATCAGGGAACAATATATATCTCAGCATGGGAATTTATGGAATTCATCATCAAAACATATTCTAGTTGTGCTAATTGCATGAGGTTTATTTTTGTTATTGGTCCATCTTTGCAGTTTCAGAAAGGTGCTATTAAGAGCCTGAATTTCGTGCTTATTTCTTTCAAATATCTCAGAAAATAGAATGTGGGTCTGAATTGCTGAAAGCATTCGGTGTTTTCTCAAGACTACTATTACTTTCATGCCAAATAGGCTGTGCAATGTTCACTGAGCCACTGATGACTGTGGTCTTTTATTCCTTAAAACATTTTCATGTTTTGTGTTACCCAGTCTTCATATCAATTGACATTATTGCTGGAGAATGTGGGTTTAAGGCGTTGGTTTTGGTCTTTTCCTAGGCTCTTCTCCTGTCTGGGTTTAAGTGGCATGAAGGTTATGATACCTATAAAATATGCATTCCTTTATCAGTCTTCTGATGCACTGTTGGTTTGTACTTACTGTGCACTCTTACTTGACTAACATCAGAATCAAGTGTAAGTTGTGGCCACTTTTCTAACATTTGTTTTACAGCAGCATGTGCGAACATTTGATTGCCAGTTTCATTTCAATAGATTCCACCTTATCCGACTCTGTCAGTAAAATGTGACCAAGTACTAATTATCTGCAAAATTGTTATGTCTCGCTTCTCTTATATGTTTTCCAGTTTAGCTTTTTTTCTTCAAAGCAGGTTGTAAGTTGTCCTGCATTGTATGTTAATTACATTTTTTTTTTTTCTGGTGACAGCCGAAACGATCTCTGTAAGAATTGCAAACGACCTGGTCACTTTGCTAGAGAGTGCCCAAATGTGGCAATTTGTCATAATTGCAACCTCCCTGGGTAAGGAACACGCTTTAAAATGCATTAAAACAATTAAAACAAGTTCATGTTTATGTTTTTCATTTCTGACATGAATTTCCATCAAGTTTCAAACATATATGCTACTTTTCAGTATCATAAATTCATAATATTTTGGGGTTGGGCTCCAGTGTATGTATTTGTATGAGAGCTTCTGGTGGGGGCACCTGACTGGCATCTGACCTCCAGCAAAAGGTCTTATAGCTGCCTATAATACTCTTTGTTGGCGATCAGGTGGCCTTTGGTGCCTCCATTGGAAGCTGCTCTACACTAAGATATTTGGAGTCTAAGGACCTTTGACACAGAGCGCTCTTTGTTAGGATAAAATTTGCCATAAAGAAAAGGAAAAAATTTGTGATACGATGTCCTTCGATGCCATGCATGAGTTATTTGCATCTCATGGGTATTACCTGGGTGACCTTTCTGGTTCATCTAGATGAATTGTTAATGTTTCATATACTAGATGTTTTGCTTATTGTTCTCTGCGAAAGGAAGGTGTTGTGATATTTCTAGATGACGTACTTATCAGTTTGTCTCGAGAACGGTTTCGCTAACAACGAATGAACCATTTGAGCAGGCACATTGCATCTGAATGTACTACAAAGTCGCTGTGTTGGAACTGTCGTGAGCCTGGTCATATGGCCAGTAATTGTCCAAATGAGGGGATCTGTCACACTTGTGGAAAGGCCGGACATCGTGCTAGGGACTGCACGGCTCCTCCAATGCCACCAGGGGATGTGAGGTTGTGCAACAACTGCTATAAGCCAGGGCACATTGCAGCAGACTGTACAAATGATAAGGCCTGCAACAACTGTAGGAGGCCAGGTCATTTGGCACGTGATTGTCCGAATGATCCTGTCTGCAACTTGTGCAATGTTGCTGGACATGTTGCCAGACAGTGTCCAAAAAGTAATGTTATTGGTGATCGAGGTGGTAGTGTTCGTGGTGGCGGTGGTGGTAGTTACCGAGATCACCGAGACATAGTCTGCCGGAACTGCCATCAATATGGCCACATGAGCAGGGATTGCCTTGGACCCCTGATGATCTGTCACACCTGTGGTGGACGAGGCCACATGGCATATGAATGCCCTTCAGGGAGGTACATGGACCGCTATCCACGAAGGTACTAAGGGCAGGTTGTGCGCAGGTAGCAGCAACATAGAATAGTACTATCTTTTATTGCACGGACAAATTTTGCTGTTCTTTGGATTTGATTGAGGCCTTGAACTTCCGTGGAACTATATTTTGTGTTTTGTGTGCTAGGTATTTTCTCTTGTTCATCGAAATTGCAGTGATTTTATCAGAACTCCTATTTGATGCCATTTTGGATTGTTTTACTCTAGGATCTCTTAGCCTCGGTACCTGGATCTGTCCCAGTGTCGAATTCCATATTCCATCGTCGTGGGAGGACGCTTAAAAAAATTACGACACTGTTTATAACGGGACCTGCAATTATTAAGCGGAATACTTTTACAAACATTAATGCTTTAGTTATATTTGTTCATGTCGTAAAAAAAAAAAAAAAGATAAAAAAAAAGAGGTATAAGTTGCTCATACCGATTTTTTTTGGTACTCAGAATCCTTAGTATCGCACCATTTGATGCAGGGACACTCGTATTGATTTTGTAAATGCTTCGAAAGAATAATTTTTAGAGGTGTACTCGGCACTCTGGTGGGTTTCGTAAAGGGACTCGTAAATGTAACCCAATTGCCCACGAGTCACTTTGTAAAAGGGTAAAATTCATCGGGGGTCACCTACCTTATTTTTTGTCCTAAATGGGTACCTTAGCTTTAAATTGTCCTACCGAGGTACCTTACCTCTTATCGTGTGTCCTGTTTAACTACTTTCCGTTAATTTCAGAGTTATATCTAACGGAAATTGCTTACGTGGCATAAAAAAAATTAAAATAAATCATAAAATAACACTTATAGTCCTTTAATTTTTTTCTATCAACAATTTTAAACCCTAACATTTAAAATCTAACCCTTCCTAAACCAAATGCACGCACGCACACCGCCGCGAGCCGCCTCCATCCTCCCTCCTCCCCTCTCCGCCTCCATTTCCCTCCTCTCTGCCACCCTCCTCTCCTCTCCTCCGTCTCTCCCTCCACCAATGGATTTTGGGATTTTTCTCATGCGGGACTGGCAACCCCATCGACGACTGCTGGTGCTGCGACCACCGCTGGTACCTCCGCCGCAAGCGCCTTGCCGACTACGCCATCGGCTTCGGCCGCAACGCCGTCGATGGCCGGGATGGCAAGTATTACGTCGTCACGGACCCTTGCAATGATGACCCCGTCAACCCAAATCCCGACACCCTCCGCCACACCATCATCCAGGACCAGCCGCTGTGGATAATCTTCAAACGAGACATGGTCATCACGCTGAAGCAGGAGCTAATCATGAACAGCTTCAAGACCATCGATGGCCATGGAGCCAATGTCCACATCGCCAACGGCGCCTGTATTACTATCGCTAAGCCCATCGTTGCCTCTCGCGCTTACGAAACCGCCGTCTTCTATCTCCGATACCTCACCGGCCGGCAGCCTCAACTCACCAGAACTCCTCGATTCGGTACCAAAACGCCTCAATTCGATCCCAGTACTCTCTTTCTCTGCCATGTGATTTTGCGGTGTCGATGATTAAATCGGGCTTAGCGATTAGGCTGGAGATCTCCCGCTGTCAGAATCGAGGAGTTTATAATGTTAGGGTTAGATTTATAATGTTAGGGTTTAGAATTGTTGATAGAAAAAAATTAAATGACCATAAGTGTTATTTTATGATTTATTTTAATTTTTTTTATGCCACGTAAGCAATTTCCGTTAGATATAACTCTGAAATTAACGAAAAGTAGTTAAACAGTACACGCGATAAGAGGTAAGGTACTTCGGTAAGATAATTTGAAGGTAAGGTACCCATTTAGAACAAAAAAATAAGGTAGGTGACCCCCAGTGGACTTTACCCCTTTGTAAAACAACAGAAGCTAGTGCGATCGACGTCCTAATGGAATGGCAGGATGCCATCCACCGTGCCCACAGGATTTGTTTTAACCTATGACGGATGTAAGGTTTGCCACCTCTTTTTCTGGGTGCTTATGCCGATCACTTTGTTGAACCCTAAGGATATGAGAGTTTTTTATTTATAGATCAAAAATATTTTTTTTAATTAAACAAAGTCATTAAGAAACTCATTACTTTATTTTGTTGATTTTCTGTTTAGACGAATGGCTTTGAAAGCTAAAATTCGGTTTACCTAGTAATCTTTTTTTAACCAACCTAAACAAATTAGCAAAAATACTATTTTCTTCAAAAAAACAATTTAAAAAATTTTTTTGCTTCTAAAATTGTAAAGTTTCAATTGCCATATAACTTAAGTGAAAACTCATTAAATTTGAAAATAATGCATTAAATAACTTATTATTTTATCTCTATAAAAATAGACATCTTGCATTTTTTTTAAAGTACGTCAAGATTTCACTTATAATATCTTTCATTGTATGACGATAATTCATGAGAATGATTAATTTGAGGATGAGATATCAAATAAAAGATATATCAACATGAACTACTCCCTCGTCCTTTTCTTTTAAAATTTTTCCCCAGCAAATAGACTAAATTGTGTAATTTATGTTATTTTTTATTTTTTATCTAGGAATTAAAATTAATTTTTTTCAAATTTTTGTACCTATAGTTGAAATGGTGATTGGAGATTTTTTTTTTTTTAAGTTTTGTGCAAAATGAATTTAAATAGCAATAGTAAAAAGGAAACAATTCAACTTTTATTGGACAGTCTAAAAGATATATGGTCCATTATTTTATAGTTAGAAGGAATAATGTAGTTTTTGAGTTCACCTGGCTATATTTTATGTAATGTTTTCTAAGTAGAGTTTTAAGAACATATAAAAGAAAATATGTCATGCCCAAATATATTTTATATAGGAATGTTAACAGACATTAGACATGATAGTGATCCGGTTGCATCCTACTCCATAAGTTGGTTTATTTTTTATGATTGAATGGATTTGGTCGGATTAGGGTTTTTTTCCACCCGTTGGGTTTAGGTAGAATGTAAGTTTAAATGTTCCCCGTGTGTGTATATTGACAGTTGCCAATTCCCCTTTCCAAACAATCTGCCTGATAAGTTATTTTCTTTAGTGTATTGATTTTCTATACAATCTGATGACCGAAGTGCTATCGCCCTGGTCCACTGACTTCGGAGAAAGAGGGAGCCAAACACTTGAGGTATACGACCTCGGAAGCCCCATCGTACCAACCTCGGAAAACTACCATATCACCTCTCCAGTAGATGACGAATGAACTGACTTCGGAAGAATAAGAACACCCCGAAGAAACAGTATCACCCCGGGGAGAGGTCCTTGCTCGTCCCCCTAAAAGGTAACGTCGGTCGAAGGGACCTCGGAGGAGCGATGGATGCCACGAAGGAGTCTCTGACATATTCGCCCGTACACACTAGACGTCGACCTCAAGCACTCTAACAGGCCACTGTAGTCTGCGCTCTGACACGCAGAGACACGCTTCTCGACAAACCATTGCCCGATAAAGCCTGCAGGCGGCTGGCCACTCTTCTGCTCAGAGGTACGGACGACATCCGTTCATACACGTGTCACAATCCGATGGGCTCATTTTCTCCTATTTACAGTAGGGGATGCTCTCGGTAAAAGGGGCCTTTTGGGGGCTGGACAGGGGCTTTTTGGGGCTCCAGGGTTCTAGCTTCCTCCCCTCTTTCCTCTGGACATGCTAGAAAAACGCCTCCAGCGAGATTCTTTCCCTTCTGTGCATACCAGAGAAATACTCTAGGCAAGTCTATTTTGTGCTTACTCTTTGTCATTTAGAGGCACTGACTTGGGCATCGGAGGCTCCTCCCCGGAAAACCACTCCGGGGACCTCCTAACCCCTGTTTTCTGTATGTTTCAGGCCGGACTACTTGGGGACGTCCCTTTTTCAGGCTCTCTCCAGCAGCGGAAACCCTTCACGGCCACCGCTATCCACCATCGGACGGCCACGCACGACATTCCTCAGGAGGTCCCTGTTACCCCCGTTGTGGAGCCACGGCGGGAACACCAACGATGGCCAACCCAACGCCATCATTTGGCGCCGTCTGTGGGAAATTTTCAGGCAACCATGGTCGAAAACTCGGCATTCTAAGGACAAAGGCTCCCTGAGGCCCCCGTCCGCGCCGGAGACTCGCCCGGCAGCCGAATAATTAAGAGCAGGGACTTCCCATCCCGAGGATGATCCTCCTCCGGATATCGCCGTGGCTTTCCTGCATAGTTTCCCACGCGTCGCCGTGGTCGAAGTAGTGCAGCGGGTAGGCCGAAGATGGTCGTGTGCAAATTCGAGCCGAAGTCTCCTCTCTCAACCCTTTCAACGAGAGAAGTAGTGGTGACCCAAAAGTTCAGAGGGAAAACAAAGAGTAGTGGGATGAGTACCCAAAGAACGTGCTTCCATTCGGAACATGATGGACGGGAAAAGTAAAGTCGGTGTTATCCAGACCTCCCCGTTGAAAGAGTTCGGGCCAAAGAAAGGTTGTTGTTCCTCCGGCAGCAACATCGAATCCACTACCCTGAAAAGACGTCTACGCTTTGATATTAAACAGGCAAAATGCTATGATCCTACTCCAACGGACACACTACCATCATCCAAAAATGAGCCGCCCCCGCGCGACGTCAGAGGGAATAGGGTAATCGGGCAAGTGCACCGAACTCCAAAGATATTACATCGCGCACAAGCCCAGAGGGGCAATATAACCCCAGGCGCTAGCAGACTATTGCCGAAATTCCAGAAACAGAAAAAGGAAAATCCAACGAGGACCGAATATAGGTGAAATCCAAAAGAAGGAACTCCCAGCTGAATAAATCCCAGGCGCAAAAACACTGCGGCGCGGGAACGGTACCTCGGAGGCCTGAGGATAGGGAAGTTACCCAAGTTAGCATATTCGGTTAATAAAGTGTTGAACCACCCAAGCCCGGCATTGCTAGGAATAAAAACCTAGGACAAGGGAAGGTAGAACCCCACAAAGAGACATCTCCCAAAAGTCCCGGAAAACCCTCGCGAAGTGGTGAAGAATGCAAAAAAATGCCCCGCAAAGAGGCATCTCCAAAGAATCCTGAAAATCTTCATGAAATGGCAAAAAGTACAGAAAATGTTCCGGAAAGTCTTCCTTGATTGAAGAGGAATAACATCGGTAGGGAAGCCCAGGCCTGTTATAGAAAGGCATCGGCAGAAAGGGGTGTAGAGCAGCACGCAAAAAGAGGTGTGAACAAATGCGTCCAAAAAGGGCGAGAATGGTCAAAAACGCACCAGCACCCAAAAGACTGCCTTCGGAATAAAATACCCGAAAGACTCCCGTCGGAGTGGGTAACCCCGAGAGACTGCCCTTTGCCCTCTACAAAAAATGGCAAATACGGTCCACTGCCAACAACGCTTGAAGTATAATGCCATGAGAAAGCAGTAAATTACTTCGTTTCGCGAGACAAGAAAGAACCCCTACTGATCAAGCAGGCAAAAGGTATACAAAAGCCTACTTAAAGGAACATGACGCACCAAGATGGCATATTATTGCCGGTAGCATAATGGCTTCAGTCTTTAGACGAAGGAGGCCAAAAAGTTCGCCATTAGCTCCGGAGTGAAATGACATTTCGGTCCACCAGCTTAGTTCTGAAGCAACAAGCAAGTGGAGTCCCCCAATAGAATTGTACACAAGGGACTACGGAAAAGTCGGGAGAAGTAAAGGGGAGAAGGTCCAGAATGGCCGAGAAAATTCCTTGTGGGAATCGTCAGACAAACTTCCCGAAAAACCACAGGGAGAAAAAACCTTCCTTACTCCCCTGCAAAGACCAGTGCCCACTTGGAGCAATACAGCTACCAAGTGAAGCGCGAGTGTTCGGTGGAAGGAAGAAATAGCCTCGGATTGGGGAACCGAACTCGAGCCACTCCCCGAAGCATGAACGAGCTCAGGAGAAGTGTTTTCTCCGTAAAAGGTGGTTGTGGGCGCAAAATTCGGCGTTTTAAGGACAAAGGCTCCCTGAGGCTCCCGTTCGGGCCGGAGACTCGCTCGGCGGCTGAACAATTAAGAGCAGGGACTTCCCATCCTAAGGATGATCCTCCTCCGGATATTGCCGTGGCTTTCCTGCATAGTTTCCCACGCGTTGCCGTGGTCGAAGTAGTGCAACGGGTAGGCCGAAGATGGTCAAGAGAAGTGTTTTCTCCGTAAAAGGTGGCCGTGGGCGCAAAATTGCGCCGAACGCCAAAAGGAGATCTCATTCTCCGAAATGCCAAGACAGAACCCCGAGAACTACCTCAGGGGAGAACTTCGGCCACTAGGAAAAAGGACCTCGCTTCTCGGTTTGACGACTGAAATCGACCGATTAGCCAAACACCGAAGGAAGAATGAGCTCGGGAGGAATGCTCGGCAAAGAAAGAAATAGCCTCGGATTGGGGAACCGAACTCGAGCCACTCCCCGAAGCATGAACGAGCTCAGGAGAAGTGTTTTCTCCGTAAAAGGTGGCCGTGGGCGCAAAATTGCGCCGAACGCCAAAAGGAGATCTTATTCTCCAAAAGGCCAAGACAGAACCCCGAGAACTACCTCAGGGGAGAACTTCGGCCACTAAGAAAAAGGACCTCGCTTGATCCAAGGCTAGGTCCGAAAAAGAGCATTATAAGCTTGACAACGTCAAAGGGAGAAAATCAAGAAATACCTTAAAAGAGTTATATACTTAAAATTTCGTTCTATACTTAGAATTTTTAGATGAACAAGCTATACTTAGAGAAATTTTTCTTTTCTCCTGTACAGGTTACCCGCCGAACAAAGCTGAAGCACACGTGCTCGAAGGCTATGTTTTCCTTCTTAAAAAAAAAAAAGAGGGTTGCACGATGTCCATCAAAGGCAATAATGAGGACAGACTAGTGCTCGCCTAAAAAGTCTTTGATAGCCGAGAAAGCGAGATTGGCCAGCAGAAAGGGCAAGGAATGACTTTCCGAAATCCCCTAGCCGAAAGTAGCCAGGGCAACTGGAAAACAAAAATTGCTCAAGCCAGACAAAGCGAAGAAATGAAGAAGAATCCATTAAAGAAGGTCTTTGGTACAAGAGGAGTACAAGAGAAGCACGAAAATGAAAAACCCTAGGATGTCTAAGGATCCCCAGCGACGCGAGAAGTTCCGGCTCCCGTGTCTCTAGCCGTCGCCTTCGGCGCAAGTAGAGGAACAGGTGGCAGGTTGAGGTGATCAGCTTTCGACCAAGTCCACCGAGGACCCTCGGGAATATCCAGGGCCACAAGAAAGGAGGTCTCGAGGTCCGGGTATCGTTGCAGAAATTGATGACGAGCTAGACAGAAGCCGTCCTGAAAGGACACCTTCGACATTTGGACGGCTTTGTCCCTTTCTACGTCTAGCAAGTCCGCCTCATTCTCAAGACCAGCAACCTCTTTCTCGAGACCCAGGATCTCCTCCTTAAGATCGGCAATCCTCCTCACCAATCCCTTTACGTTCCTTCTCTTCATCGCACTCCTCCTCAGAAAATAGACCCTGGCTTGAAGAGCCGCTTTTTCGGCAAGAGTTTTCTTCAGAAGGGCAGCTTCTTCTTCTTTCTCCTTCTGAATAACCTCATTGGCCGAAGTCAAACGCACAACCTCCTCGCCAAGGTCCCGCATTTTGCGGGAAAAGTCCTTCAGGAGGTCCGATTGGCCTATCAGGAACTCATCCCGGAGCTGGACCACCTCCTCCCTGGCTATGCGCCTCAACTCGACATTAGCTATGTCCGAGTTAATACAGAAGAGCCTGGCCTTCTCTAGTTCACTTTCAACCCGAGCTCGAGCAGAAGACTGCTCTGCCGCCCAAACTCGGAGGTGCTCACTGTACCCCAAAAGCTACGAAGAAGAAGGAGAAAATCCTCAGTGAAAGCAGCATAAGGGAAGGCAAAACACTTGGGCAAAAAAGAGGAGGCCAAAGGGATCACCTGAGCGGCGCGCTCAGAAACTCTAGCTGCGAGGATATCCCCAGAAGCACACTCCTCGGCAACTGCCTTAGAAGAAGCCTCGGTAAGAACACCCCTCGCCATTTGGGGAGCCATCTCTTGACAATCCCTGGAGAACAAGTTCATGTCCTCCGTGAAAGACCAAAACGGCTCCCTCGGAACCTTGTCTTTCGGGAGAAGGGAGTCCCGGAGAGCCCGTTTTTGGGCATGGTCAACCATCCATATTGGGGCCGCTCGGTCCTCTGCAAAATGGAGGGCGCAAGTCAGGAAGGGCTCCCTGAAAACACAAGTTATGAGGGAGGAGGTGTCAAAAAAGAATCCGACGCAAACCTGGCGCAACCCCGGTAGCATCCTCCACAAAGGCCGGAATGTACTTGCCTTTGTCCTTGTGACATCTCTCCAGCTTTTTAACAGTAGGACTCTCGGGCAAAGAGCCTAAAAGCTCCACCGACGAGGTAGGACTTGACGGAGTGAAAAGGGTGACTACTCCGGCGGGCACCTCGGCTGCAGCAGTATCAGCCTGAGAAGATGTCGCAGCTACTTCGGAGGGGGCAGCAACCCTGGTGGATATCGGAGTGACATCAACCATGGCGAAGGTTGCAATAGCGTCGGTGGAAGTGGCTATCGCATCGGTTGAGATAGCAACCTTGGTGGAAGTAGCAATAACTTCATCGACCTCCACCACATCTTCCGAAGGTGGAGTAAGGGCTCTCTTCTTTGACTTCTTGGCCGAAGACGGTCCGCTCCCAGTAGACTTACGTCTTTTGGAGCCACTTTTCTTTGCTTGTTCTCCCTTCTCTACCTGACCAAGGAAGAGACTCTTGTAGTAGGCGGCAGAATCGTCAGCCATCTCTGAAAAAGGGGGAAAAGCATCAGTATGAGTCCAAAAAGGGCACTGAAGCTGAAGATGTGAGTCCAAAAATGGTTAGCCAAAAAAGGAGCTTCCGGGAAGAAAGGAAAACGTCAGCGGGAAGAAAGGAAAAAACCGAAAAAATACGACTTCGGGAGGCTGAGAAGTTAGCAGAAGTCGAACGATTCCCGAGGAAGGCACTCACGAAAAGCCTTGCCGAAGTCAGGATTCCTGGATGCCGTCGTAAATAATGGCCGAAAATCGCTCCGCCGTGCAGACCGTCGCTGAAAGAGATGGAAAAGGCGAGAGAAAACGAGAGCAAGGGTGAGAGCAAAGAAAAAACAAATGAGAAGAATGGCAAGGGGAGGCTTATATAGAGCAGGGAAGGGCAATTGAAAAGGCGTCATAACTGCTGCGTGGGAGTGAAACGTCACCGTGATTACTCTTCCCGCGCAAAAAGAAGTGCCATCCCAAGTGACGCTTGCCACGTGTCGATCATCGCGAGAAACTAGGGCACGTTTTCTGACATCCTGAAGATTTGGGTGCATCCCCAGATTGACACGCCCAGTTTCAAGGCATGACAGTCCACTAATTTAAGACAGAAAAAATAAGATTGGAAATCTCGAGGACGCCGAAAGTCAGGTATGCGACATCCGCCCGAGCGGACTATGCCCTTAAAATGGCGAAGTACCTTCCTTGCAAACGATATAAGCCGGATCCTCTGAAAAGTGCTCCTGAAAGGGCTACAAGCCGAAGTTACACTCCGGCTTTCCGAAGGAGGGCATGTGATGGCCGAAGTGCTATCGCCCTGGTCCACTGACTTCGGAGAAAGAGGGAGCCAAACACCTGAGGTATACGACCTCGGAAGCCCCATCGTACCAACCTCAGAAAACTCCCATATCGCCTCTCCAGTAGAGGATGAATGAACCGACTTCGGAAGAATAAGAACACCCCGAAGAAACGGTATCACCCCGGGGAGAGGTCCTTGCTCGTCCCCCTAAAAGGTAACGTCGGCCGAAGGGACCTCGGAGGAGCGATGGATGCCACGAAGGAGTCTTTGACATATTCGCCCGTACACACTAGACGTCGACCTCAAGCACTCTGACAGGCCACTGCAGTCTACGCTCTGACACGCAGAGACACGCTTCTCGACAAACCATTGCCCGATAAAGCCTGCAGGTGGCTGGCCACTCTTCTGCTCAGAGGTACGGACCGCATCTGTCCATACACGTGTCACAATCCGAGGGGCTCATTTTCTCGTATTTACAGTAGGGGATGCTCTTGGTAAAAGGGGTCTTTTGGGGGCTGGACAGGGGCTTTTTGGGGCTCCAGGGTTCTAGCTTCCTCCCCTCTTTCCTCTGGACATGCTAGAAAAACGCCTCCAGCGAGATTCTTTCCCTTCTGTGCATACCAGAGAAATACTCCCGGCAAGTCTATTTTGTGCTTACTCTTTGTCATTTAGAGGCACTGACTTGGGCATCAGAGGCTCCTCCCCGGAAAACCACTCTGGGGACCTCCTGACCCCTGTTTTCTATATGTTTCAGGCCGGACTACTTGGGGGCGTCCCCTTTTCAGGCTCTCTCCAGCACTGGAAACCCTTCACGGTCACCGCTATCCACCATCGGACGGCCACGCACGACATTCCTCAGGAGGTCCCTTTTACCCCCGTCGTGAAGCCACGGCGGGAACACCAACGATGGCCAACCCAACGCCATCACTTTGATGGCAATATTATAAAAAAAAAAAAGGGCAATCCAAACTGGTGTCATTATCTTATTCACGTTTAAAAATTTTTAAAAAATCACTTTAGCACTATATATGTATACAAATTTATTAAATAATATTTCTTTATTTTTTTTTGAATTTTTTACCTACCAAATATAAAAAGGGAAAACTTAATAAAAATTGTAGGACATTATATATATATATATTTGTTCATTAACGAATTACTGAACATGTACTTCAAGAAGATTAAAATTATTGCAAATATTTTTTTTTTTTGGAAAAATTCTAGTTTTTTATTTTTATTTTTCTTGGCTTAGTATGAAAAAAAATAAAAAGGGGCTACTTGCAAAAAAACATTTTATTTAAGTGATTAATAATTGGATAGAGTAATTTTTTTTAAGTGATTAATAATTGGATAGAGTATTAGTTTTTAATAAAATTAGTTTTAGATAAAAAAATTAGTAAAAATAAAAATAAATAATTATTTTTAGTAAGAAAAATTTGACTTGTGTAGTTTTGCTAGGTGAGAATGGAAGAAAATAATAAGAAGGACAAACCGTGTTTTAATCATTCTCTTCTTTTGTTTTGAGCGATTCAGTCCCTATGTTTACCCATGGTGTCAAAAAGTTAGTGCGTCAACATTTTGACTCCTGTTAAATGCCACATCAGTTTTTCAATCGGCTAGTTGGAAGAACATCTAAAGTAGGACCAATAAAGCTGATGGTTTCATAGTTTTAGGATTAATTTGTCAAGTTGATGAGTTTTGGACTAACTTGTCAGAACTTAAAATTTTTTAGGACTTTTTGTCTCCTTCTCCTAATTCTTAAAAAAAAAAAAAAGGTAAATTGCATCCGAGCCCCCTAACATTTGATTGTTTTCCTATTTTGAACCTTAACATCAAAACCTCGTGAGAGAAGTTTTCAACCTCAATTTTTTGTTCCATTTTTTATCTTTGGTTGACAGAAAGTGTCAAAATTGATGAAACTGACCATGTGACATGCCAGCTTGGGACAATTGGTCACATGGCACAATAAATTGCTAGTTGTAGATGCCTGTAATTGGCTACATCCAAAATTTAGGGCCTATGTTATAAAAAAAATAATAAATTTAGGGCCTATATGGGATTAGCCCACATATCTTCTTCCTCCTCCCTCCCCCACCGCTTCCAGCCCTTCCTTCCACTTATGACCTTGGCCTTATCCGCCTCTTCTCCTCTCCTCCTACCCCTGTTCCATAGTTAGTTAATCCTCTTTCATCAATTCGTCGAAATTTCGTCTGGAGAGTTGTAAGGACTAATTGTACTGAGTGAAGAAAGTGGGTTTGTGAAGATGAACAAGGGTTTTGGTGAGAAAAAGCTGATTCGGGTGAGGAAGCTCTTCAATTTTTGAAGCGAGGAACAATAAGACCTTCAAGATCCCTTTTCCCAATGTGGGTTCTGCTGTTGGCAAGAAATCACAAGAGGGTCAGTGTGGCGGCCCTCCAAAGCGTGTCCTTGTGGTCATTGGAGCTAGACAAGATCAATGGCAGAAGTTTTC
This sequence comes from Aquilaria sinensis, assembly GCA_005392925.1. NCBI lineage: Eukaryota > Viridiplantae > Streptophyta > Magnoliopsida > Malvales > Thymelaeaceae > Aquilaria > Aquilaria sinensis. The sequence continues at coordinate 810,100 of SMDT01001377.1, forward strand.
AACAGCTTTCGCTTCTTTAAGGTCGCATGATTCAAGGAGATTATCGAGCAACTTTTGAACGAAAGACTCATCAAGAAAAAACATAACAGCAAGGCTTTTGGAAAAAGAGGAAGGTGAGGATGTAGTTGAACGCGGCTTTGACGAGATCCAAATCAGGATTGGTGGAGGGTTGTCCGACTTTTGGGTGGAAAATAAGAATCTTTTTATTAGTATGACAGTTTTTGGAGAAATCACTGGTTGCAATGTTGATGGGAATTGGTGGAATGGTGTGGAAGATTGTGAAGCAAATCACCTTCATGGTTGCTCATAGGCTAGGATCGTTCGGGACGTCAAGGCTGGTGGCTGGAATGATGTAAAGTAAGGGGAGCTGTAGTCCAAGGGTGGTAGTGGCAGTTGAGGAAAAGTTAGGATTTTGATGGAAGGAAGCGAAAAATTAGGAACCTAAGCAGCTCTTTACTTTTTATTATTTTTTATTCATTTTCCATGTCAGTGCCACAGTGGCAAATTGCCCAAGTTAATGTGCCAAGTGGCAGGGTCTGTCAATTTTAACACGTTTTGTCCCCTAAAAGTCTAAAATGGAACAAAAAAGTTAAGATTGAGAATGTCCTATATAAAATTTTGAGGTTAGGGTTAAAAATATAATACTAATAAAAGGTTAGGGGCACATGTGCAATTTACCTGAAAAAAAAACATTCAATTTGTGGGCGATCTTTTCCCTATTCGGCCGCTGTGAACAGGGTCCGGTCCAAATTTCAAGTCCAAGGCTAATAATTAACAAAGAACAACCCAGAAAAGGGAAATCAATTTGGGCTGTACCTATGACATCATAAAGGCATTTCTGGCATTTCAGCGACTAGCTCTGGACATTTTCGTCTTTCTCAGCGGGTCGCCTAGGTTGGAGTTTCCTCCGCGAACCGTCTCCCTTTACCGTCCACAGTTTCAGTTGCTCTCCACGATTCATTCATCGTTATCGTAAAGTAAATCGTTCCCATTTCCCAGTAAAAACCCTAGCCTGGGCTGGTGGGTTTTCAGACATTCAATCCCTCAGTTTCTGTTGATTATTCGAATTTCCTTTTAAAATGGACGCCGACGAAGAAGAGGCTCTCAATAACCCTAACCTGGAGTCTTCCGCTCTTCAATTTGAGGATGATTCATCTGCAATGGCATCGGAATTGCCTCGTCCGGATACTGAGTTGGATTGCAAGGCCGAACCGGCCGTCGAGATGAATAAGTTGGAGTCGCGGGGGGACCAGGAGGAGGGAGAAGAAGTGACCGTGGGAGCTGCTGAAAGTGAGGAAGCGCCTCAGGTGGAAGCACTGGTTCCGAGTTTGATTGGTGGAGGTGAGCTGGAAGCTTCGCCTGCGATTTCCGGAGACGATGAAGAAGTGGCTGATGGTGGAGATGGTAACGGTGGTCAGGGAAGGCTTATTGCAGCCTCAGACGTGGCGCTGGCTGACGTGATTGAAGAGACGAAGGACGCTGACGTGGCTGGTGAAACAGAATTGAGTAAGGTGGGTGATGCATTGGAGCAAAATCCGTCCAAGGAGGTGCAAGAGGCGGCTGATGAAAGTGTGCAGGGGTTAGTTGAAATTTCTGTGGACAAGGGAATCTCAATGGACCAAGAGGCAGTTGACATTGCGGGCCCAGCTGATATTCATGAGAAGACAGATAGGGATGGCTTGCATGGGGATCAGGCAACTGACTTGGCTGAAGAACTTGGAGTTCAAGAGGAGAAGGAAAGTGACGCTGTGGCTGAGGAAACTCAGATTTCTCAGGTAAAGCAAGCGACAGCTTTGCTGGAGCCTCGGGCAGATGAATTTGCTGAGGAGGCAGGACGGTCACAGGAGAGCGATGTAGACAATGATGTGAAGCCAATTGGTTTTTCAGAAGACTTAGGGGTTGCCCAAGTGAAGGAGGCAAGGGTTCGTGACTTAGCAGATGGAAAAGAGTCTGAAATGACTGAAGTTCCTGATCCGGCAGACCAAACTGGAGCTTGGCGGGAAACGAAAGTTGACCAGGAGGCTAATGAAAATGGTTTAACAGGGGAAATAAAACCAGTGGTTGTCGAGCCTGTGGCTGCTGTGGATGAGAAGACAGAAATTTTGGAGAATGATAACGTGGCCCAGTTTTCAGGGGCGGCTGTTATGAAAAATGAAGCAGGGGTGAGTAACATGGCTAACACTAGTGATATCCTGGCCGAGAAAAAAGTGGCTAGCGCTGTTGAGCCTAGTGGAACCTTGGGGGAGATTCCAATAGAGAGAACTTTAGAGACAGAGATGTCCAGGGGTGCTGCTAATGGAGAGAGCACATATAACACAGAGAATGATGAGGAGGTGGAGAATGCTGAAATGGCTGATGCTATGGAGGATACTGATAGGGCAGAAGAGACAGAGAGTGAGGCAGGCATGGACACTGCTGAGGATACAGAGATAGCTGACATGGTGGAAGGGATGGATACAGGGGCAGCTGATGAGGAACTGGAGGAGGCTGACGAATTGAGTAAAATTACTGGTAGCAAGAGGAAAAGGGGGAAGAACTCTAAGGTCTTGGTGAGAGCACGATCACGGAAGAAAGTGGAGGAGGATGTCTGCTTCATTTGTTTTGATGGTGGTGACCTTGTGCTTTGTGATCGCAGGTGATAGAAGCACATAATTGTCTCTATTTACATGCTTAAGCTCTTGTTATGTGATTTTTTAGTGGGAACTCACTTTATTTTTCTACTCAGGGGATGCCCAAAGGCGTACCATACTTCATGTGTTGGTCGAGACGATGCCTTTTTTCAATCGAAGGGTCGTTGGAATTGCGGTGAGTTGATTTGGAAATTGCACTTCTGATTAGTATGTGGTGGTGTTTTTTTCTTCGTCTAGTGGAAGTATTTTGCATAAGTTCTGTGCTACCAAAATTCAAAATTGTGCACTTATCTGGGTTCTACTTCCATGAATGTTGTCTGCTTTAAATGAAGAACTGAAGTTAGGGGGCAAAAATTTGGCAACATTATATTGTATTAACGTCATTAATTGAAGTAAATGTACAAGTTTTCATTAAATGATTGTCAAACATCTGTTATTGTAACATTTAAAGTGTATGTTCCAACTCATTGTTTTGAAATAATCTGTTTTGACTGAAGAAAATGGGAAAGAAAGCATGTGATTTTGTTCTTCCATGGTTGATGTGAAGAATATTCTTTCTCTTCTCACATTAAGGCTTTTTACTCATTGGATATAATGTTATTTCTTTTTCTCTTTTGGTTTTTTTTCCCTCTTGTGGATACTGCATCCATTTTATTTTTGAAAACATGAGTTAACTTGAAAAATAAAATTGATAAAGTAGTTCCTATTTGGGTGCATCTTGCCGACTGTAAAAAAATTGGATTCATCTAGTGACTGCGTTCGGTAATGAGTAATTCATTTGAGTGTACTGGTGCTTTACTATTCTTGATTTTTGAATCTTCTATTTGCATTGCTCTGTCTACAAGATTTTTTATTTTGCATGCTTGTTATTGCCTCCATTATCTTCCCTGGTTTTTAGTTTCATGTATCCATATGCTTCTGATCGCTCAGCATAATTTGACGCCATACACTCTTGTTTTTTTTTAGGTAACACATTTCACCTCTTGTTCTGTGAATTTCTGAGTAAGTTTATTCTTGTATTTATCTTCGGGTAACATGGGTTTCAATGTTTTGTTGAATCAGGCTGGCATTTGTGCACTAATTGCAAGAAGAATGCATATTATATGTGTTACACGTGTACGTTTTCGCTGTGCAAAGGATGCATCAAGAATGCTGTTATCTTTTGTATCAGAGGAAACAAAGGCCTCTGTGAGTCTTGTATGAATCTTGTAATGTTGATAGAGGAAAATGAGCATGGGAAAAGAGACAAGGTAAATGCCTATTCTCTATGAACGTGAATTCATAATCTCTAAGTTTTTTATTCCTATTTGATGCTGTTAATTTTAATTTCCAGGACCTTGACATGTATTGCCATAAGTCCATTATGGATTTATAAGAGAACATCGAAGATCAGTTTTGACTTGTTTTAATTGTTTCACTAACAAATTCAGCAGTACATCGTCCTGTGCAATAGAATGTGTGGGAGTTGACAGTTTCCTTGCAAGCATAAGCTTATTGAATTTGATTGATTGTATATGCATGCACAACTAGTACTATTGCTTAAAACCCTGTACATCTTCTTGGTTTAGCTTTTGCTTGAGGGAAATATCTGCATGTGTCCTCTTTAGAACCATAAGTAGGCCTTATGTTCCCTGTTGCTTAGGTATGTGTCGAAACATGAAGATAAAGACGAATTAGATATCAATTTGATGCAGTTGAATGAATAGGTAAATATCTTGCTGTTCATTAGGAAAGGAGGAGGGTGGAATGGATATATACTTGTATAATTCATTTCTACCTCTTGCCATTGTGGATTGTCTTCATAAAATAGGCTGCCTGTCCATTTGTTAGATTGTAGAATATTCTACACATGGAGGAAACTAGTTGCGCTTTTTTCTTCCAGTTGGAGAATAAATGTAGAGAGACTGTCTTTCGTAACTTTTTCTTATAAAAAGGGGAGCAAAAAGAGAAGAAAAACTTCATTGTGAGAAGCCATGCATAACGCACAATTGTGTGTGTGGATGTGAGATTATTGTGGGATAGAGTAAGATTTTGTGCTCTGTTTTTCTGATAGGTTCAACAACGCATTTGTAAGGCAAATCCTAGTTGCTTACTTATGTTGGGATTAACTTGTCCTATGAATTTTAGTACCAATTGAAAAGAGGTCCCATACACACACACACGTGCACACTTTATTGTCATGATCTGTAAAATGTTTATGGTGGCCGATGACCAATTTCTATTTCTTTTTCCGTTAGTGACTGAGCTCTTCTCTCCAACCTCCCTCTGATTATTATTCATGTGTTGTCTCTTGTGTATTTCCCTCTGGATTACAGGCACAAATAGATTTTGATGACAAAAGTAGTTGGGAATATCTCTTCAAGGACTACTGGACTGATTTGAAAGAGCGGCTTTCCCTAACTTCTGATGAACTCGCTCTTGCCAAAAATCCCTGGAAAGGTGCTGATCCACAAGCTGCTAAACGAGAAGCAAATCAGCTTTCTGATGCTGATGAGGGATCTGATTCTGACACCTCCTCTGGGAAATCTGAAGCAACAATCCCCAAAAGAAGAAAGACAAGGAGTCAGTCGAAGTCTCGTGCCAAGGAGGGTGTTTTGCTGAGCAGTATGATGGGAGTTGGTGCTAAAGCGGTAAATGCTGATGAAAATGCTGAGTGGGCTTCAAAAGAGCTCCTAGAAATTGTTATGCACATGAGAGATGGTGGCAGATCTGTTTTATCTAGGATGGAACTTAGTCAGCTTATATTGGATTATATCCAAAAGCACAAGCTACGGGATCGCCGCAACAAGTCTTATGTAATTTGTGACGTGAGGCTTAAGAATCTGTTTGGGAAACCAAGAGTTGGACACATTGAAATGCTAAACCTTCTTGACCCTCACATTTTTTTCACAAAAGAGGATTCTCAGCCTGATGATCTCCAAGAAAGTGTTGTTGATGCTGAGGCTAACCAAGCAGAGGCTGATTGGAATGCAGATGCCAATACAAAAGCCAAAGATAAGAAACGGAAATCACGCAAAAAAGGGAACTCGAGGGGACTTCAATCTAATGTCGATGATTATGCAGCTATTGATATGCACAACATTAATTTAATTTATTTGCGCCGTACTTTGGTAGAGGATCTACTTGAAGATACAGAATCATTTCATGACAAAGTAGTTGGTTCTTTTGTCAGAATAAGAATATCTGGTGCAGGACAAAAACAAGATTTATATAGACTAGTTCAAGTTGTTGGTAAATACTCGTATTATCACCAATGTTCATATCATTTGGGTAGAAAGAGCAAAATTTTTTACGAGAGAGTAGTGTTTGATAATGAATTTGTGCACAGGTACAAGTAAAGTTGCCGAGGCATATAAAGTTGGCAAAAGAACAACTGATTTTCTGCTAGAGATATTAAATTTGAGCAAGACGGAGGTCATATCAATTGATATAATATCAAATCAAGAGTTCACTGAGGTAATTAAATGTGTAATAGTACATTTCACCCATTGATTTACATGGTTGCAGCCCTGATTCCTATAGCAGTGAACAAGATCCCTCGGTTTAGTGTGATAGAATGTGTACCCTGCTTGTAATTATTAATCTCAATTGCAGTTTACATAATTAGAAGTCTGAATTTGTTAGTATAACCTTTTTTGGATTTTTGTTCGAGTCAGGGACAGTGAAAGAGTATACACTTCTGCCTTTGACATTTAGTGTCACTAGATGCTTAATATGGTGCATGCTATCAGCTATGCTTTATCTATTGTTTTGAATCCTTAATGGTTATCATAAGAATATTTTTCATTGAGTTTTATAAGTTGCGCCTAAATTTTCTAAGGCCTAATCTTTTAGGATGAATGTAAGCGTCTACGACAAAGCATAAAGTGTGGACTTATCAAACGGTTGACAGTGGTAACACACTTTGTATACTTTCTGATTTCCATTAGGAAGTTTTTGTTGAAGTTTGCTTGTTTTCTAGTGACACTATTTATTGTTTGATTGAAGGGTGACATTCAGGATAAGGCTCTAGCACTCCAAGAAGTCAGAGTTAAAGATGTGAGTTGTTAGATATATGTTCTTTTATTTCATATCTTTAAAAGTTATTCTACGTGTTTAATGAGTGTACAGTTCTAAATTTGAAGCCAAGCCTCAATGACTGTCTCCTCTATTGGCGGAATATCTGCATAAGAAAGATGAATATTCAGGGGCTTAAGTAAATTGCTGACATTGGCTCCTTCTTGTTAATCAATTAAAAATGATATAGCTGACTCCCAAATTATCTGACAATATATTCTGTTCACTTGCAAGAGAAATAAATAGATGGTTGAAAATAGAACTTCTACTACTCTGCATTCGCCTTCCTTTATGTTAATTTTGTAAGTATGCCGACTGCGCCACAAAATAAATTGAAGTATTCTTTTGTCTGCTGGTGCAGTGGTTGGAATCAGAGACAGTTCGTCTTAGTCACCTTCGTGATCGAGCCAGTGAAACAGGACGCAGAAAAGAATATCCTTTGCCATCTATTTTATTAATATTTTTATTTCATTCCGTTGATTGTTAGTAGTTAGGAAAAATGATCACAACCATCAAAGCTTGGTGAAGAGAAGGAATGTGCAAGTGTGTTTACCCATGCCCACATCTCATGTATGTTATGAGACTTGGCCCTGGTATTTTTTTTTTAAAATGAGTGACTTTTTCTGCAAGTTGCTTTATTCATTTCTAAATGCTTTAGTTTATAAATGGTTTGATTTTTTCTTAAATCTAGATTGCATAAGCTTTATATCAAGCTTTGGCCAAGTGGTCACAGCTCTGGAGTTGTTACTTAGGGTTCACAGTTCAACTCCCTGCTCCCCCATGCCCTCTCATCGTTGTATGTAGTATGTGCCAGCAGAAATATTGCACAAGCTTTGCCTTATTGATGTGATGTAATATGCATCTGCATATTATGACTGATATTTTTATTCTGGCGAGTGGAGGATACGTGGGTTTTTAAGGTTTATTTTAAAGCTAAAGCACCAATTCTGGAAAGCTTGTTTTGTTTTTTTTAAGCGTTCAGTTCCCTTTGCTTGTGGAGGTATGATAATCAGTGTTCTGTTTCAGCTCCTCCTTGGTCATTATGCTCATCTTCCCCTTTTAGTAATTTGCTACTGTTAAAGCCCGGATGGTACCTTTCAGGGGAAATATAAGTACAGAACATGTAAACTTTTATGTAATGGTTGAAATCATTATTCCCAAGTATTAGCTGACGCAGGAGACATCTATGGGGAGTCTTAATATGTGCATTTCTATCTGTTTCTGTCTGCTAGGGGAATCTTGGAAACTATTAACACCTGTTTAGTTGTAGAAATCTTTCCCCATTTTTCTTAAACAAAAATACGAATGTATGGCAGTTCAGGGATGTGGAAAACCTTGTTTCCAAGAGTTGGACAACTCCTTTGATATAATGGGACACATATTGATGATGATTCTTCATTTTGTTGAAGTGGTTCTCCAAGTCTTGGGAAAAAAATGCTTTCCATTATATCTAAAATATGCTACAAGACCACACTCTTTTTGAGAAAATTTGAAGAGAAATGAAGAGTTTTGCCCACTTAAGAGGACCTTACTTTGTCGTTTTAGTTCAGGGCCCCAAGCAATAGTAAAATCTTTGTCTAGGCTATCATTCTGTGAATTGCATGAATATAGGACATGGTAGCATGGCGTTGTTTTAGGTGCTTTGTGTTTGTGTGAAGAGTTCTGGAACTTCAGAAAGGGCTCATTGAAAAAACTGTGTAATTTCTTTTGGTTCAATTTATGACGTCAATGTGGCTGATACACAATTGACAAAATGAACTATATGCCATCAACCTCAATGTACCCATAAGATTAAGGTGGGGCAAATGATGTTGATTCTTTGTGTGAAAATTTCATTAGAGATCATATTTGTGTTCCTTAACCTGGGTTCACCCTCAGAGAATGTGTAGAGAAGTTACAATTGCTGAAAACACCCGAAGAGCGCCAGCGTAGACTTGAAGAGGTACCAGAAATACACGATGACCCCAATATGGATCCAAGTTATGTGTCAGATGAAGAAGAAGAAGCAGATGATAGGAGACAAGGTATTGTTTACTTTCTTGTCTAGCATGTTCTTCCCTCCTGTATCTCATGTTTTTTGTCATGCAAATTCTGAATATGTTCCGGTCTCTCCAGATAGCTTTTTAAGGCCAAGAGGTAGTGGGTTTAGCAGAAGAGACCGGGAACCAATTTCTCCACGAAAAGGAGGTCAAAGTTCAGGTGATTCATGGAGTGGATCTAGAACTTATCCCAGCATGGGTAGGGAACTTAGCAGAAACCTATCCAGTAAAGGGCTTTCAAGTAGGGGTGATGAATCAGCTGGATCTGGTGAGATGATGCTTGGCGAGAAATATTGGAATGATAGAGAAACGCAACAGCCAAATAATTGGGATAAGCCAAAACCTACTTCAAATTTTGAAGCCGCTGTGAAAAATAACCATAACCTTGTGATGCAGGAAACAGCTTCTAAAATTACATTAGAAATATCACCTTCACCTCTTTCAACTGGATCAACAGCGTCTGGCCAAATTAATGAAACAGAGAAGTTGTGGCATTACCAGGATCCATCAGGAAAGATCCAGGGGCCATTTTCAATGGTGCAGCTGCGTAAATGGAATAATACTGGATATTTCCCTACTGATCTGAAAATCTGGAGGACAACTGAGAAACAGGAAGAGTCTATACGTTTGACTGATGCATTGGCTGGCAAGGTTCAGAGAGAGCCTCCATCAGTGGACAGTTTTTCAAAGATTCAAATGGCTTTACTTTCTGGTAATCCTTCTGTACAACCTTCACAACAAGGGCTTGAGGAGAAAGCTGGGGAAAGATTGAAGTTTGACCATAATCATGCAGCTTTGAATCCAGATCGAAGTTTAGTGTCATTCGGGCAAACTATTGCACCGTCTTCCCTTGAGGTTTCAAATTATTCTTCAGATGAATGGACCTCTAGCACGAATCTTCCTTCTCCAACCCCTAATCAAACCAGTACTGGTGGGACAAGAGGACGTCCATTCAGAAGCAAGTGGTCTCCAACCCCTGCACAGCCTTCTGCTTCTGCTTCTGCTTCAGTAGCCACTCCATTCCTTGGAAATGGTGGTGGGCGGCAACATTCTATGACCGTTACCTCAGAAAATGGCAATCCAAGTAGTCCGACACCAAAGTCTCAGTCGGGTTTACTACTGAGCTCCACAAATAATCCTCAGATGCATTCTCAATCAATGTTGTCAAGTGAATCACAGAGTGTTCAGCTCAATGTTCAGGGTTCCACTGTTGCTGATATAAAAAAGACTGGCGCAGCTCTTCATAATCTTCCGGTTGAGAATCATGGGTGGGGTCATGGGTCAACTTCGAGACTAGAAACAACTGCTTCTGTTATGGCACCCGGGACTCAGTGGGGCAATTCTTCATCCCAGAGACCCGAAGTGAACCCTACACCTATTCCTATTCAACCCAGTCCATATGGTCACTGGCAAGCTGGGTCTTTCCCCAATGCAGGCCAACCAGGTGTGCAAGTGTCCGATCCTTGGAGGCCTCCTATGCCAAGCCAATCCAATACACAGCTTTCTATTCCAAACAATTTAACTTGGGGCATGGGTTCAACGGAGAACACAAGTGCTGCACCTCGAGCAATGCCATCAAACCAAAACTCTGGGTGGGGCCCAATGCAGGGGAACCCGAACATGGGGTGGGGTGCGTCCCTACCCATGGTTTGGGGAACTTCTAATCAAGCTCAAGTGACTGGAAATCCAAATCAAAGTTGGCCTCCAAACCAGGGACAAGTTCCTGGAAGTACAAGTCAGAATTGGGTCACGCCTCAAAATGCAGTTCAAGGTTGGGCTCCACCTAGTCAGGGGCCAGGCCTTGTCAATTCCGTGGTTCCACCATGGATGGCATCTGGTCAAGGGGCAGGTAATACAAATTCTGGATGGGCAGGACCTCCTGGGAATATGGGTACGTGGGTAAATGAACAGAATCAAAACGGGGACAACTTAGCTGGTCAAAGAGAAAGGGGTTTGCATGGTGGAGATCCTGCTTATGGGGGTAGCCAGTCCTGGAATCGGCAACCATCGTTTGGCAATGGTGGGGGCACTACCCGGCCTCCCTTTAAAGGACAGAGAGTGTGCAAATACCATGAGAATGGACATTGCAAGAAAGGGGCTCAATGTGATTATCTGCACACTTGAAAATTTTGGAAAGTTAGGGCAGGGTATTTTGTTGTCCATTCTTGTGTAGTAATCTCGTTATAGATGCTTTATACTTGTAAAACGATCTCTAGTGTAGATCTGATCGCTCTTTATCCTTCCAATTGTTAGCTAGTCTTCGCTTGCGCAGCATTTTTTTTTCTTTTTCTTTGCGTCAAACACAAGGTTGCGCTGAGGATTTCAGCTCCCAATAATCAGAATCAGCTGTGGAAATTCTCTCACGTGGTCCAAACCTGTAATTTCAAAGTTTTGAGCAATCGGTGAGCTGGTGGTTTAGTTAAGATGAACCAGTTCTTCAGATTCAACTCCCTGGACTGAACGAATGTGACGACGTGAACATTATACTTACACTGTTAATTGAAATCAGTGGATTCAAATCCCATTGCCCCCTTGGCGTCTGTCGACGCTCAACCTGAACTACCTTCGGAAGGATGACCAGGGAATGAGATGGCTATAGTCCCTTCTGGTACTATGCAAGTGCCTTTAATGGTGGTTAATTATGTACTCAACATTTATTTTTCACCAAACCGTTCTAAGAAAATCGTCCATCATTTTGACATACTCTGAGCTGCTAAAAAACAGTGGCCTGGGCTATTGGGCCGCTGAATAATGGTGTCCCTTCATATTTAGGTGTTTACCTTATTTGACGGTCTAAAATGATAAATCGTTTCCTTCTTCTTTCTGTTTTTTTTTGTCCTCTTTCTACTAATTTGATGTTCACTTGTGATGAGAGGATATGTTCTCAAACTCATATTTAAGAGTTGGGTCAAGTCTGTACTTGGTATTCTTTAAACTGAAAATTATTTTAACGTATAAAAACAACGCTCAATTTAGACAATACCATATTAGTGTGGTGAAAATGTGATCTTCATAGTCTATCAAAATGGCAAATGTGTAAGAGTTATGAAGGGTTGGCCCAGTATATCACCTAACCACTCTCATACATCCACAATCTTGACAGCCGGTGAGAGTATCAAAATTTTTATTTTAGTGTCATTTAATTTAGGAAAAATTACCTATACCGTATAAGCAAACCTACTTGTGTTCTTTTTGTTTCAAATACTTACAGTTATCCCCAATAGATTTGCACCTGTTGCCTGTAATATTTTATTATTATCTTATTTTGGACCCTAACATCAAAATCTCGCATGGGACGTCTTCAATATCAATTTTTTGTTCCATTTTATATCTTTGATGGACGAAAAATATTAAAATTAATGGAATTAGTCACATCGCATAATAATCAACTGTTGGTGATGATGTGGCAAAAAAGAAAAATAATAATAAATTAAAAAATAAAAAAAAAACCCTCCTACTGCTAGGCTCAACCTCCTCCCTCCCCCACTGCCTCCAACCCTCCCTCATCGCCTTCGTGCTCTGCCTCATCCACCACCTCCAACCCTCCGCCATCACCATTAACCTTTACCTCATTCGCCGCTTATCCTCCCTTCCTCCCCTCCTTCCCTCTTCCATGCTTAGTTTGATTGGAAGGTTCGATGGAGACCAGATCTTGCCAGATATGGCGAATTGAAAAGAGGTCTCGGTGACTCTGCCGCTGATATAGGTGACTCCCACGCCAATCACAAGGAGCCGTCAGTGTGGAAGAATCCCATTCGTAAAGAGTGCCAAGTGGGTCATGGAGATTGAGGCGGAAGGCCATTAAAGTGTCGATCTCCACATGGCTCTAGGTTCCAGTTCCAGATCTTGCTGGAGATGATGAATTGATGGAGGGGTGGATGAGGGAAGAAGACCGAGCCTGGAGGCAGCAGGAGGGGGAGGAGCCTGGAGGCGATGGGGCAGGGGGAATTTTTTTAATTTTTTATTATTTTTCTTTTTCATATTTTTATTTTTTATTATTTTTCTTTTTTGCCACATCATCACCAGCAGTTGATTATTATGCCATTGTGGCAAATCGCCCACGTTGGCATGTCATGTGGCTAATTATGTAAATTTTAACACTTTCCGTCTATCAAAGGTCGAAAATGGAACAAAAAATTGAGGTTGAGGACGTCTCATGCGAGATTTTGATGTTAGGGTTTAAAATAGGATAATAATGAAAGATTAGGGGCCATGAGTGCAATTTACCCTGCACATTTTATGGCTAGCCGTCATCGTCATGTGGACAGTTTCCCAAAACACGAAAAACAAAACGGCAGTCGCGAGGCTACTGGCATTTCCGGGGAAAAATTGAAAAATAGGGTAGTAGCCTAGAAGGAAGGTAGGAGCAGGATAATCGATCAGCCGATCACCCCATCTTTCCCCGTATTCTTACTTCTTCTTCTTCTTCTTCTTCTTCTTTTTTTTTTTTTCGCTTGGAGCTGGAGAAAACGATCGAATTGTCCGAGACCGTGAGCAATTCGTCGCCGGAGATGAGTAAACAAGGGCAAGATAAGGGCGCCAAGAATCACAACCCTAACCCTAACCCCAACCGCAACCACATCCTTGACCCTAATCCGAATGACGAAATAAAAATCTACGAGATAAAGCAATGCATTGGGTGCTTATACTACGCTTCAATTCTTAAACCCGAATCGAGGAACCCTACGTGCATTGGCATCCCCAGAAGTAAATCTTATGAAGGTACTTCCTTTTCTTCTTCATTTTTGTTTGTTTACCATGTCGGAACATTTTGATAATTGCTGCGTTGGATATTCTGTTCTGAAATTTCGCTGCTGGTTTTCTTTTGTTTTCTTTCTTTCTCGGGTTCATTTATTAGAACTAAGAGAGGTAAATTCCAGTCCCTTTCGTCGTTGGGTCGTTTTTTTTTTTTTTTCTAGGCATAACATTTGCATTTGCAATATATATATATATATATTCATTTTGGAATGAGGTTTTTGAAAAAGGAAATGAAAAAAAGGTCAGTTACAGTCTTGCCTTCCAGTTCTTGCAATCTATTGGATCTCGTATTTTTTAGTCTTGGATGCAAATATATGGAGGATTCTCTGTTTATCGTATGGATGAAGCTGTTGGTGGATAGAAAATGGATGCGTTTGAAGTAAAAAACTCGGGTTTTTTTAATTGATTATCCTTTCTAGGTTGTCATCATTTTAATTTGTATTTTCTAAATTTTGAAGTCCTTATACAGGTATAAATCTTGAGATTCTTTTTCACAGTTTGTGTTCTCTATAGAATTCGGTCCAACTTTATCACACATTTACTAGTACCATTCATAGTGTACTCTTTGCATTTTATATCACGTATTTCTTGACAATGCTCCATCGTTAAGTAATGATATAACCCCTTAAGTTCAATGGAGAGGTTTGTCAACATATATTTCTGAGGTTTTTGGTTTGTTGACTCCCGGAAGAACATATAATCTGCTCCTTATTCTTACACCTGTCCTGCCTGTGCATTCTTAGTTGTGTTGTTTCAGTTGTTAAAACTTGTAAAAGATCTGTTCTAAATGAACCCTGCTATAGTTCCCACCTCTCTCATTAGGAAGTATGACTTGGAATCCACCAAGGTTGCTCGTGCTCCCAATCTTAAAGAATTCAAGTATGCCTGTCTTGGTCATTCGAAGTATTTGATGCGCAGAGGTTCTATTGACAACCCAGATAAGTCCACACAACTGCCTGCATGTGCTGGTTTTGAGGTACATTCTGGTCTTATTGTTTTCTATACATAACCGTTATTCTGAGGCTTTTTTACTATTCACATGTCATATAAATATTCATCTGACTCCATCCATCTCATGACACATTTGTATGCTCCACTGGTAGAACGAACAAGGCAAACCTTTCATCTCGTGCTTGCATAAGACTGCTATGCTTTGAAATAGCCCATGAGAGTCGCTTCCTGTGGCTTCAATCTATAACATGTTGAAGCTGGTGGGGGGAATTTGAAAAGGAAATTTTTGAATAGATAATGAAATTTTCAGTTGATGAAACTGAAAAATCTGCCCATTGGTAGATTCTGTTATGGATGGAAATTAAGAATCTGTTTGTATTTTCAATTTTCATTTCACACTTGTAGGATGTAGTTACAAGATTTTAAGTTGATATATGCTCTCCCTTCTCTGTCCTTTTCTCCCGTGGGGAAAGAATAATATTCTAAGGGGCACACAGGGAGGTATGGTGTTTCTTAAGCTGTCTGATGATACATATGGTTTCCTTCTGCTCAGTTAAGTGCCTGATTTGTCTAACACAATAAGCTCTTGTTTCAGGTATTCATACTAAGAACGCCTTCTGTT
Source organism: Aquilaria sinensis (assembly GCA_005392925.1). Classification (NCBI taxonomy): domain Eukaryota; kingdom Viridiplantae; phylum Streptophyta; class Magnoliopsida; order Malvales; family Thymelaeaceae; genus Aquilaria; species Aquilaria sinensis. Next base: position 825,156 of record SMDT01001377.1, read on the forward strand.
GACCGTGCTACTGTCATGGCCCGTAGACAAAAAGGTCTGAACTCATCCCATTTGGAGACTTTCCAGCTCCCAAACTCTGTTTCCTAACTCCCATTGGTATTTGCTGCTTCTAGAATAATTCGTTTCTTCTTCTCCTCTCCACTGGCTATACACCAGCAATAGCCTGACCCATCTCTGTCACTTGGTACATCTTTGTTTTCTTCAAAATTTCGCATGTGTGCAGAATGGTTTTTGGTTTTTGCTTTCTTGCAGAAGGTCGTCCAACCCTTCCACCTCGAACCCCCCAACCAACACAGTCTAGGGCGGATGAGTATATTAACAGGCAAGAGACTGAATCCATAAATCGATTGTGCCATTAGTTTCACTTTCATTTCCCGAATTTGATGTTCTGTTGTTAGAGTTGGTAATGATCAGTTGTGTTATTTGTTAACCAAGCAGGTTTACGAGAAATGCAAATCTAGTGGCGTCCGGTGTTGCCAAAAATCTGATAAGAGTTGGCCAACATGTGAAAGAGAGCTTGTACGAGATTTTGAATGGGCGGTCTAAATGAGTTAAAGTGACTTGTTGATGCAGTGAACATTTTCTGCAGCTGCCCAAGTTCATGGGCTGAGAAATTCGTCTCTTCTTTCCAATAATGTAAAATGTTGTAAGAAAGGGGACTTCGGTTATATAACTAGAAAATATTTGTCGATAAATTATTTTATTTTGATATCCTATACTTGTGTATCAAGTAGACAAACGAGGTACGGGGCCAGCAATTGTGTTTTTGCTTCTGCATGATTTCATCTGTTATATTATCTTTTTTTGTAATTTGTGTTTCTTCTCAATATATCAACAACATAAACATATTCTATTTCGATTATCATCTATTCTGAACTTGGAAAATGCGTTGAACTCGATAATGCTTAGATCAAAGTTTTTGGGTAGGATAAAGATTATTTATAAAAGATTGGAAAATCAAGTGAATTCTATAAAGTCCGTTTTAGTGTGTTATATATAAAATTTTAAATCAATCACTGCCTGTCTTCTCCTCCATCTATGTATAATTATTTTATTTTTTTTTGTAGAAATGGTAATCAAACATTATTTATGTCAGAAAGATCGCATAAAAGTTTTCGCCTTCACCACATCAAAAGGGCAAAAAAATATTAAACTCTTCAATATTATATCAGAAAGTAAAGTAATTACAGATTTTGGCACAGGTAGAGTGAAAGATTGGTGAAACCGAAGGAGATAATATGGTAAATATGGACTTTTGAAGGAGTATCTTTTTTTTTTTTTTAAAATCAGTACACATAAAACTGTAAATAAATAGGCATTCTTTTCTTGTGTGAGTTCATTTATATTTATTAATTAAGTTAAATGAAAGAACACGAACAGAATTTTCTATTTATTTATTTAAATAAATAAACATGAATAAATCTATATTTGTTCATTTATGTTCATGAACAATTTGAATATTGTTTGTTCATATTTATTTATTTATTTGTTCATTTGTTTAGTTATTAATTTATTTTTTATATTAGTATATTTACCCATTTATATCTATATAGATCATTCACATGTGATCCCTATCTCATTGAAGTTTAGGTTTTTGTTGGTCATATGGACATAAGCGATATTTGCTTGTGTTTATGTATGTGTTCATTTGTTTAAGTTTATCCATTTATGTTTGTTTACGTTCAATTAAAATGTTCACGAACTTGTTTATATATATTATTTGCAAACGCACTTATTTATTTCTGTTCAAAAACATGTTTGTTCATTTAGTTCATTCCTTATTGTTCGTGAACGAATACAAACACCATTTTTCATCAAACAAAAAAAGGAACATGAATAGTGTCCATATAAATAGAGCTTGTTCGTGATCGTACAGTTCATTTATAGCCAAATCTACACATATGTATTTGAGGTATGAGGAGAAAGAAAGTTTTGAAGGTAAGTTATCAATTTCACAAAACTTGAAAGACGTCAAGCTGCAAACTCTAAATTCAACTAATGTGTGCATTGACTTTATTAATTGAGTTGAATAGGTGAAGACAATTTGTAATAACTTATATCATATTTTAAATATAGTTCAAAAGTCACGACATTGACCATAATCACTTTTTTTTTTTAAATATTTTTTAAAAACCTTACAAAAGAAAATATACAAGTTGCAAAGAGAGAAGCTGGCATAAAACCCTTAAAAGGAACACATGACATGGTCATTATGCCACCCAGTCAAAAACTACAATCTCCATTTTTTGAGGTAGTCCATAAACACGGGTGGGGGTTATGCTTGCTTCTTCCTTTGGAAGACAAAAGGTACGGGGCGGTATCGTCGGAGGCGGGGCAATTCATAGCCGGCCATGAATAGAGAAAAGCAAGATAAAGGTCCAGAGAATCAAGAAACTAAACCTAATCCCATTCCCAGCGATCGAACCAAAGTCTACGAGGGAAAGTCGTGCAAGGGTTGCTTATACTACTCTTCTGTTCTTAAATCGAAATCTAAGAACCCTACGTGCGTTGGCATCCCCAGAACACTCAAGCAAGGTCTCTACCCTGCAACTTCTCTCTCTTATTGTTCTATTTTGTTTATTCTTTGCATGTCGAGGAAATTTGATGCTTCGATGTTCGGAATTTGGATGTTCTGGCTTGAAATTTCGCTGTCGGTTGTCTGGATAACTGATCAGAACATATGTAAGAGCTGGATTGATTGGATTTGCTTTTTGGGTTGAAATTAATTTCTGCCGAAATATTTGCCTCCCCCACTTAGAAAAGACAAAAAAAAGGAAGAATTGGCTTGGATTCATAGTTTTGCTTTATCTCATTCTGGCATGTTTCAGCTTGTCCCTGCCATTTTCATCACTCTTACTTGAGCTCCCTGCTGTTTGCCGTTCATTCATTGGTAAATATTTTTTCTTTAACTGGGATTGGTGTTTGCCCTTTATTCTATTTTTTCTTGTACTCTGAATTAAAAAGTTAGTACCTGAATTTGATGTCACCTGGGTTTAGACTTGGACGATGCCTATTTATCTCTTAATATCTGAAGCTGCCCAAACAAAGAAACAGGGATGTATTTGAAATACCCTTAATATTCATGGGAAGTCTTGTTATTTGTCATGGTTTCTTGTTTGATGTCCCCCTATGGGTGTAAGTCCTCAGGTTTTTTCCCCCTATTATTGTCACCTTGTCCTCTATTGAAGTCGGTGTTCTTGTCCACATACGCAAGTTCAGAGATTATTCTTTTCTCGTTTAGTGTACTCTTACCACTGTACTACTGATGCATTCCCAATTCTGTGTTTAAGTTAATAAAAATCTGTAAAAGATGTGCTAAATGAAGTTTGTGATAGTACCCAGCTATGTCATTGGGGAATCCGAGTTGGAAGCTACTAAGGAAGGTCGCACTCTTAGAGACTTCAAGTATGCCTGTGTTGGTTATTCGGTGTATTTGAGAAACAAAGATCCCTCTGCTGACAACCTGGATAAACCAGCAGAACTGCCATTCTGCGTTGGCCTTGAGGTATATCTCATTATTATTGTTTCCTTCAGGCAATTGTTATTCTGAGCGTTAATGACTTGTTTGCAGTTATATGCGCTCTTCTCTGTGTATTATGACGCATCTGTACCATCCATACTAGAATGAACCAGGCCATCGTTTCATTTCATCTCAAGTTTGATTCAGATTGACATGACTTGAAAGAACCCTGGGAAGTTATTTTCAATGGCTGCAATCTGTACCTGGAAAGGAAATTTTACTAGTAGATAATGATTCTTTTCTTACAGGATGTGAAATTGTTAGTTGGCAAAGCCAGAATGCTGTTATATCTTCCCATTTGGAGATTTTGCCATGCATAAAAGTGGGAATGTATTCAAAGTTTGTAAGAAAGTTTGTGCATTGTCATCAAACATTTGCAGAATGTAATTAGAAGAGGCTAAGACTTAGATCAGTATTTGTGCAATGTTTTAATGTTGCACTTGTCTGGCCATCTTTCTCTGGGGAATGAAGAAGTATATTAAAAGCAGCCCAGAGTGAATTGGTGTTTCTTAAATTTGCTGGGATCAGATCATGCATCCTCAATTTGACCGTCTGTTTATTTTCTGACAGAATAAGCTCTTTTTTCAGGTATTGATGGATAGAAGGCCTGCTGCTGAACATGCTCCTTCTACCCATGCCCATGGTCATACAGGTTTGAACCCATCCTACTGGAAAGGCTTCTTTCTGCCAAATTCATAGTTTGTTACTTCTAGAAATTAGAATAGTTCATTTCCTCTCTCCACTGTTTATATATCTCATAATCATGAGACAAGCTTATATTGCACGTAATCTTTTCATATTACCTGGTAGACATTTAATCAGAGATTGCGGTAAACATATCTAATGGTTTTGGTTTTCACTTGTAGATCGTCGTGCATCCCGTCAACCTCAAACCCCCCAGCCAACAGAATCTATAGGAGATGAGTATATTAACAGGCAAGATAATGACTCTGAAATAGCTGTGCTCTTGGTTAAGGTTTTCTTTTCCTGAGTTGAATTTTACGTCACAAGGCTTTAGTAACGATTGTTTCCATCTGCTGTTAACTGGGCAGGTTTAAAAGAAGTGCGAGCCTGGTGGCGTCAGGTGTGGTGAAGAATCTGAATAGAGTTGGCAACTATGTGAAAGAGAGCTTCTACGAGATTGTTGGGCGTTCCAAATGATTTTGCTGTTGCAGTTGATTACACATATTTTACAGCTGCGGAACATGGGCGCCCGTTGTTAATCTCTCTTCTCTTCTCCCCAATAATGTGAAATGGTTCCTCTGTCGTCGTTTACTCGTGAGAAGGGTTGTTCGAGTGTAACACCAACTAGTATTGAGCCAGTTCAGTTGGTACCAGTTTATTGACTTGGTGTCAGTTGCTTGTGACCCCGAGTTGAGAAATCAGAAAAGCTGTTATTAAAGTTGTTTTGCGTGATTTCGTTTATAAGCAAATAAGAACAAAGTGATTTTAGCCCATTTTTTGTGGCCTTTACTGAAGTAAACTGGGCAGCAATAACCTTGCTGGTTTGTTGTTCTAACTTTTGGAAACGAGCTGTGGATGATAGTTTTTGGTTTCAAACTACGTTGTGAACTTGAAGTGAAAAATATTACTGCCAAATATAAACCGTGGTTCAGATTTAGGGATTCAGATGTGGGTGGGCTTGAACTTGGTAGAAATGTAATTATGACCTATTTTTAAAGGGAAAGTGTATTAACCTAGTATATTTGAATTATTAGATACTCTACTTGAACGCTTCAGACTTGAAGCTCAGCTTGATAAAATTGAATATTTTTTAGCATTGAGCTCTAGTTGGAGCTCGGTAAGACTCATTTTTATTCAATAGAACTAAAATTGCACTTGAACTGTTTGTTAAAAGCTTTCTCAATTCAATAGAACTGAAATTGCACTTAAACTTAAACTGTTTGTTAAAAGCTTGATTCATTGCCACCCCTGTGAACTTGGAGAGGATTGGACAATACTAAGCATTAGGATATAGAGGGACAAATATTTTTGTTTTTTTCTTCACTAAATCAAATCAAAATCAAATATTTTTGAGCTTGTATTCCCTTAATCTCTTAAGTTTTGTGAAGTTTACCGTTTTGACATTTTAAATTTTTGTAACATTTTTATATTAAGTAATTTATTTTTTCATATTATTTTTTAAACCATGATTTCAATGTTCAATTTTTTTTTTAATCTTTCTTAATTCACATGCAAAAAGTGAAAAATGGAAGTAGGAATAGCATATAATTATTCTATTTTTTTAATCCTAGTGCTAGATCCAAACATTTTTTTTTTAAATAAATTCAATTCATCAAATCCTTTTTTTTTTTTTTTTGAAATCTCTATTACCTGAAAATGAGTCAAGCTAAGCTAAATAGTAGGCTAATCATGTCTGACTTTACCATATTTTTCATATTTAATAAATTACTTTGCTATATAAATTTTCAAATTATTATTTTAACATCCATTTTTTTCATCTTTTTTTATAATTTATGTGTAAAGCGTAAATGTATTATAATTAGATGATGGACAGTCATCATTTTTTGGAATTACAAATGAATTTAAGTCATTCATGCATGAGATCCACATAAAATTCAAGCGGTTTATCTGAATGAATTGTGTCAGATATGTCCAATTGTCTATCATTGGTTTTTATAATATAGTCTGGATATATATATTTTTACTTTAAAGAATTCAAAAGCAAACGAGGGAGGGAGGGCATACGTAACGTAATTTCTTAGTAGCATCTATTCTGAGAAATTTTCACTTAATTCTATAAATAAGTAAAGTTCATAATATGTCTTACACAATGATCTAAATAAGTCCATTTGGTTACTCTCCAACTCTCCATAAAGTTGGATCCCGGGTTTTCCACCATCCACACTTCGTGAGCATACAACCTCCTTAGTTACTTGTTCTATGTTAAGGACCATGTCAGATCTTTTGGAGCATGATACAACAATTTGGAATATTCCTAGGTTATCGTGGATTTTTCCAAATGAAGTTGTTCAAGCTATTCTTTCCCGGACACTTAGAAGTTCATCCATGCATGGATTGGCCTATTTAAGATTATGCTAAGGATGGAGTGTATTTCACTAAACAAGGCTATGCTTGGTTAACTTCCAATCAGGATTCAAAGGCTGAGGTTTGTCTTCTAGACCAACCAGTACAACATTACATTAAAAAATTATGGGATGCAAAGATTCATGATAAGTTAAAAATCTTCATGTTGAGGTGTATTCATAATGCTTTTCTTATCAAATTGGAACTGAATAAAAGGGGTGTGGTTGATTCACCCTGGTGCCCTCGATGAAGTGGGGTTAATGAAGACCTAGAGCACCTTTTCTTATATTGTTTAGAATCTGTAGCCATTTGGAACTTAACTGGTAGGTGTGCTCTTCTATCCCCATAACAGAGTTTTTTGGCTTGGTTGCTTCATGTAACCCAAGGTGAGAGGTCTACCCAGTTTAATTCTTTTGAGAGTATTATTGTGATTTTATGGTGCATGTGGCTTAATTGAAATGAAGCAACATTTCAGAACTCTCATGGGAGAGCTAATTTTATAATTGTTCGGGTGGATGGTATTGCGTATGATATCAAGATGGCCTTGGAATTCAAGGCAAAGGCTTTCACCTTAGCCAAACCAACTTCGCCACTATGTTTTATCACTTGGGGTAATCCTAGTTTGAATTCCTTGTCTACTACTCTTTTCTATGTCGATGAGGCCTGAAACCTGGTTTTTAAAGTAGGTGCAATAGTGTGGGTGCCAAAATTCTTCCCTTTGAAATCTTAGGATTCTAATGGTCGATTCCTAGGAAGTTGTCCTTCTCCTCTAACTACAGAAGTTCAGGTTATCTTGGATGCTCTTGAATATACGACCAGCAACAGTTTTACCAACATCACTGTTCTAACAGATTTTACCCAAGCTATGATTATAATCTTTGGCAAGGCTTAGGTTCTCTTAGAAGCTGTGAAGTTAGTTAGTCGCATGCATTTGTTGGCAGGATCTTTCAACCGCTTATCCACCTTGGTGGTGAAAAGGAGTGTGGTCAGCAGTGTACATGAGATTGCTACTTACTCTCTTAGATCTCATTTAATTTCTAGTTTTTAATTTCTTTTCTAAGTACGAAAAAAAAAAAAACCTCTCCACAAAGTTGTCATTTTTGTTCATTACAATAACAGTGCCTCATTACCTTATACATTTTATACATTTGTAATGATGTTTTTGAATTTAAAAAAATATATAATTCAAGGAAGGAGTAATTACAAAGTTGGTCCCATAAAACTAAAATTTTCAAAATTTGCACGGTTGCCTTTTCACGAGTTGAGCCTTTCTTGACGCTAAAACGTGATCATTTTCTCTTCCCCGCCGTTTCTTGTAGATTTCGATTAGCGACTGAATTTCTTTGATTCGACGCAATTTCTTCTCCTTACCCCCAACCGAGACTAATCTTGCCTGATTGCCAGCGAGACCAATCGCTCCATGGCCGCGTATAAGCGTGCGCTTCGGTTAGGGTTCGATGCGTGCTCGAGTTCGCTGGTTCGGCGATGTGAATACACAAGAAACGTTTCTCAGCTTGTCAAGCCTAATGGAAAGCGAGCTTTTCTTGTCGATACATTGGCTCTGGTAATTATCTTCCACGAATTATCCATGCTTTGATTTCCAAAACTTTTCGACGCTGTTTTTTTTTGCGGAATTTTGCTGTTCGCATCCTTTACTGTAGTTTATTGATTGTTCGAGGAGAGGTTTTTCTTTTCTTTTCCTGGATTGATTAATGTACTGAATACAGATATCTGAAACATTTGCTCTTTTGGTGAGGGATTACATGTTTTTTTTTTTTTTGTGAGGAATTTATTCGTTTATTTTCTTTTTCTTTGTGAAGAATTACTTGATTTATTAGGTTTTGCTCGTGTAGGTTAGGCGTCTGGAAGCCCAAGGGATGCCATCCAAACATGCGGAGGCAATAACAGCCGCGATCACTGAGGTGTTAAACGACAGCTTGGAGAATGTATCAGATTCTTTTGTATCAAAGGCAGATATGCAGAAGGCAAGCATTTTTTATGTTATGGTTTTGTTCTCGTCTTAGTTTGCTCATTTGCAGATATGCAGTGTTTGATTTACCATTGCTGAATGGTTGCGAATTTGTGATGTTTTGCAGGCTGAGATGGTTCAGGAAGCCAACTTTTCAAAATTTAAATCAGAAGTAAAGAATTCCCAGGTACTAAACTTTGTTTCTGAAGCCTTACTTAGAAAGCCGTGGTGGACACTAGTAATTTAGCTTTATAAATAAGTTTTGCTTAATTTGCCACATTGGCGAGATATTGAGCCATGGGATTGCCTACCTTCTGGATAGAGAAGTTTTTTGCTTGTAGTCTTTCCAGAGAAGAAAAAACTTCCCCATTTTCTTTTCAAATATTTTCTTATGTTAAACTTATTTTTTTTTCTCGGTCTTCAGAACTGGTATTTATGGCTAGATAGATGCATGTCAGTTTATTTTCGTTTTCTTTCTCATTTTTTTGTTAAACTTTCCATGTCTGGAAAGTTCAGTATTCCCTTTACCAGTGAAGTGCTGAGCTTATTCTTGTGTTGCACCTTGATAGTGCTGTTTGTTTTGAGAATTCTTCCTGATCATTAGTAGCTTTACCAGTGGGACTTACCTCTTTTCAGTTACACTTTCTATGATCTCTAATTGCATCTTCTAGCTTTACCAGTGGGACTTACCTCTTTTCAGTTACACTTTCTATGATCTCTAATTGCATCTTCTTCTTTTTTTTTTTTTTTTTTTTGTCTGAAAGGTGGATTAATTCCATTACTAAAACAAGGAACCTCAGTTTCAGATTTATGACTCATAGATATGCAACTTTGATAATTCAAAGTAGTGGTTGCTTCTTTTCTGATATTCTCTATGCAATCAATCTTTATGCAGGAGCATCATATTTCTTTGTTGCAACGTGAAACTGAAAAACTTAAAGGTGATATTGAGAAAATGCGCAGTGAACTAAGGTCTGCTTTCTTTGGAGTATATGTAAATGGTCTCTTTGACTTGCAAAAGAGTCGATGTGACGTCATTGAATGTGTTTCTGTTAAACAGGTATGAGATTGACAAGGTCACTGCTGGGCAACGTCTGGATTTGAATCTTGAAAGAGGGTATGTGTTACTTGATTTCACACATCATGCATTTCACATGATGGTACTTCCTCCTCACTTGTCTTGTGTAGTGACATCCATGCTTAACTGGTCTTTATTGGATTTAGGCGCATAAGGGATGAATTAGCTAATCAGAATGCTGAAACTACCAACCTTACCAATAAACTAGATCGGGTGAGCTTGTGAATTCATTTCAGAATGTTCATGTTTTGCATGCATTGTCTAACTTGGATTCTTGCCTTTTCAGGAGATTCATGCTTTAAGAGCTCAGTTAGAAGCTGCGAAATATGATGTGATTAAATACTGCATCGGTACCCTTGCTTCCATATCTGCTGTTGGTCTAGCTTTACTCCGCATGATGATGTAAGGGCTTTCAAGGTTTCATGAATCTTTTACTTGATCAGGTTGTCTGCTAATTCTTTTCCCTGCAATTAAAGTGGGGGAACACATATTTTGTGAACAGATACTCTTTGATTAGGAAAAAAATCCATGAAAATTCCAGGTTATGTGATGTATGTTAAATTGTTAGGAGAAAATATTATCCACATTTTAAGTGTTCCATTCCAGGATTCTGATGTTTTGACTTTATTTTTGGCGACCAAGTGGGTCCAAAATGGTTATAGGGAATCTTATATTCCGAGGCATTGGTGCCAAAATTATTCTTCTATTCATTTGTTCGTTCGCTCTTATTGAAAATGACATTTGTTAATGTTGTTCTAGATTGCTTGCCTTCCAAATTCTGAGAAATGATAGTTCCTTTTTGTTTCGTTGTTCTTTGAGCATGGCCATTTTGAATCCTCCTGTACAATATCAGTTCCTTGAGGAATGTATTATCGCTATGTGAAGGACGTACTCTTAGGAGTCAGGTTTTAACCCAGTCTTGTCTCGCTAGAAGGTTTTTTTCCCCATATTTGAGATTTGTGTGTGTAGTGAGGAGGGAGAGGTAGGCTCTCGAATAGATATTGGGAATTTGGGATTGTCGCAATCATCTACTGGGAAATATTACATAAGACTCCTCCAAGAAGCAAATTCCTGGCTTTTGGGTCAAGAGAACAGGCTGTGAGTGTGCTTGCTTAATGTTTCATCTATCACCAATCACTTGGTGTTGTGGAGCAGAGGGGAAATCCACTTCAATAAGGCATAAGTGTAAGCTACAAAATGGACTCCAGGCAAAGACTTGATTACCTCACATCTCATGTGCTAACCGGCACTTTTGACGGGGCATCGGAGGTTCATCAACAATTGATCAAACGAACTAAAATAGGAGCTTTCAGCAATGAGTAAATTGCATAAATGGTCTTTAATGTTTAGTTATCATTTCATTTCAGTCCATAATATATTGAATATTCTGTTTTGGTTTTACTTTTATTAAAATTGTTTTGTTTTAGTTTCTTATCAGATGAAATTCATTAACTCAGAATAGTTGTCTAATACAATTTTTTAAAATTCTAATTTAAATATTTGGTCACTGTCTTTCAGTGAATTTAAACAATTTAATATTTTTTGACATTAAATAGGTATTTTAAATTAGTAGTTTTTTCTTTATGAATAAAAATAATTTCAATTTATAGAGAAAAAAAATTATTTGGATTTTTTTATTAACTATAAAAAAATTATTGTATAGATTAAATTCATTTTTAGACAGTTATCAGATAGTTTAAATTATGATCTGAAAAATTGTTATAAGATAAATATTTTGAGTTAACAAATTCCATCCAATGAGGACTAAAGTAAAATATGTTTAATAGGTTTAAAACTAAAACAAACAGCTTAATAAGTTTAGAACAAAAATAGAACATTCAATAAGCTAGAGCTTAAAATGAAACAATAGTTGAAGGTTAGAAACCATTCATACAATTTACTTTTTCTTAAACCAACTCTATCATATATGCATATGTTGAGTATGCCATGGATATAATGCACATATGTCTAATTAAACATAATGCTGATTTTACAATTTTACCACTTATTATTTTAAAAGTTCTCATGATTTTATCTTCTCCAACAACCTATTGATGGTGTTCTGGATGAGATGAGAGAAGATGAAAGGTGGCGCAATGATGACGAGACAATAGCAATGGTGTGGTATGGATGCAGCAGTGACGACACGATGCGAGGCGAGGATCGCCTGAGAAAGGACAACCTGAGGCAACACGATGATCAGCAAGAAGCAGCAATTCGAGCCAACAATTGACGGAGATGAAGATCGCCTGAGAAGTGGAGACAATGAGACGGAGATTGTCTAAGAAATGACAATTCAAGTTGACAATCAGCAGAGATTGGTGGGGAGGTGATGATGAGTGACAACAAACGATGAAACGAGACCAGATGAAAAGACTGTGGAAGACGATCAGCGGTGATGAGCAGCGAAGGCAAAGCCAAGAGTGGTGACTAAAGGAGGTGAAAGAGAACCCATTACAACGGAGGCTACGAAGAAGAAATAGTTCTCAAATGCAAAATAGCTGAAAATTATAGAACAAATAAGGCTTCAGACATTTTTATATTTTACTTTCGACACTTTTAAATATTTATTTAGATACTTCTTTTTTATTAGTTCGCATACATTTATTTATAAGATAAATAAATTATTTGCATATTGGTTCATACATTTTTAAATTTTTTTGTAGACAATTTTACATATTTATTCAGATATTTTTTTATTGTTTCACATAGTTTTTTTTTTAAGAGAATAAATTGTTCATGCATTGGTTTAGACACTTTTATATATTTTTTTTAGATACTTTTACATAATTATTTAGATTTTTTTTTATTTTAGATTGTTATGTTTTGAAGATAATAAATTGTTTACTTATTGATTTAGACACTTTATATATTCATTCAGACACTTCTTATTTATTCAAACAGTACTTATTTTTCTGATAATAATAAATTATTTGTAAATTATTTCAGAGGCTTTTAAATACTGCATTAGACATTTTTACATATTATTTTAGACATATTTATTCATTACTTCAGACACTTTTACAACGACGTATATTCCAACAGTGTGTAGCAATGATGGAAGTGGTGGCAACAATTGGCGGAGATGAAGATCGCCTGAGAAGTGGAGACAATGAGACGGAGATTGTCTAAGAAATGACAATTCAAGTTGACAATCAGCAGAGATTGGTGGGGAGGTGATGATGAGTGACAACAAACGATGAAACGAGACCAGATGAAAAGACTATGGAAGACGATCAGCGGTGATGAGCAGCGAAGGCAAAGTCAAGAGCGGTGACTAAAGGTGGTGAAAGAGAACCCATTACAACGGAGGCTACGAAGAAGAAATAGTTCTCAAATGCAAAATAGCTGAAAATTATAGAACAAATAAGGCTTCAGACATTTTTATATTTTACTTTCGACACTTTTAAATATTTATTTAGATACTTCTTTTTTATTAGTTTGCATACATTTATTTATAAGATAAATAAATTATTTGCATATTGGTTCATATATTTTTTAATTTTTTTGTAGACACTTTTACATATTTATTCAGACATTTTTTTATTGTTTCACATAGTTTTTTTTTTAAGAGAATAAATTGTTCATGCATTGGTTTAGACACTTTTATATATATTTTTTAGATACTTTTACATAATTATTTAGATTTTTTATTATTATTTTAGATTGTTATGTTTTGAAGATAATAAATTGTTTACTTATTGATTTAGACACTTTATATATTCATTCAGACACTTCTTATTTCTTCAAACAGTACTTATTTTTCTGATAATAATAAATTATTTGTAAATTATTTCAGAGGCTTTTAAATACTGCATTAGACATTTTTACATATTATTTTAGACATGTTTATTCATTACTTCAGACACTTTTACAACGACGTATATTCCAACAGTGTGTAGCAATAATAGAAGTGGTGGCAATAGCAGTCAGAAGTGATAATGAGATCGCGGAAGCATGCGACAATTATCGTGATCTAGAGCATAAGAGTGGTGCTGAGATCTGGATGTGAAATCTAGAGGAAGAATGACAGCAGTAATTCTGGAGGAAGCATGACAATAGAGAGATCATGAGGCATTGCGGTTCGGTGGCGGCCCTTGCACTGAAGGAGATAACGGTAGCAAGGTAGGATTTTTGTAGATAGGAAGATTTTGACTAAGGGTAATTTTGTCAATTTTTTTTATGATTTATGTCTTATATATGGAGAATTAAGAGTTAGGTTAATATATCTAATTAGACATAGATACATAATAAAATAACTAATTCTGAGGATAGAAAGATTTGGAGTTACAAGAAACCAAATCAGAGCTAATTCAGGGGGGTAACTGGGTAAGCCATAGCTTCCTGTATGTTGACTTGGAAACAATTTGGGGCAATGTGATGTGCTGCCGCCAATCGAGAAAGGCACAAACCTAGCCAAAATCAAGTTGATGGTATGGCATGATCGGTGACTAGAATCATTCTTCAATTTACCTCGACTACACGAAGTTCATACAACACCGGAATCTCAATTACGTTGAAACCCATGACATGGAACATAATTTCAACAATAATAGAGGCACTAAAGCAGTGAGCAAGTAAACGAAATAAGCACGAACGTTGAGATTCTCTGTGTAGCGTATAAAAGCAGCTGACACATATAGTATTAGACCTTTGATTTCAAACGCAAGAAATTTACAAACAGACTGTAACTTGAGAAATTCATGAGAGAGCATAACGTGTTGTAGACCATGAACCTGTGCACGGTCATATGAAGTCAAGGGGGGACCAAAGTCCAAACTAATTCTGATAGATGGATAGATACATGACTAATCAATCATTGCAGTGATAGAACTTACCTAGTTGTTTCTCCAATTAGGATTAAGGTTAGCCAAAAGGATAGCTAATAATATGAAAAGTAGCATGGCCTGCATTGAAAATTAACAGGATAGTCAGAAAGTATATAGCGAGAGTATGACCCTGATGTGTAAATAACTTGCTTAAACTCACAAAATATGGTGTGTAATTGGTCTCTTCCCGGAGTATGTATGATTTCCTAATAGTAGAAACCAATAAAGTGTGTTAGTAGTTATGTTCATAAGAATGAGGAAAATGAACCTTCTAGTTGAGTTATGGATCCCTGACTTACCTGTTATTGAGAACCCCCGAGTTCCTGCAAGTTTTCAGGATAGCTTCCAGCCTGCCCAATGTTGTTGATGCATTTGGATCATTTTTGTTGACCTAAATTCAGAAACAGAAAATTCTGAGTGGCATATGAGAAGTAGAGTAGTGACCTCTCCCAAAAGCTGTAATAAAGAGAACCAAATTTGATGAGTCAAAAGTCATTATTGGTGTAGAGCAGCTTGCACTGGCTACCCCATTTGCTCAGTGACCATGGTCGGGAAAGGGAAAACCAGTCAGATATCAGCTACAAACAATAGATACCATACAAAAAGACTCCAAAATGGGGTCAATAGACCACTTGCAGCCACATTGCAGTCCACACAAAGTATCAAGAAAATAAATCAGTATGGTTTAACATGGTAGGTTAAAACTGGGACTAGAAAAGGAGAGACTACAGTGCAGATGCAAAAGGTGAAATCATAAAATAAATATTTACGTCCACCAGTAGATCCAACTCAAATCCTTATCTGGTTAAATGCCCTTGACATGCAACATGAGAAATGTGGGCAAATACTTATTTTTATTGACCATGTTAATCTAAAATGGGAGATGGAGGCATTGCCATATGAGATGACTCCCTAGAATTCCGCAGATTACCTTGGCTTTCAACATAAGAGAAAAATCATAGAAAGCACCATAGACATCAGCCATTGATTTTGTTTTGTCAATGACTTTAGCAGTGAGACCTGGAAAGGAATGAAAAAGAACGGAAATTGCAAGATCAATTATTGATGATAACCAGCGAACTGTATTATAACCCTCATAAACAAAGAGAGAACATGGTTTATTGCAGGATTAGGGAAGATGGCTATCAGTTGAGAATCTTACCGCGTCTCATTTTCACTACACCTCTAAACACTTGAATGTTGTTGTAGCACAAAGCTAGTGTTCCAATTGCCATGATCTAGTAAAATGTTCACTACCAAGCTTCAGTTTAGATTTTGAGGACCATGAGGTATAGAAATAGATATAAAGCACAGCATCAGAAGGGTTTAAAATAGAAAAGAAAGAAGAGACCAACTGAATATCCATTCTCACCTGAGGGATAGCACAAAACCTAAATATAGCAGGATAACGTAAAGCAGACATGTATTTTAGACAATCATCAACATGCATCAGAGCATTCGTGACCATATCATTCAAGCACTGCACCGCCTTGACTGAGTTCTCCTCTTCTTTCAACTCCTACACAAGGTAGTTTTGAAAGTGACCCATAAAAGAAGTAATGAAACAAATATGAGGTCATGTCTAACTATTTATCAAACTGAAATTTTTGCTGGTGCATAACTCAAAAAGAAGTAGAGATACACCTCAAGTTTGTTAACATATTTACTCCAAATCTGACGAGGCCAAAACATGCGTGACTTTGGTATCTCATTAATATCTTCCAGATAATCTCGGATAATGTTTGTTTTCTGTAGTTAATACCAAAGTGTAAGACAAAGGACTTCTGACAAAATGCTAACAATAGGGGTGATACAGTTCTGCTTGCTTTCTATATCAAGATGATACCTGAAGAAACAAACCCATTGAATTTGACAGATATTCTGGGGCTAAATCTTCCAGTCCAGAGGCATGGAAAAGTTTGGACAGTCCTAGTCCAACAAGTCCTGCTACATAGTGGCAATATTCATCATAATCATCAATGGTTTCAACCTGCAGAATTAGGGGATCCCAGTGAATTGTGAACCATACAGATGATCCATAATTACCAAACTTATGAGCCGAACTGTTGGAATGTCATGATTTCAGAAATAATTTACTATTAACAACTAAATCTTTGATCTAATGTTTAAGGCTCATAGTTGTTACCAGGTCCAAAGTTTAATCCCTAATTCCCCCTTTGCCCTCCCTATTCATGTACCCCGCAAAAGAAAAAACAATTTACAATTTAAAAAATTCAGCTCCTACAGCATATATGAATCTGAATGAAATTTGAAGTCTGTGTTTTCAGGAAAGACTGTTGCTGGCTAATGTCATGAACAACATGAAAATATGGACAGCCTTTTAGAAAGTTGGAGGGTCAACAGGCTATCTTGGTATGTGTTCTACAACATATGTTAGTAAGCAATGTATGTGTTTCTATCTCTATCTGTGTGGTATGCGTGTGTTGTATGCCTCACAGACCTCTTTGCAGATAAATTTTGCCATCCCTGTGCCCATTCTTTTTGTGATATCCTCTATTGCCTCTTGATAACTGAAGAAATCAATCAAGGATAAATCAGTTATTGGCTACAAGGTTAAAAGAGGGAAGACAGGGATGAGAAATCGACCCTTTCCCCAGCTCCAAAAAAGCAATAGAAACATGGTGAAATTCATCCATGAGAACTTTATAATCCTTTGCTCCACCTGAACAAAAATAGGGAGTCAGAAAACAGAAATTGCATGATGGCTACACGAAAAAAAAAACTATACGCAGGTTTTTTAACCAATAAAACTAGACCAAGTATTTAAGAAACTCCCAAGTTTGAGACCACTCACATGAAAAATGCCAATTACTTTCATAAATGTGGTGATGAAAATCTTTCAGGATAGGCACTTTGGTATCTGTCTGAATACTGGTGTCATCCTCTGCAAAAACCATAAAAAAAAGTGATACATAAATATATGAACCTGACTAGCATCAAAACTAGTAGGATGACAAAATATTTCAAAGCTGGAAGAAGAGTTGGCATCAAAACCAAATGATCCAAAATAAATCATTTTAAGGACTGGAAAGGCATATTGACTCGGCAGACTTCCACAAAAGAATAGTAATCGTCTATAAATATGACAGATCACTGATGCTAATTTATGGCCTTTGAAATGATGAAAGAAATCATTCAATGAAGATGTGACACGCTCAAACTATGGTTCAAAATACCAGAGTGTGCACAAAAATAGGGAGATAAAGGGGTGGATCAGGAGCAAAAATTCTGAAGACAATCTTCTGCAAGTGGCTTATCAGATTCTTTAGCAACAAGTTGAGATAGAATGCTTATAATAGGAGTTCCATGAAAAAGGAAATCAGATAAATAAATTCATTAAATTGGAAAATATACATCAAGGAAATAGATCCGCACCAACAGTATCAAGGGCTCGGAGAACCAAATAAAAGATGCACACCTGCAAAACCATAAAATGTTGAAGCAAATCAGAAGTCAAGTGTCGTAAACAGAAAGCAATCAAGATTGATTGAGCAGGGATGGTGCATAGAATTTGCCAGAATCGGCAGAACAAAATTAAGTTGACTTGTCTATTGAAGTTAATGGCAACCAGACGGAGGTGGAATTATGTCTTCCAGTATCCTCAAAATCATAACTATCAAGAACAAGGCAGTGTCTGGATAGTAGTTAGCAATTCAAGGAGGAAACGAAAGTGAAGTTAAACGCCTGAAAGCATTCTGAGATCATGTACATATTGCAGCTAATGCAGGTTCTTCCCCTTTCAATAACTTTTGATATAGCGGTAGGAAAAAGAAGTAGAGTTATAAATCTTAATATTAGAAGGGGCAGCTACCAAATCCATTTGCAAAACAAGGTAGTGAAATTTCAGCAACGATCATTGATTTGCATATCCCATGAAGCTAGAACTTAAAGCTACTCTAAACAATATTCAGGTCACCAATGGACGTCTGAATTCTTCGAAACCTCAAATAGAGAATTAAACATGAGAGGCAGAACCAGGCAAAAGAGACACTCATGAAATTAACGAGAAGCGGAAGCAGTACTGACAGCGTCTCGAAGCTGAGGACCAAGCTGTTGGATGACGAGAGCGAAACTGCGAGAAACCTTGAGAAGCATAGAGTAGCAGAAGGCCCAGTGGGGTTGCGGCGGGATCTGCTTCTCGGCCTGATTCATCGCCATTTTCAGCTTTAACAGCGGATACAGATCGTGTGGGTTCCGGAGGATCGCTCCCAAGCTCCCCATTGCTCCTCGGCTTAGATTCAATCACAACCTGGTTACCCACTGGGAAGCAGATCAGATCAGACAGACGGCTGCAGAAATGTACGAAGCGTTGAAAAGAGTCGTAATGATTTTACATCGGAGTCGTCTTGTCACGGGCATTTCATTTGATTTGAGTTACAGTTAGGAGTTAGGATTAGGAGACCCAATTAATTTGATGCCGGATTTTGGTCTACTGCAACTGAACTATTGGTTAGTTTAGCGGGGGCCACACAATATAATATATTACTTGGATGGGACAGGCGCTAAAAAAAATTAATACTTGGACAGGCTCAGCTCAGCTCACAAAATGAATTGAGGAACGTAGAAAATTTAGAACAAATTAATAAAAATATCAAGCATCGGGTCAAAGTGAGAGCGGGAGAGTCCATGGCAATTAAATAAATTGCAGAGAAAAGGACGTTTATGTTTATTTAAATACTATAAATTTTTTTATATATAAAACTCTGAAATAAATCTAAAATCTCTTTTATATAAACTGTCGTTGACAGGATCTTTAAAGTTTAACAAAGGAATCTAGGAACGAGAGTATATTTCAGACTTTTCAAATGTTGATGCCGATCTTCCGGGCCGCGTGAACCGCATGTTTTCTGGTCATTTTTTATGGAGATGTAGCAGTTCTGGTTTAATAAAATCGCGTAACGTATGGCGTGGAAATTTTACTTCTATTTTTTATTTTTTTATAAAAGATTGAATGATTATTTTGTTTTTAAGACGCAAAAAAAATTATTTTCTAAACCTTAAAAAATTCAAGTTATAAAATAAAAAATTTATTTTAGATATTTTCTATTTTAACACATAAGTTTTTACAAATTTAAAAAATAATAATTTTTCATGTCATTAAAACATGTTATACACCTAAATTTTTTATCATAAAAATTTTAAAAATTGAAAAAAAAATTTCAATGTAAAAGTCAAAATTGTTGAAAGCTTTAAGAAATTTGGCAAATGACCTATTAGCTAATTGATATGATACACATCATTTTTTTGTGATGAGTCATGATTCAAATCATAGCTCATATGAGATATTTCTTCTATTTGCCACCAAAAAGTGGTTTATGTAGGTTGGGGGTGAAGTCTATAATTGGCTTATTAATAGGATTTCTCTTATAATTTTATCATAAAATGTAATTATGAGTACCAAAAAATTTTTAAAAAAAACAAGGAATCTAGAATTATTCTACTAGCAAGCTATTACTCAAGTCTAAGGCGTGTTAAAACATTTTTGTGGTTAAAATTTAAGTACCTTAAAGTGTCCAAAGAGCAGGGGTAAAAGAGCAAGAAAATGTGGCTTACTAAAATGTAAGTAAGCAAAAAATGCTAAGAAAAAATAAGAGCAAGAGCAGAAGCACAAGAGCAAAAGCATTAATAAAAAATACTCTCTTTGTCCCAATTTGTTCATACCTAAACGTTTTTCATGCAGACCAAGGAAATCACATTGTTTACCTCTTTCTTCCAAAACTGCCCTTCCTTCCTCATCTCCCCGCAATGCACCTCCACCATTCTCGCCTCTTACCAGACCATTTGCTCCTCACTTCCCCACCGATCCTCTCCTCGTTGCCTCTTCTTCCGATCACCTCTCCCTACATATCGAACTTCTCCGCTCTTACTTTTGTCATGTTGCCCTTGTTTGTGTCGCCCCTGTTGGTTGATTCATTTGATTTCGTCTTCCTTGTTGGTCAATTCATTTGATTCCATTGCCTCACCCCTCGGCCAATTGAGTCGCTCCGTCACTCCTGTGTTGATCTTTCTAAATTCGTGTGGGAGGGGAGGAAAAAACAAAAGCAAAGGAACAAATTAGAAAAGGGTATAATTGTCATTTTACTTATTAAATTTACTAAAAGATATAATAGTATAAAGAATTTGGGATAAACCAAAATTAAAAATAGTACAAATAATATGAGTAGGGGTGTATAAGAATTATATCACCTAGGTTGAAATTGTCCGTCGTTTTTTTCGCTCAATGGCCGTCCATATGGTAATGACTACCTTTTATGGAATTGTGTATTAGGCCAAGGGCTATGTTGCTTTCGGCTTTCGGCCTCCGCTAGGGAGAGTGTGGACCTGCTACTGGGCCGCCTGTAGACTGGACTGCTCCAGCTGGGCTTAGTTGAAAAATGTTTTCCAATTCCTTGAAGCGGACGGTTTTATTTAAATTCTAATTCTGATGTTTTCTAAATGTTAATTATCGCTTTTTCACAATCTTATATAATTAAGCTTTTGTTTTTATTACACAAAAAGAAATTCTATGCATTAGATGATGGCTATAAAAACTAGTATAAACTGCATCGATAATGTAAAAAGTAAAATGTCGCAGGTACATATCTACTTTTTTTTTTTTTGATGATTCTAGATGGATGAAAACAGGGAATTCACTATTTCAAGTTTAAGTATATATCAGAGTTAATAATAAATTCACTATCTATTATTTTTATTATATATAACTGTATTTGCATAAGATTATATGCATTTAACATGTCTTAATTGTCTACTAATTATTTCATAAATCAATTAATACAAACGTAATTTAAGGCACTTGAACAAATATGTGCTCTCATATTTAAGATAATATGATGCTCATGAAAAAAAAAGTTCGACAAAACATTAAATATAGTGAATGTTTATGACAAAATATAGGATGTTGCACAGTTGTAGGTGCAAGGCTGTAAATGGACATAGTAAGAACAAATATAGTCTAGTTGATTCGGAGTCTGGACATCCACCTTCACCAGCCACAACAAGGGTTCTTGGCCTCCTAAACGGCTAAACCCTTTCCCCTTTCTCACAAATAATGATGTCTACTATTTATTTTGTCAAAATCCACACTGCTATACCCTATACCATGACAATTAGCAGTTATTGGTTGAGAGCTAATTCACAACAACAGCCATTACATGTTAAAAGTTACAACTGTTTGCAACTTCTCCTATCTTCAATACACCCACTCCCCAATTTATTTGGGTTCCTTTTATTTTTTGTAATATTATTTTTTTTATCTTTACATTTTCATTATTGATTTTTAGAGAATTTCAAGCTAAAATTGTTTCTTTTCCTCTTACTTTTTATTTTTTTTATTTGTTTTTTTGGTACTATATTAATGAATTGATTGAGATAAAAATTTAATATTTTTATTTACTAAATGCAGTCTCTCAATCTAAAATCTTACCTCCGCCCTGGATGTATTAGAAACTTCATAATATTCTACCCTGTTTTGTTTTCTTATGGAATTCTACATTGTATAATTTGGTTAGCAATTAAAAAACGATGCAGAGATGAACTTTTCAACAACCAATTCATGAGATGGGACACATAATTCTGTATTTAGTAACATTTAATATATTTACTAAAATTTATAGTATAAATATAGTAACAAGTATTCATGAGTTTCGCATGATGAAAAATAATACATTTGAAAAATGACATATAAATATTAACATATATTTACAACAGGAAAAATGAAAAATTTTCATATTTTTATTGTAAGGAGGAGCATAGAATATTACATTAAATTTACTAAATTTTCTTGAAAGGGTATTGATTGCAGAGTACGTCTCAATACATTTGAAAAGTAATTTAAGTATGTAATTTTTTTTTTACGACATTTCACTCGAGATCTTTATTGGGCGACGGACACACAGGCGTAAGGTCTATAGCGATGGACGCACGTCTGTCACCCTAGTACTTTCCTCTTGCCCCATAACCAAAAGGTGCGAATGAGGTCGAGGTGAGATAGCCGCAAATCCAACGGCTACTGTTGGTTTATAACCGGTCAGCAGTAGTTGGACATTTTCACACGTTTTTCCTTTCTGTAACCGCTTGCTTAAGGCACTGTTGTCTTGTCTGGACTCTGAACCGGAGCCGCCAAGTTCTTCGTTGCCTCCATTTCTTTTCTTTCAAATCTCTCCTCTTCCTTTCTTCCTGAGCTGCTCTCCAGCAGAAAGTTCAGGAAATCACAGAAACCTGAACCCAAAAGGGCTTAAAGAAAATGGCAGTCCAGGCCATAACCCATCCTTGTTACGGTCCTCTCATAAACCCTAATCTCAAGTTTCCAACCACTTTGTTCGCCCGTTCTACTTCACCCGCCTCTCATAATTTTCTTATTTCTGGTGCTATTTCGAGTTCTCGAGTTGTTGTGCCTAGAAGTCGAAGTGTACGGTTGAAGCTAAATTGCATTAGCCGGGGCCAGGAGCTTGTATACGACGCTTCTGATGCTTCAGCTACGCTTTCTGAAGAAGAGGAAGCTGAAGGGGAAGGGGCGAAAATGGAGGACGAGGGAGAGGGGTTATGGGTTCGAATGAAAGAGATTATTACTTTCACGGGACCAGCCGCCGGGCTTTGGCTTTGCGGACCGCTGATGAGCCTCATTGACACTGCTGTCATTGGTCAGGGAAGCTCGATCGAGCTCGCCGCTTTAGGTGATTCCGTTGACAGCTTTTTCTGTTGTTATTTTCCTGTCTGGTTTCTCATTAACAATTCCAGGAAGACCGGAAACATGCATTTACATGTAACATATAAAGATGTATTTAGGTGGATAATTTATGTGCACTTAAACAGTGATTTAAGTTCTAATGGAGATTCTGGAGGTTGAATTGCTGCCTTTGTACTAGAAAATGATTAATATGACTGTGGCTTTTGTGCTTAGGTCCAGGAACGGTTGTTTGTGATTATATAGGCTATGTGTTCATGTTTCTGTCGGTTGCCACCTCCAACATGGTCGCCACATCCCTGGCTAGACAGGTTAGTTGCTGGGACAACGCCAGAGTCTGTTATTGCTTTCATGCCTGATGATTGGTTAGCGTTATACAGTTAAGAGAATTAAGGTTCTGTTCATTTTGCACAAATATGCATCATTTTCTTTATTTTTTTTTATTTGTTTAGGATCAATTCCATTTGAAAGCCAATACTCTATAAACCTAATAATCATTTGAATATTTTTTTTTGAGAAAGTAACTAAAAGTTTTATGAAAAATTTTCTTTACCTAGCCTAAAAGAGATAAAGATAACAATTAATAGACGATACTTACTTTTTTTTTTAAAAGAAAATGTTTTAAAAGGGCTTTTTAACCTTTTCAAAGTGTAGGTTTTAAAATGGTGTATAATTTGGACAAATAATCACTATATATAAAAATAAATGCTAAAAACGTTTTCTAAAAATCTCAGCTGAACACAAGAATTTAATTAGAACCTTTTTTTGACAAGCATATTCTATCTTGTTTGTGCATAGTACTGTTCTAGCATAGGCATCATAACTCCAGCCTCTATCTTTTAGCTACATTTCATTATGCTCTGCTATTGCTTAGACATGACAGGTCTAGTGGTTGGATATTAGTTCACTGGATTCACAGTAATTATTCTTTTTCCTTTTTTCTTTCCACGCCATTGAATTCACTGGATGAGTTGCTGCAGGATAAGAATGAAGTACAGCATCAAATATCTATCTTGCTTTTTGTTGGTTTGAGCTGCGGCTTCTTGATGCTCCTTTGTACTAGATTGTTTGGCTCCTGGGCTTTAACTGGTAACAAGACTTCAAAAGCTTTTTATTGCTTTCAGTGTTATGGACGTTTGGTTCTATCTTTGTTGATTTCTCACATTATGGTCATTGCACAGTAGATGGTGAGACTCAAAATTGGACACCGCCACATGACTGACAAATTCCTATTCTTGCATATTTCAGCTTTTACTGGAGCTGACAACGCACATATTGTGCCTGCTGCGAACACATATGTTCAGGTTTTCTCTCACTGTTTGTGTTTTCTTCTGATGGTCATAAAATTCCAACTACACTTCTGTGGAGTCTTTTTTTTTTTGGTTTTGTTCATTCTGAGTAAACCTTAAATGGGGCATTCGGGGTAGGTATTATTATTTGTGAGATATTCTTCCGTTGGAAGCTTTCCAGTCAGCTAAGCCAATTAGTTGTCCCTTTTCATGGTAATTCTATGCATGTGAGATAATAAATTGCATGTAGCCATGCCTAAACATCTAGGGCTTCTTAAACAATAATATGATATCATGCACTCTTGTCAAAGCATGATATTATATACTCTTTACCCAGGAATATCGTTTTGCAACATTATCCCGCTAAAAAAAATGAATAATAAGATCTTCTGGGATGTTAGGGCAATATGACATCTCTACTTAGTTGAGAAATACAAAACTGAAAGAAGAAGAAGAAGAAGTAATTTTTGTAATTTAGTATTGTATTTTCTCTTCTTGAGATCAGGGGATTATAAACATACAGTTGATATTTGGTGTAAGGAAAATATTCTCTTCGCAGATCCGGGGGTTAGCATGGCCAGCAGTTCTTGTTGGATGGGTCGCCCAAAGTGCCAGGTTCTGACACTCAGTTTTGTTCTTAAGTTGCTTGTAGTTTGCTAGCATGGCCTTTGTTCAGTTTTCTTTGCCATGCATACATAAAAGGTTGGCCATCCTTTTCATCATTTTGTCAGTTGAGCATTTGTTGTTATACTTGATGTGCCATGTATGACTAGATGATTGACGGTCCTAGGACATTCATTATCTTGAAAGAGGTACTTCTCTTATCATATATGTTTATGCCTATTGATGATCTCAAGCATCATCTGCATTCATTATGGGTGAACATAATGTTCTTCTGCCCTCTGTATAAATTTAGTTTGCCCTAGAAGCTAGTTGATGTTATGAATTTTAAATCACTGATCTAGCATATACTTAGGGTCGAAGTCCGACTAATGGTGATTTTAATGAGATTATCATTATCATTTTCTGATTAGCAATTTTCTTTTTCAGTCTTGGCATGAAAGATTCATGGGGCCCATTGAAGGCGTTGGCAGTTGCAAGTGCCATAAATGGCGTTGGTGATGTTGTCCTCTGCAGCTTTTTGGGCTACGGGATTGCTGGTGCGGCATGGGCAACTATGATTTCCCAGGTTTGATGAATTAAAAGGTCAATGAGAGGAACCGACAGAAAATGACTGTCCTTCACATATTCACATGCACACACATACAGATGCATGTTCTGGTGTGTTTGTACTTTTCTGCTGCTCTCTTCCTTTCCATCGCCACTTACAGGCTTGTAGTCTAGGTTGTTGCCAGTTATATGATGATTCAAGCATTGAACAAGAAAGGGTATAATTCGTTTGCTATCTGCATGCCATCAGCAAATGAACTTGTGACAATACTTGGGCTTGCTGCGCCTGTGTTCATTACAATGATGTCAAAGGTCTACTTTACTTTATTTGCTTGTGTTACTTAGTAACCGTCTTTCTTTATCTCTTTGCATCTAACCATATCTAATCTCTAGGTTGTTTTCTATGCACTGCTCATATATTTTGCCACAACCATGGGTACACATTTCGTTGCTGCTCATCAGGTTAATTCATTCTCTCTATGATTTCAGATACTAATTTAGGCTTTCCTTTTATATGATGAAAGTGGAAGGTTGTTTGACTATTCCCTGCTTAGGTCATGCTTCAAACATATGGAATTTCTGCAGTATGGGGTGAACCTCTGTCTCAAACTGCACAGTCATTCATGCCTGGGTTAATATATGGCGTCGATCGTTCCTTGAGAAAGGTTAGTTATGTTAATATTTTTTCCGTAGAAAAAGTATCTTGTATCTCTGTTTTCCACGTGACACAATACTCTTTGCATATAATTGATCTCAGATTGTTTTGCTGGCAGCAAATAATGTATGAGAAATCTTAGTTTCTGTGTAGATGCGTTTCTTCAGCTGATTTAAAAATTTCAATGTAAATAGGCTAGAATGCTTCTGAAGTCGCTTGTGATCATTGGGGCCACATTTGGAGTGCTATTAGGTATCCTTGGAACATCAGTTCCTTGGTTGTTTCCCTTTGTTTTCACGCATGACAAGGTGGTCATAGCAGAGGTCAGCACATTTACTTTCCTGTTACTTCCAGTATTATCTACCATGTTAGATGTTTGTAATTTACCCAAAAAGAAAAAAGAGTAGTGGGAAATACTCTATGTAAGCTGCATCTTCTCTAACCATATGTAGGAGATTTTCTCTTGATGGTAACCTGTCATTTTCATGACCTTCATAGTGTTAAATTTTGAGCTGGCTGGTTAGCTATGCAATTTCAGCATTTCATTCCTTTGCGCATTATACATTACTGTTCCTTAAATTTTGAAGAATAGTATTGTAATTTCTGCATTCATCAATATCTTTGTCATCACTGCTGTCACATATCTCTGACATCATTGTTATCAAGGCAGTTAAGTTAATAGGCACTAAACTACCACATCCACACAAAATTGTGCTGCACATATTGTATCTTCACAAGGTGTGGTTTTATGTTTTTCACTGTGTCTGCAGATGCATAAAGTGTTGGCGCCTTACTTCCTTGCATTAGCAGTAACCCCAAGCATTCACTGCCTCGAAGGGACCTTACTGGTAATTTAGAAACTTATTGAATCCACTGCTGCCAGCAAATAGATGATTTTCTTGAGTACTCCATATAGACGTGTATCGTGGATTTATTTAGAGGGACATGCAAGTCTTATTCTTGTCTAGAGTCTGATGTAGCAATCCTACTTGCAGGCTGGACGAGATCTAAAATTTATTAGCTTGTCAATGAGTGGATGCCTTGCTTTGGGTGCCATGTTTCTGCTGGTGGTATTCTCTTCCTCATTCGCCTTGCTTGTGATCCAAGTTTTGAAAAGTCCCTTGATAGAAAAATTTCTGACTTTTTTTTCCTGGTACAGCTTGTGAGTACAAAAGGATATGGTTTGCCTGGCTGCTGGTATGGACTTGTAGGCTTTCAGTGGGTAAGACTTTTAAGTTCTGAGTGCATTATTGCCATGAATCTGGAGTGTAGACTGACTTGAAAGCTCAATATCTACATTGTCCAGGCTCGACTTTTCCTTGCCCTGCAACGTCTTCTTTCCCCTGATGGCTTCCTTTTTTCAGAAGATTTGAGTCGATATGAAGTAGGGAAGCTGCGAACCACCTAGTTTCATCATTGTCCAAATTTGACAAAAATCAGGCAACAGAGTCTTGTGCTCTCTACAGTTTGTTTAGGGTTGCCTACCTTGCCAGAGTAGGACTGACATCTCCCTGTGGTCACTTCATCTCCCACTTACTACCTGTTAGTTCTGTTCTGGATAAGGTGTTCACAGTCCACACAAGAGGAATGGACTTGTCGACGTCCTCCTGTAAAGCCTGATTCTCTATTAAGGGTCATTGATAGCTATAAGCCACAACTGTGTATAGTATAAGTACAAAGATGGTCTGCCCATAAAAGCAGTTCCAAGCAATTTAGTTTTGTTCACGCCGGTTAATTTTGTTATACAAGCGCTGTTTCCAGCTGCGACGTGATTGTCTGACCGTGCTTCTCTTGGTCCAATCCACGTTAAGGTTCTGTGAATCCATATATTGCGGATACAGCAAAACGGGAAACTACCAGGAGCACTATTACTAATTCCATTGCTTTTTTCGTGAAATATTGACTTGTGGTATCGGCATCGATTCAGATTCATTGAGAGGTTAATTACTGTGGAGTTTGTTGCTTCTATTTTGTGCCAAACACCAGCAAAGGCAAGGTGTCTCTTATACTATTCAGCAAGCGGATCAATAAGCAGATGGAAATGGAACTGGAGAATTGGATATAACTTAGAAGCAGCATTGGTACATCACGCTTTGCCCCGTTTTGTCTTTTAGCCGAAAGGACGGTTTAGTAACTGACTTCTCTCTTTGGGCAAAATTTGAATAAAGTAACAATTTATTACATCTTAATCCCAGTACGCGTTAAAAAAACATAAGACGGACGAAATAGTTATGGAGAAAAGTACGAGTTTTTCTTTCTCCTTTTTATGCTTATATGAGAGGGTAGTGGACACTAGCATGTCTACTGCCGCCAGTGGCGGACCCAGGATTTTAGGTTCGGAGGGGCTAGGGGCAAAGTAAAGGTGAGACGAGCGATGATTAAAATCTAAGAAAGAAAATTATTTATAAAAATTAAATTTTATAAAAAGTTATTTAAATAATTATTAAGTGTATATGGTATTAAAATAATATCTATTCTAAATAAAAATTAGTAAAATAATTACTTTATTTTTATTAATCGTCACTGAAATAGCCTAGAGGGGAGAGAGATGTTGAAAGAGGATGGTTTGGGATAAATATGCAATATTCCAGATGGTAGGTATAAATTTGCAATGAAAAGTAAAGATTTAGCACTGTTTGCGCTAGTTACCCTTTTATATTCTTCAGCCAGTTTGGGGGGATAAAATAGATAACTGGTCCTTAATTTCTTCAAAATGGCCAACCTAGTACCTTATATTTAAAAACTCACAAAAGTCTAGGGTGGCAGTTTTTGGGATGGATATGCAATGTTTCAGAGGTTAAGTGAAAATTTGTGATGAAAAGTAAAGATCTAGAACTGTTTTCTCTATTTACCCTTTTATATTCTTCAGCCAGTTTGGGGGGGAAAAACACTCAACGGGTCCTTAGTTTCTCACAAAATGACCAACTTAGTACCTCATATTTAAAAACTTACAAAATTTTCGGGGGCCAGGGGGTGCAAGGTAGTTCCGCCCCTGACTGCCGCTGTCTGACATGAGTTTGATAGTAGCCGTTTCATGAAAAGGAAATACGTAACAAAAACTGGACAGCCCTACAGTAGGGCCATTCCTGTTGCAATGTGTGCGGTAGATTCAGATTGGACCTCCGCTTTGGGTAGTTTGCTTACAATTTTCATGATTTGTGTTGAATTTTTTATGATCCGTTATTTCTATCATCTCTGATAATCTTTTGTTTTCAAATGCTAAAGCAAAGATGAGATAGTATAATGTATGTGTGAAATCGTTCATAAAATATAATAAGTCATTTTATGAGATTATATTAGATTCCATAAATTTAATAATGTACATGATTATTTTAGTGTATAAAATTATTTCAAGAATGTTTGGTATGATTCTCCTCGCATGCTCCAATATTTATCTACGGATCTATTCTTATTTTATAAGTTCTCATTCAAGAACCAGTTTTTGCAATTATTGTTAGAATTTTTAATAATTTATTTAATGATTGAAATGAAAATGTTGGATTTAAAACTTAAAAGCTATTTTTAGTTGATTTTTTAAAAAATTCTACTATTAATCACTTATGCTAATATCAAATAAGACCTAAAAATATGACACTGATATTTGATTGTTGCACTTTCTGTTTGGGGATGGATATTTGATTGTTGCACTTCTGTTTGGCGATCTTCTAACAACTAACAAGGATATTGAAAATTCGGTGACGTTAATTGTAAGCCGTCCGTTATCCGTCAGATGCCAAAATCCAGGGTCCCGCAAGCAATATTCGAAGCCTCTCCCGCCCACCCGTCCAACTTTCCAAAGGATAGAAAGAATTAGAAAGACCGGTGAGAAAACTGGTACCGGTAAAAAGTAAAAACCGCATAAGAGAGTTTTGTCCGCTCACTCACTTCACCCACCCAAACCCAATTTCTTGCAAAAGAAAATTACAAAAAAACCCCTGAGGTTTGGAAAAACCTTAGATTTTTTCCTCACTATTTCAAATGCCTACAAATATCGCCCTCTAAAAATTAATATACCGACACTTAGGCCCTTCCAACGTTAATTTCGTCACACGCCGTCGCCACAAAAAAGAGAAAATGTTATTTTTCTCTCCTAACCTTTCTTCATAAAAACTTTTCCCCCCCAAACTTCTACATCTAACAAAAAACAAAATCAACCAGGGCCCCTATGTTTCCGTCTCTCTCTGTCCTCTCTACCCTTCGTTTCACCGGTGTCGGAGATGAAGCACCTCCACCTCCACTTCCGCGATTCTGAATCTCTGTTGTGGCGAGATCAAATCTCAGTCATCCACCATCGCAAGATCGAATCGTATCCGCTCACCATTTGCAAGATTGATTCCAGCGTTGGCCATCACGAGAAGAAAAGGGGCAGCTTTGGAATGGCCATGTCCTTCCTCGTGTACGGCTCTTGATTACTCTCATCAGATCCTCGAAGCAATCCTGCCTCGCGATCATCATCCTCAAATCAACGATCTGTACACGACCACCGGGTTCCCACGGCGACTGATTTTCCCAATCTCTTACAGGTTGCTTTTCCCGATGGTTCCCACGGCAGACACAGAGGAAGATAAGTTAACCTTTTAGAGTGGTAGTTGTAGGTATTTGAAACAGTGATGACAAAACTCGAGGTTTTTCCAAAGCTCAGGGGCTTTTTTGTAGTTTTTCCAATTTCTTTCTCCCTCTGTCCGTCTCGGCATTTCTTCATTTCCAGCTTCCAAAGTTAACCAACTACAACTGGAGAAGAGAATGCAAGCCAAGATTCTCCCGCACGCTTCGCTTGCCCTCTCCCAGAATCCACAATCCAAACCATTGTCTTCTTTCAACACACCCCTCAACCAAGCTTTTTTCTCTACTCCCCCTTGCTTATCCATCTCTCATTTGTCTTCAAGACGTGCTGTTAATCGTCTCGCAATTAGGTGCGTCCGTCCTGGTCAAGAACTCGTCGATTCTTGCAGCCCAACCAAGGCCGACGGAGGCGGAGCCTCCTTCTCAGATTCCTCGTCCAAACACAAGGATGAAGAAGGTGGAGGAGGAGGAGTAGAAGGGAAGAAAATGGTGATGGGTGTCGAAGAGCCGTTGCCGAATCGGAGTTTGTTGAGCCAGATGAAGGAGATAATCAAGTTCACAGGGCCAGCAACAGGGCTTTGGATATGCGGGCCGTTGATGAGTCTCATCGATACCGCCGTTATTGGTCAGGGCAGCTCGATTGAGCTTGCTGCTTTAGGTGATTCGGAGCATTTTCGTTTTCTTTTCCTGTCATTCGTTCCTCCTTCACCGCCTGTGAAATCTGAACTGAGCTTTCTGTTTGAGCATGTTACCAAGTAGCTAGGATATGATTGAATGGTTGCCTTCTGGTCTGGAATTGGGCAGGCCCTGGAACTGTTATCACGGATTCTCTGGGTTACGTCTTCATGTTTCTCTCAGTTGCTACTTCCAATATGGTTGCCACTTCCCTTGCCAGAGAGGTTAGATTGGATCATGCTTCTGTCCAATATGATTTCTCTCGGTCTTGGCAATCAATCATTAATCTGTTAAATGTTGATGATGCTTCTGTTCTTACTCGTTTGTTAGAATGGAGGCGCAATATTCATGCAGCAAACGCCAACTAGTTCAGATGAAAGCTTGGTTGATTGATTGAATGAATGAATGTGGTAACTTGTTTTTTCCTTTTCATCTTGTTGCAGGACAAAGAGGAAGTCCAACATCATATATCTGTCTTGCTCTTTATCGGATTCACCTGTGGTGTCTGCATGCTTTTTTTCACTAGATTCTTCGGTTCATGGCTATTAAAGGGTAAGTCAGTCTCGTCTGTCTCAGCAATGCACATGTGCATCTGCATATTAATCACTCTTTCTTCTCAGCAGCTACTGAAAACAAGGCTTCTGTGAATTCATCAGAGTGAATGACTGAATTTCTCTTCTTCCCTTTTCTTATTCAGCTTTTACAGGCCCAAACAATGTACATATTGTTCCAGCAGCAAACGCCTATGTTCAGGTGCACTTCTACTAGTTTTTATTTTTATTTATTTATTTATTTATTTTGTTCTTTGTGATAAAGTCAGTTCCACAAATTTTGAATCTTTGTATTCCTTATTTGGAAGGCAAGTGTGCACTGCTACACATGGAATTAAGATTGGCATCAGTGTTCATTTATTTCATGTTTGTCAGCACTCAGCACTTACTCATCTTTGGAAGAGAAGGAGCACAAGAGGGGTGCTCTTTTTTTGATGTTTTTTTTTCTCTCTTGTTTACATTGTTAACTGAAAAAGCCTACATGTGAATTGTCATCTTTCCCTAACTTTCTTGTATTCTCCTTTTGGTTTTTATTTTTGATATCTTGTTTGTTAGGAGAGTTAAATTTTGAACACAACTTTTCCTTTTTCCTTTTGTAGATTCGAGGTTTAGCATGGCCAGCAGTTCTTGTTGGATGGGTTGCTCAAAGTGCTAGGTGAAACACATTCTTCCTAAAACTGTATCTGCTTTGCACAATCTTCATATGGTTTTCTTGCTTTCCATGTACTAGACCACTTTGGACTAACTGCTACCGAAGACTAATCTTTACCAGTTTTGCCACCATAATGCTTTGGTGTAGCAATCAAGAAATTTCTTTCTTAAGAAATATCTTACTTTTTGGAATTTCCCCCTTTCAACTTGTTCTGAGTTATCATCCATTTCTCACAGCCTTGGCATGAAGGATTCTTGGGAGCCTCTGAAGGCACTAATTGTTGCTAGTGCTGTAAACGGTATTGGTGATGTAGTATTGTGCAGCTTACTAGGCTATGGAATTGCTGGTGCCGCTTGGGCTACAATGGTGTCGCAAGTATAATTTTTGGACTTCTGAACATTTACTATTCATGGTTCATGATTTTGTCTCAAAACATCCAAGTGGTTTTTTTTTTTTTTTTTGAAGTATCAAACCATTGCAAACTTGACATATCTCAGCCTTCTGCTGTTCTCAGGTAGTTGCGGCTTATATGATGATCAGTGCTCTGACCAAGAAAGGATACAATGCATTTTCTATATCCATTCCATCACTGGATGACCTTGCAACAATTTTTGGGCTTGCTGCCCCTGTATTTGTTATGATGATATCAAAGGTTAATTCACCGAGTCTACTTGATTCTTTGTATAAATTCTTACTCCACTGTCATTTCTTGATGCATCACCAACTTTTGTATGCTTCAGGTCGCCTTTTATGCTCTAATAATCTATTTTGCCACATCTATGGGTACATACACTGCGGCTGCTCACCAAGTTAGTTTCCGAGTTTTCTAGTTCATTTCTTCCTATAGTCCGTTTGCTAGAATTTGGTAGTTACTTACATTGTTGGTTATTGTCCATTCTAGGTCATGATTCAAATATACTGTATGTGCACTGTATGGGGTGAGCCTCTCTGCCAAGCTGCACAATCCTTTATGCCTGAATTGATGTATGGGACCAATAGAAGCTTATTGAAGGTTAAGGATGCTGGTTCTTGTATAGCTTACAGTTGTCTTAACGTTTATTGTTCTCATGGTGGTCATACTCACGCTTATTTAATTTTTTTCTCAAAGATTTTGTAACTTCTTACTTCCAGCTTTAGTTATATGCTCATGAATTCATGTCGAGAAATTTCACTTCAACAACATTCTACATGTTTTAGCCTGATCTCTTAACTGCTTATGATACAAACAGGCTTAGTTACGTATAGTTTTAGTTATTAGTAGTGTTACATATATAGATAACAGAAAATGTCTAAAAAGTTCAGACATTTGCTTTATTCTGGCGCTTTTGAAGTGTAAGGGTAATTGATGCTTGATTGGATTTTTTTTTATTTTCCCTTGCAGATGCACAAAGTCCTAGTTCCATACTTTCTAGCGTTGGCTGTAACACCGGCTACCCTTGGCCTTGAGGGGACATTGCTGGTATTTTCAATAAATCTTCTTGGTCTTCTGTCAAAATTTATTGTGAACTCCTTTATGTGGTGACTGCATTAGGGAACAAAGCAGAAAAGTTATTGCTACTCTGTCTAAATCTAAGTAGAAAAGTGTAAGGGCCTCAAAATTCTTGCTTCTACTTTACTCCATCCGTTGTAAAGGGAGGTGGCAGGCAGTTCATGTCTACAGAGTTCTTGAGCTGGTATTCAGCTTAGCATTTAGCTTATTGCATGATGTCTTGCTAGGATAAGGATTTGCACCAACCTATCTTTGCAGGCAGGACGAGATCTTACATTTGCAAGCTTGTCAATGAGCACATGCTTTTCTTTGGGCGCTCTAGTCCTGCTGGTAAAGAACTGCTTCCTCATTTTTTTTTACTTATTCACTTCCTACTTGAACTGATTTTCTCTAAATAATAACTACTGCTTCTATTGGAGTCAGCTTGTAAGCAATGGAGGATATGGTTTGCCAGGATGCTGGTGTGCACTTGTGGGGTTTCAATGGGTAAGATACCATTCCCAGCTCTCGCCCCTCAAAACAATTGGCAAAGCCATCTGAAAGTGCTCTGTTTCATCATCAGGCTAGATTTTTCCTCTCTGCCCAACGTCTTCTTTCTCCAAGTGGCATACTTCTCACTGCTGATAAGAGACAATACAAGCTGGAAGAGGTGAAAGGTGCTTAGGGATCAATTTGGAGATTAACATGAAGAATGAATTGCTAGGTTTGGGGTTGGATGTTATGCAATAGGATTCAGGCATTCAAATAGGTATATGCTTATATCACAACCGTCAAATTTGACCATTTTCAGCTTAGATGTACAGATACCTACCCCTAGCCAAAGGAGGGTGCTAATTACTTCACCTTTTCTAAAGTGTGTTCTTGTTCTTCATTCCAATCGCCCCCACATGTTGGACAGGGAGCGAAAGGTAGGAGCCTATACACCTGAGTAGCATTGAGGTGCTAATAGATAGATTGAAATTGTAAATCCCAGCTTAGCCATTCAAATTCTGTTTACATTGTTGCATGCCTATTTCTTATCACAACAAGGATACAAACGTTTCCTAGTGAAATCTCCTGCATCAGGTAGTAGCTGTTCATATTAGCATTCGTAAAACAATGGCACGAACAGTACAGACATGCTCTTCTATAACCATCCCTCGGACCTGGATTTTACATGGCATGACGCACCACCAGAACAAAACTTGCTTTTGTTTTGAGAAGTCTTATTCACAAAGTCGGAGGAAGTTACTAACACAGTAACTACATTCACCCCCTGCTGGCTCCTCCTCGTCCATTCCCAGAAAACCTCTGCACAGGAAACATCAGGTGAGGTCCCTGGAGACACGTAGTTCACTCCAAGCAACAATAAGGAATGTTTTCTCAATCAAAATGATTACCAGTAAAACAGGTCTTGGTTTCCGTTCTCTTGTCGTGAAAACCCTCATGTCCTGCTTCTTAACTCCGGCCTTTTCTTTCATCGAACTTGGCCTATACACAATCATCGTCCGGCCAATTTGTTCAACCACCACTGAGTCGGTTGCTTCCTCTAGTTGCTTAGCTACATCGTCCAGTTCATCCGGGCAAGTCTTAAGCACCTTAACCTGATCACTAGTCCGTGTCAGTAGCAAACTAAAACGAGGCATGGTTGTTTCTCAACAGCGCCGCCATCGGAACTAGAATGTGTCATACCTTCAGAAGCTCACTGGCTTCAAAAATCTCCATGAAGGAGGCAACAACATTATCGGTAACACCAAACTTGCCCACCAGTTGAAACTTGAGCTTCTTTCCCAAACCAAGCGCGTGGGAGACCAGTTCCTTCTTTTCCATCACCGTAAGGTTCAGATATCTCTTCTCTCTCTCCTTCGAATATGCCCCTGCAACCTTCACTCTTGTAATTTCGACAGCACTTGCTTCGCCGTTTGGAATTTCTTCGTCGATGTCTAAGTGGCGACGATCGACCTTTTTCCCTGGTGAAGGTGCGAACATATCGGCGTTGTTTTGGCGGGAAATGGAGCATTTAGGGACGGTGAGGGAAGATAGAGAACGAGAAACAGAAAAGAGCCCGTAGCAGGCTGGGAGTTTTCTTATGTTGGATGGCATGGGAACGGACGGAGGCATCCGGATGAGACCCATTGCTGCCGCCATAACCGCTGCTGCTGCTGCAGATGCTGTAGGGTAGGCATAGATGTAGATATAACGTTACCCTGGTTGAGACACAGATTATAAAAATGTGAGGTCGGTGTTCGAATTGGGTGTTTGGTCTAGTGGTATGATTCTCGCTTCGGGTGCGAGAGGTCGCGAGTTCGATTCTCGCAACACCCCTACTAATTTCTTTTTTGTTGTTTTTTTTAGTTTATTCAACTTCTGTTTATCAGAAATAATAACAGAGCAGTTTAGGTGGAAAAAAAAAACAAACAAACAAAACAAAGCATGACAGAGTCGAACCATTCTTTAGTCGAACATTTCTATTTTCATCATCAAACCTTAATAATTTCCTAATGACTGAAATTGGGTCAGGTTAGAGTGAAACTTTTCAAACATCTAAATGATTTTAGCATTAGTTTATCACCAATTTTCCATGCATTTGTGAATAAAGTAATGTCAGGGCTTATCCCAATGAACATAGGCACTAAGGTAGATTTAGAAATTTTTATTAGCAGAGAATGACTATTATATCTTAAAATATTTTAATATGATAAAAAACTCCAAAATATAGACATAACTTATTCATATTGCACTCATCACTCGTGTATAAAACTAAATTCATCTATAATTATGTTGGTATCAATCATTGCAACAAGCTCATTCTCTGTATGCATTAATAAAGAATTCCTAAAAAATTTGGTATCACCTTGTTGCAAAGTCAAATCTTTACAATGTTTTTATTAGAAAAAATTTGGTTTATTTTACGTAGTAAAATAAAGTTAAAAATTTCAAGATTAGTTGAAAAAATCATAAATAAAAGTCTGATTGATGCAAAATCCATTAGTATTCTTGGTGAAGTTGAAAAATTTCTGAGTCACTTTCAATTTGAGCCTCTTTGTTGAAAATTAGAATTATAGTGATACTGCCGCTCAAATTGAACCAAGAGACCAATTTTTGACTTATGTGAAAAAGATAAAAAGGACTAGAGTTGTAGATCTTTTTAGACATAAGATAAAAAAAGCAAATCTAAATTCATTTTTTATAAGTTGTTTATTCTAAATAACATTTAATATAATAACTTAAGTTAAAGAAACTATTTTAAAAGAAAAATGTAAAAATGGAGCTAAATGTATAAAATTACTTAGAATGACTACCAGATATCTTTCTAAAAACTAAGATCAATAAGGGCCGAGGCCCGTTAGCTTCTCCCCAATTCCGCCCCTCATCGGCACCTATTCAACCCCTATTTTTCAGCGGCCATGGCCACCGACGGTGTTGGATGTACAGGGAAAGTTGTAGGTTTGGGGAAAAAAAACAGAGAGATCAAAAGTCACGATTTTGTGTTTTGAATTCTTTCAAATATTCCATGATCAGCAAATGAAACATTGACATTTTCTATTCCGCTATGATTGAGATGCACACATTCATCTTCTTAATGATGGCTATTGCAGCTTGCACCGCCAGAGGCGTGAGGACGTTAATAGAATGTCTTTTTTTCTTTTATTTTTTTGGTTCTTTTTAACGAAATACTTCCGTTTTATTATTTTTAAAGTTCAGACAGAAATTTAGTGCAGTTTTGCTTAATTAAGTTTATCATGTTAGACATTATCTTTAATAATTTAATCTCCATTATTAATAAATTATTTAAAATTTTAATATTAAAAATAAAAGTTCTTCTTAAGCAGAGCCAATAAATTTACGCTTGAAAAATATAATAGTGACTAACCATTTGGAGTGGTAAATTTTGTATTTTTTCATTTATCTAAATGCAAATATATAATGCACAATGAAAAAATTATAATAATTTTTTATAGAAAAAAAATATGTATCTTATTCTTCACAAAGTTCTTTGTTTTTTTTTTTTTAGGTGAAAGACTAACAATAGTTTATATGAGAGTTCATCTCAGTATTACCATAATTTTTATAAAAAAATATATAATATGGTAGGCTGGGAGGGGTTTAATCAAACTCGTTCTCCCTTCATAGCAAACAAGTTTTTGTTGTACCAATTCAGGTGTTGACGTAGGTTAGAATAGGGGTGTAAACGAGCCGAACCGAGCTCGAACAGGCCAGGCTCGAGTTCGGCTCGTTTCATATTGGAGTAAGCTCGAGCTCGAGCTCGAGCTCGACGAGCTTTAGAAACAAGGTTCGAGCTCGGCTCGTAGTAGGCTCGAGCTCGATTCGTTAGCTCGAGAGGCTCGATATAATTGGTTCATGAGCTCGAATAGTGGAGCTCGGTTCAAGCTCGAAAAGCATAGTTGAGCTCGTTAAAAAGCTCAATTCGAATTACCTAATGGCATTTTTCTGTCACTATAGCAGCAGCTTGATCCTGCATTCAGAATAAAAACACAGAAAACCAGCAGCTCCAATGGCATTTAAGTTAAAACACACTCATATAAAACGCATCATCACCAGTACAATATTTCTCGGCAGATAGAATCAGTAATGCCTGGCACTAACATGATACTACTATTTCACTAACAAATTCATTCTGCACATTTCAGCATTCCATCAATCCAAGACACCCATGTACTATTTCACTAACAAATGCATTCTGCACATTTCAACATTCCATCAATCCAAGACAGCCACATACCTGCAAGCCATGTAAAATCTCGGCCATCGGCAGCTCAGGAAAATAAGCAATATCAATAAATCCCAACTCCTCTGCCCTTCTTGCAGCACCAGGCCACCAGCTGCTTGCAGACAGAGAAACTTTAAAATAAGAAACGTCACTCTATATATCTGAATTGCAACTGAATCAGAGAAGCAAGTTCGAGTAAAATAATTGCTGTTTTCAACACAAGTTCTGTTGTGGTTGCAGCTGAAGAAAACTTGGGCTTTAAAACACAACCAACCGGTGCAAGGGCAAACGGCGCGATGGTGAGCAGATCGAGTTGCGACGGCGGCCGCAGGAACCGACGGTGGGCGACGGCGATTCTGCAGACGATTCTACACACGGGCGATGGCGATTCTGCAGACGATTCGCGATTGAGCCGCAAGGCAAGATTCGTGAGTCAGCCGACGATTGAGGCGACGGTGAGTTGCGAGGCAAGATTCGCGAGTCGCGACTCCTGAGGGTAGGTGGGCTGTGAGGGACAGGGTGGGTGAGGCTCGTGAACGTAGTCGGGAATTTTGAATTGAGGTAGGGAATATAGGGATTTTAGGATTTTAGAATATATGTTATGTTTTAATAAATAAATTATATTATACTAGGCTCGTTAAGCTCGATAAGAGTTTGAGCCGAATATATTTGGGTTCGAGCTCGATTCGTTAAGGATTCGAACCTAAAATCTGGCTCGAATTCGGGTTCGAAGCTCGTTAGGCTCGATTCGAAAATAAAAAAAACGAGCTCGAGCTCGAACTATTCGATAAAGCTCGATTCGTTTTACACCCCTAGGTTAGAATGAGCAAAGTTCATCAGCCATTTGAGATAGTGTACCGTTAATCTTTGACATGCTAAAATAAAAAACTAATAGTTTAAACTTTTCATTATATAAGAAAGGTAAAAATAACGAATAAACCACTAAGATTTTTTTTTTGCTAAATAAACCACAGACGTTTTTGAGTTGTCTCAAATTGGCCACTCTAGTAACTTTTTCCGTTAAATCTAACGGAATCTTAGCATAAAATATTAAGTTTAGTCCCTACATTTTATACTTTTGCTCTCAACACTTATAAAGTTTATAAATCTAACATTATTTGAACCACCTTCTTGAAACTGACATCGATATTTGGACTTTATTAATGAGTAATAATTGAGATTTTCCTGAACTTGCTGATAGTGGCAACAATATTCCTCCTTTTACAATGCCTTATATTATATCTTAATCTTGCGTTAAGTACTAGTATGAACAAGACATCATTCAAAAGTGGCAGTGTTGGGGCAGAGATATCCCATCTTGGGCAACAAAGATGGTACACTTTGAAGGAGTTAAAAGCAGCAATGAAAAGACTATACCCAAAAAATGTAATTGTGGAAAATGGTTATAGAATTTTATAAATAATGAAGTAGCCTATTTAAATTGTTTTAAACCAATTGGAGCTATTTTGTTAATTTTAAAAAGATAATGATAGAGTTTTGTAATATTTCAAGAGTCAAGTAGGTAAATTGGCCTATCTGAATAACGTTGATGGTTTATTTGGCTATTTTTAATAACATTAGTGGTTTATTCAGCTGAAAAAAAACATTAGTAGCCGATTCGAGCTGTGTCCAAAATGTTAGTTGTTTATTTGTTATTTTTTTTCTATGAAAAACTTATGATACAATTTGATTTTATTAAAGGACAACTACCTAACAATTTGAATTCTTTAACTCTCTCAAATTATGACATTACCTTTGAAATTCTAATTTAAACCACTCATTAACATTTTTTTTGTCATGAATTCAAATTATATCACAATTTTCTAATAGCTAATAAACAATTCGAATTATCAATTTTTATTTTATGTAAATCGAGTTTCAATGCTTGCCTAGAGCTAGGGACTAATACACAATGAATAATAAAGGTTTTGGACCAATTTGCAGTGAAATGCAGGTTGGTGACTGATTTGTAACGGGAATTAAAAATTTCATACCAGTGGTGCATTTTACCCATTGCGTAGAGAAGACGGAAGAATAAGGCAATTTATAAGAATTTTTATCTTGAATAATATTCGGTGGTAGCTGCACCATATTTTTATTTTAGGATCTCCCATAATTATTGAAAATTTTCAAAATATAAATATTTTTCAAATTTTACTTTTTTATTATTAAACTATGTGTGAAAGTTCTTCAAAGGCACATTAGACCGTGAAATGCAATGGGTCGGAGGACAAGACAAACAAAATTTCTTAAAACTTATCCACAAATTGGCCAATTTTGACTCGTGAATTGGTCACTAAGTTGTATGGAACATTTCGTCTGTTGAATTGAAAAGAAATACATTTTGTCCTCTGATTTAGCTAATCAGACACTTTGCTCACTTGACGTAGCAAGAATATCAGTAAATTGGGATAATTTTGATCATTTATTTGCGTTGTTAAAAGAAGCTGTCGGTGGTGGACGCGTCAAAACGCAGTCCAATTATTACAATTGTTAATTAGAAGAAAAGCTAAAGCTATAATTATTTATAACTTACAAGTACAACTCGTCAATAAAGTAAATCACACAGGATAAATTGAACCCGTGACTCTTAATATTTTAATATTATCCTATTTTAGATTCTAACTTCAAAATTACATATGAACATCCTCAATATCAATTTTTTATTTCAGTTTTGTCCTTTGATAAATGAAAAGTGTTAAAACTGATGAAACTAACCACGTGACATGCTAGCATGGATGATTAGCCATCATATCACTGCTGTGAAAATGGATAAATAATAATAATAAAAAGTAAATAACAGCTTAGGTTTTTGATTTTTTGCCTCCTTCCTTCAAAATCCTAACTTTTCCTCAACTGCCGCTGCCACCCCTAGATTACCGCTCCTCCTGCTCAACACCATTTCAGCCACCAACCTCAACGTCACTGACCATCCTAGCCCATTGTCCCTGCTTTGCATCGCTACCGTCCTCTGTCGAATCTGCTTGTCCTAAGCCACCATCATCCTTGGTCTCCTTCCGCAACTGTCTTTGATTTGAATACCCTAAACCCACCTGAAGCCTCTGAATATGAGGAAATGATGATGACGGATGCAACAACAATGAGGAAACGATGAAGACAACAATGGATGCAACAGCATGGCAGGGATTCGAATTGCTGGCCTGATTCGAATCAAAGGTTGGGAAGAGAAGGTCAATCAGTTGAGGAGGTGAGCACAATTAGTAGGGGAATTAAAGAATGAGCAAAATTGAGGATGGTGGAGGCAAAGGGCAAACGAAATCAGACAAAGTGATGAGCTGCGATCAGCCAAAATCGAGGAATGTAATCAAATGAAATCTCACCAAATTAGCAAAAGGAGGATTGACAGGTGAAGGAATAGAGGAATGCAGGGAGAAGGGAACGAAGGAACGATGGTAGGAGGAGCGGCGGATGAGATCGAGGCCAAAGGTGACAAAGGATGGCTAGAGGTGACAGGGGAGCAATGAGAAAGTGGCGATGTGAGCTAACCTAATGTAGACCCTAAATTTCTTTAATTTTTTTTAACATAGGTTCTAAATTTTTGATGTGACAAATTACAAGAATTTATAGCCGATGATTCATTGTTCCATCAATTTGAACATTTTTCATCTATCAAAGGTTTAAAATGCAACAAAAAATTAAAGTAAAAAACATTTCATAAGATATTTGAGGCGAGGGTCCAAAATAGGATAATAGCAAAAAATTAGAAGCAATAGATGCAATTTACCCGAATCACATCATATGTTAAGTTACGGAAAAATTAAGAAGATCTATAAGAAGTTATACCATAATCTACACTTATATCTTCCATGTTTCACATCCCTACACTTACCAAAGTTAACTGTGTTGATGACCGTTAATAAAAAAGAGCAAAATTTGTTTAATTCTCTTAAACTTCTACAAAAATCCCTCGCAGTTCCTCAACCCAATCCTTCACTTGAATTCCCAATTTCAATGAGAAATCACATGGCGACGGATGCAGCCAAAGATTCCTCCTCGAACGATGGTAGAGATTCGGCGAAGGTGGAGGCAGCGAAGATACGATGGTGGCTGATTGACAGAGAGAGGACAGGAGGCAAGAGAGATGGAGAAGGATGAGGGTGTGAGAAGTTGAGAAATTTCAATTCTTCTGTCTTTTCTGTGCCCTAGAGGTCGATGATCTCGATTTGTCTCAATGTCCTCGCCAACATTGAAGCGCTTCAGGGGGGGAGAGTACGAGGGTTGAAGAGAGTTTGGGGCGAGACAGGCAAGGAAATCAACTTACTTGTCATAGCGAAAACAGCGGATGTCGGCAGGGGAGGCAGGGAAGGGGCGATTGATCTTCTTTCGGTGATGGAGGGCTTGGATATGGTTGCCGGAAGCCATGGATGACGGCCGTGATTTGCCTTCTCCCTCTTCTGCGAACTGGATGGGGCATTGGGCGTTCGGCTCTTGGGATTGCGTTGGGGCTCCAGATGATCGGGCAACGATGCTGGGCCGAGGATGATCTACGGGTTCTCTGGGCAGATGCGAAGACCGTGTCGCTGCGGAAAAGGCCGTCTGGAACGGGGCACCTGGGCGAATTGGAGCCGCGGAAAAGGCTGTCTATATAGAAGATTTCTGGGATTTCTGGGATTTCTGGGCGAGAGAGCCGACGCCTCTGCTCGTCCTTACACTGCTTTACTTCAAAAGGAGTATTTGTTGAAGAAATTGGGAGTATTTATTGTTGTCAGAGAAATTTGTATTATTGTGTTGTTTTGGTGTTTTTGTTAAGGCTTTGTTTGATCTGTTTGTCTGAAGTGTTGGCTATCTGTTCTGTTTCTGTTGGGTTTCATTTGATCTGTTCAGGAAATTTGATATTATTTCGGTTGATGAGTCGGGCGATGCCGATGGCGTAGAGCAGAGATGGGGACAGAGGGATGGAGGGAGATGAGGCTTAGACTGTTAGACACAGAAGTTGGTGAGGCAAAATATCTGGGGAAGAAAGTTAAGACGTCAAAAGTACGCATTTTCTCTTTTCTATCTTAACTGTAATCAAATTTTGGGAAACTTACAGCTTTTTTATTGAGGTATAGTCTAACATGCGGTTTGTCTTTTTTATTTTAAGAAACTTATATTTTATCCCTATATTTTTTTAAACTGTTTGATAACAACTTCTGAAATTGAATTTAAATTATATGATAATTATCTTTCAGTAATTTCAATCTCTCTAATATTTTTTTATAGTTAATAGACATTTTAAATTATTTTTTTTCTTTCTACAAATGTATTTTTTCCCTGCAAATACATATTAGTATTTCTTAAAAGCCGGTTGACTGTGAAAAATACATTTAGAAAATATTGAAACGTAATTATTAGACAATTTAAATTAAAATTTTATAAGTTGTTTTCAGACATTGTAAAACAAACTAGGGGTAAGAGTAAATTTTTTAAAATAGAAAGGACAAAGTATTGACATTTAAAACATGGAGGCCACAAGTGTAGGTTGGTGTATATCTTATTAGGGAGGGT
Organism: Aquilaria sinensis; assembly: GCA_005392925.1. Classification (NCBI taxonomy): domain Eukaryota; kingdom Viridiplantae; phylum Streptophyta; class Magnoliopsida; order Malvales; family Thymelaeaceae; genus Aquilaria; species Aquilaria sinensis. The sequence continues at coordinate 869,567 of SMDT01001377.1, forward strand.
TTAGGTAATTTTCCCATAAGTTAATGCAAACTAAATATCGTACTATTTTTTTAATGATACGGTATAGTGTCAGTATTAGATCATCGTATCTTATATGAGTCAGTTATATATTATACGTATTATATATATTTATATGAATATATAGAATATAACAGTTATTAAAAGTGTGTGAGTTTAAAGTGTGTAAGACATGTATCTATATTTTTTTAAACATAAATATATATTGTAAAATAAAAAATATAAATTTAAGGAGTATAGGGGAAATAAGAATACAAAACTTGTTCAAATGTCAAAAAAAATTGTTATACATGCATTAAATTAAACATAATAATAATATATTTTACTCAAAAATATAAAAAAAAAAACTAAAAACAAATTTAAAAAAAGATGTATTTTCCCAATCCTAAGACGGTATGGTACGGTGCAAGTCACACAACACTTGTCTCGTACCATTTATTCTATCTCATACTGTTTTTCAATCGGTGCAAAATAATATCTATCAAAACAGTATAAGATTTAAAACCTTCATATTAACTTTATCGTAGAGAAGTATTTCAATGTTGAATTTTTGTGATTGGGCCCAAATATTAAAATATGTATAACATCTTATTTTTACTTTTATCCAGAAAACAAATGTTTAAAAAAATTAAATCTTACATGACGAGAGCCTAAATGGAAATTTAAAAAATAAAATATATAGTAACAAAGTAAATTATATATTGAAAAGTTTTTAAAAACAAATATAACTGAAATTTTTTTTCTGAGAGCTAAAAAAGCATATGGTTGGTAGGCAGTAATCATGGACCCTCCAAAGTCCAAAGAGCTGTAAAATGTAGTGGAGACACTACAGAGGGTGCTTGAAATCCTGAGGCAGAAATAGGAGCGGTAGGGTTTGGGGGGTTGCCTGCCTGTGGCTGGTACTGCGGTAGACTAGAGAGGCATGATTAGAATGCTGTGGCAGTGGCAGTGGCTGGCGTTGGTGGCCTTTACTTGCCGTCGGCGTAGACTCACACAACAGATAAAGCTCGGCGGGGATTGGGCACAACTCTCCAAACCGATTCAGAGCCAGAGCCAGATTCAGCATTTAATACCCCTTACCCTTTTTATGAACCACCAGTACCATCTCTCTACCGTTCTTTTTTCTCAGGCCCGCTTGTTTCTTCTTTTGATTGTCCTCGTAATTCCTTTTAGGAAAATTTACAATTACCTCTACGGATGCATTAACCTTCTGTTCATCTCCTCTATTTTTATAAATTTATTTTTTTAATATTTTTTTATTATTTAATAATAATTTTTAAAACTGTATTTAAATTATATAATAATTATATTCTAATAGTTTCAATCTCTGAAATATTTTTTTTATAGTTAATAGATATTTTAAATTATCAATTTTTTTCTTTTTATAAATATATTTTTCTTCATAAAATACATATTAACATTTTTTTAAAATCAAATGGCTATGAAAAAAATATCAAAAATTTAAAAATTACTAAAAAAATTTTACTAGATAATTTAAATTAAGATTTTAGAATTTATTATCAGATACTGTAAAGTAAATATGAGGTAAAATAGATATTTTTGAAAATAAAGGAAGATAAAATGTAGGTTAAACCAAAATATAAGGGGGGTTTTTACAAATTTTCCTTCTTTTTATTTAGGGTGAGGCAATTGTTCTTACCCTTAATTATTGCTTTTATTTTCATTGCAGTATAACTTGTTTAAGCACCTCAAAAGATTTCTGCATCACAAATTATTTGTAGTAGTCTCTCACCCTGTTTAGATTAATAACCACTAGGTGAGAGTACACAGGTTTTAAGGCGTTCACCCTTTTTCATTTTTGGACGAAATGACGCAACCTTTGCCATGCAACATTTTTCTGGAGTAACAAAAAGAAATACTCCCTTCGTTTTATGGAGGTTGGCCTTTTTATCTTTTTTAATTAAAATTTAACTTAAATTTATTTATATTAATTTATATTATAAAAAATTTATAAAAAATATTTTTTTTACTGTAAATAGTAAATATAACAAGCTTTTTGAGATGTGGCAGTATAGTTAATCTTTTTTAGATGAAGTATAATATTTAAGAATTTTTAGTTTTTAGTCGACCAATTAAAACTTGTTTATTTTACTCTGCAAGTGTTCAGCATTTTCACAAGATAAAATTTAATTTTTTTGTACATAGAAAGGGAGGTAAAAGGAAAAGCGGAAAATTGAAATTTCCTACGTAACACCAACAACCAAACATCTGCAAATTCGTCAACAGTCACTCCATTAGCTGGAGCTAAGTGCATAATCGTTCCATCTAGAATTGATGCATGCTCCAATTATGCTTTCAAGGCCAAAATGCACATTTGGTCCCTTAACTTTGCTGACTCAAACGAGTTGGTCCTTTAAGTTTAACTCAGCAAGACTTAATCCTCCAACGTTCAAAAATTAAGCGAATTAGTCCCTCCTTGTACAAAATGATAAACAACGTCAGTTTTTCATTGACACTTAAGCTATCCCTTCATCTTCGCCATTACCATAGACTCTCTTCCCCAGAACCGTTGACCTCCTCCTCTCCCGTTGAATTTCCTCTAGGCATCAGCCTCACCTCCCTAACACTATCACTATAAACTTTACTGCCCACCAAAAGCCCCATTCGCGACAACAGAGATTGCCTTTCCTTCCACCTCTGGGCCTTCATTTGAGATACGCTTGCTCTGCCGAATCATTGACAAGAACGGTCATTCTCTCAATCGGCGACGACTTACGACAATGAGGTGAAATCCTGAAATGAATTTGAGTCCTAATCTGAACTTGGTGCTGCGGAAATCGTAAAAGCTTCGGAGATTTGGGGTCGCTGCAACATTCAATTTTTTTGGGCCCTTGATTGGTTCAGAAGGTGAAGAGCCTAATGTGCAGGCTGAAATTAGGGGAGCTGGAGGAGAGTAAGGAAAAGATTGAGGTGAAGATGAGTAAGGCTGGTGGAGACACAGGTGGAGCGAATGGCTTGAGGGAGGTGTTCAACATTGTAAGAGAGGAGGCCAAGAATGGTGGTGTAGCCGTGCACAGGCAGATGGGCAAGTTGGTTTTTCCAATAGTGGGAGGAGGGAGCGCCAGAAGTAAAATAGGTGGTGTGTATTGTAATCGGCTACAACACGAAGGCGAAAACAGGAGGGGCTTTTCGGTGATGAGGTTCAAACGTCGTTTGGTTCGGGTTCATACTAGCGCACGTTTTTCGTCAAGCGAGTTGAAGTCACATAGTTTACTAAAATTTGAGTACTGAGTCATGTATTTTATTAAAGTATGAGGACTAAATCATCCTGAGTCAAAGTTAAAGGACCGACTTATGGGAGTTCGTAAAGTTAAGGGATTAAATATACATTTAGGCTTCCTTTCAATTATCATTCTCGCATTCTTTTTTATAGCACTTTTAGCTAATTGCTCAAAATATTCCAAACACTTAGGAGAAAAACGATCCTTGAGTAGAGGCAATAATTTAACGAGATCAATTACTACAAGTTGTGACAACAGGGGGTTAGGGTACAATCACAGTCGTCCATCCATACAGGCGGACCCCAACCCTCGCCTATTTCGTGTCCATTAGATCCAAGTGGCAGGCTCCGCCCCCACCCCATGCATTGGCAACCCATATACCATTAACCATGAATTCAACCCTCTGATTCGAAAGCTAACGTACAAAACCCTAAGCCCCACACGATCACAACACAGATGCAGCAAATCAAACCAAACCGATTGAACCAGAGAACAACAACTCCTGCTCCTGCTCCTGCTCCTGCTCGCTAATAAACTAGTACTGCTTCCACATGACCTAATTCCCACACTTCCCTTGGCCAACAGTAGCTACTGTTTCCTCCTACCTACCAACCTCACGTTCTCGTTGCGCCTCCCCACACAAATTTCCTCCACAGGCTTTCTTGAACCTTCCCGCGCAGGCTCGAACCTCACTGGCTGGAACTCTTCGCAAGGGAACTCCATGCTCTCGAAATGAACCACCAGCGATCCCTTCCCCTGCTCAAAAAAATGTAGTACCAGCAACTCTTTCAATTAACCTCAGAACCACACAACTTCTACTAATCACACACACTGAAAGAAATTAAAAAAAAAAAAAAAAGGTTTCTTCATACAAGCACCTGTAGTCTAGCGTAGCAGAGCTCCCGGATCTTTGGTGATCGAAAATGGTCCCAGCCCTTCTCGTTGGCCGCCAGAAAAAACTTCCGCACAGCTTCAGGCTTCGTGAAGTTCACGAATGCATAACCTTTGTTCGATTTGGTCCTGCAAATCAAACATTGATTTCCATGCAAATATATAGGGCTCAGTTCAACCCAACCCACCAACTTTTACTCGGTCAGAAATGGTTAAACGTCGACCACAAGATCACATTGTGCAGAAACCCAAAGGAAAAAAAGAAAAGTACTGGCTTCTAAGACATACGTGAAGTCAATAGGCAGATAAAGAAAATCAAAAGCTGATTGGCTCGATTCTCTTTCATGGTCTTGTTTCTGATTCTCCGCCGAGCAATGCTGGTCCAGAAACGCCTTCAACATCTCCCGACTGAACAAACAAAAAAGGAACGTGACCAAAACATGTACGTGAGATATCAACAAATCACGGCGGTGAACAAGAAATTAATTTGATCGATTCCATAGATGGACTTACGTGTATCTGTTGGGTATGTTCCGTATCATGACCGTAGTTCTCTCCTTGTCGTCGAGCTCCCCTGGCACCACAGAGCAATGCTTCTGGTGGCCGCTGTGCAATACTGCCTTATCGTTGTCGCTATCCAAGCGACAAAGAACACTACAACTTGCTGGTGCAGAGAATGCGTCAGAATCTTTTTGCTTAGGAACCAGTCTCTGTTTCCCAACCCACTCCCTTCCGTCTCTTCGTCTCCCAAAACACCCGTCTCTGTGATCACACTTCCTTCTCCAGTACCGTCTATTGCTTCTTCTGAATCTAATCACAGGTTTCAGGTCCTCGCCGACTTCATCACGGCGGCGAAAACCATCAGCCGGGGCCGCCACCGGCAGCAGCGGAGGAGCTAGGTCAGGCACAGAGAAATGTGAGGGTATGAAGATTTGCTGGTAGTGGAGGTCATGACTGTGACTGAGAACATAGTAAGGTGGGTTTGGAAGGAAGAGATCAGAGGAGAAACAAATATTAGTGTTGGTTGAGGAAGTGCATATTTGTCCTGAGGTTGGAACTGGGAAGAACTCTAGAGCTTGAGGGTTTAGACCTCCGGCAACCATGGAGGCAGTATCTGTGTTCAGAACCTCTTGAGCTTGAGAGTTAACTAAAAGGTGGCGAAATTTGGGATATGCGATAAAACAAGAGGGGTGAGTTTGAAGTTTAAAGAGGGAAAAGATTTTAGGAATAAAGAAAAAGATCTGCAGGGAAGAAAGGCGGAGAGGAAGAGACGGTGAAAGTTTACTTCATTTAATGAGACAAGAAGTTGTGTGTCAGATGAGTTGCGCTCAGTCTGATAAACACCCTACCAACTCTTACTCTACGCATCTCTGCCTCTGCTATGACATTTCTTGCCACTCTATGTGAGTAATCATATTTGTCATACCTAAAGAAGAAATAAATAAATAAAGTGTGAATTATATTTTACCCCGGATGTTGATTAATGTCTACAGCTTAGTACATGAACTTTATGTGTTTTCTTTAAAGAATGTTTTATAGCCCTAACACTACTTCTTTAACGATTGCTAGTTGCTGCCATTAAAATTCTAAAATTATAACCGTTTAATAGTATGTTAATAATTAATAAATAATTTAAGATATCAATTTAGTCTCTATATAAATATAAAATAATTATTTCTTTCCTCTTAATCTTAACGATGGAATACCTTTGGGGGTAAAGTGTAAATAGCCCCCACATTCTTCCAAGAAAATAATTGTTTTATTTAATTTTCCACAATTCTATTTCTGTTTATTAATTTTTAAGATCTAGTTGGACGCGGGCCCTTTCCGGCATTCTAGACAGCTTTCCCTCCCTCAGCCTACACTCAAATTCCATCATTGACTAGCTAAGCTAGCTTTGGATAGCCCGTACCTAGAGTTTATTTTCGCTTTTACATTTTTTTATCTGAAATTAAATTTTCATGTTATTATTAAATTTTTATAAATTTTTTTTAATACATTAAATTAGAAAATTCGTAAAATTTTAATAAAATTACAAAAGAATTATATTTTTAACGAATTATTATAGTTACATAATATTAATTTTTAATTAAAATTAATTTTAAATAAAAATATATAAGAATAAAAAAAAGTTATTATAGAGTTAATTAACTTAAATTAAAATGAATTAGCTCTATAAAAAAATTATTAGTTAGTTTTTTTCTTAAACTGAGCCAGTTAAAAGTTTTTACAGTTAATTTGTTTTTTATTTAAATTAACATAAAATATAATATAAAATGACTTGTTTTCATATTTTTTTATTAGGAATCAATTTCATTTGAAGTCTAATATTATATAGAAATAATAATTTATTTGAAAGTACATTTTATGAGGTAATTAAATTTGTATGAATTTTTATATTTTTAGAAATTAAAGAAAAAAATTCTAAAAATATAAAAAATATATTTTTAATGAATTACTATACCTACAAAATATTGGTTTTCAAATAATATTGATTTCGGACAAAGAATATGTAAAACTAAAAATACGTGACTTTAAATTAAGTTGACTTAAGTTAAAATAAATTAATTGTAAGAGAAATATTATTCATTTATTTATCAAAAAGAAAAATCTTATTCATTCAAATATGTAATTTTATGCCACTTCATGTGCTACATCTGCAACGTTGTCATCCAGCATTTCATAAGCATCACATTAGAAAACATAAGTAGAAAATAAAGCGATCATGGAACCAAATCCGTTAATTGGCATTTTTAGCAGTAGTGCTTTTATTTAAAATAATCTAATAAATTATCAGAACATTAATTTAGGCTATTAATTAGTAAACCCTGTTGGTTAAATTTATGTTGATTGATTACCGAGTCATTTTTAGGAAAGAACAAATATTAACGTAAGCATAATAAACGAGTACCAATACATATTTATGTTAAAAATAGTCAGGACTTTTATGATTATTATAGTAACCACCGTGTCATCATCATCAAAACGATTTATTTACTATATAGATCACTTGCATTTGTATTTGAAAGGTAAAATGGGTAATTTTCCCACTAAAGTATAAGGCTAAAATAATTTTGTCATTAAAGTGTTATTCTGGAGAAATTTATCATAAACGTTTTTGAAATTGACATATTTATCATAAATGTTTTGTAATAGATAGATATTTACTACTATGGCAGTTAACGGTATAAATATTTTATTATCACAAAGAATATTTTGTCTGAGTGGAGGTGAATTGGATAATTCATCGCTACATCAGCCAATATATGACATATTTGTCATTAATGTTTTTGAAACAGGTAGTTTTGCTATTAATGTTTTTTAAACGAACATATTTATCATCAAATTTTGACACCAGTGACAGTGGCGAAATCTATGAGGGACAAACAAAGTGGGAGATTATCAAATGATGGCAGATCACGCACGAGACATAACAAGCAACAATTGGCTGGCAATCACGGTGGGCAAGCAACAATTGCTCAATAACTAATGTTGCTGGAATTGAGCAAATTCATGAGCTTAGATTGATACAATTAGAGCTAAGGTTGGGGTTGAAAATGCGGTAGTTATGTGAGCTATTTCAAGAGAAATCGTGGTTGAAGAATTCATCAGTACACTTCTCTTACCTTTCATTTCCAACGGGTTAAGGAAGACAAGTTGAAATGGTGGCTTTAGTGTTAGAGATAAAATATTAAAGTGAAAAGTAGGGGAAAAAATACAACTTTAGTGACTATATAACATATTTTCCTTTTTACCGTTTTCACGTGTGTTCCACATCGACAAAATATCACCACATCATCGCTTTGTCAGTATGTCTTGACATGTCACTAATGACAGTAGCAAATATGCCAATTTCAAAAACATTAGTGGCAAATTTTTTTGGAATAAATTTTTAGTGATAAAACTACTCCATACACTATACTTTGGTGGCAAAATTGCCCATTTTGCCGTATTTAAAATAAATGCAATTCCTTTCAAGATTTGGGTTTTGGTACATTGGCAGAATTGAAGCTCATCCACTCTATACATTGTGCTCGAGGTTCGCGTGAAGTCTAATGTGCACGGTGCACCAGGTGCTTATGAACCAAGTTATTAAGTGTTAGCTCGTCCTTTGGGTTTTAGTTCAAAAGGGCAAGTTTCTTTTGTTAGGATAAGTCAGCTAGGTAATTATGAATATTCTAGATTTTTTCAATTAAAAATAATTATAGAAAATTGCGTAGTAACGTTCCATGCGTTTCTTTTTCTTCTAGTCCATCATCTTATTCTCAATTGTCTTTTAGTCTTCCGTTATTTTCTTTTCCATGGATGCCAATATTATATTCATATTCAACTAAATAAGTTCATAGTGTGGCAGTGTTTGTGAAATTGTGTTAGTTGATTTGAACCAAACACCGGATGGTGATGGTTTGATCATGAAATCACAATGATGTCATGGTGAGGTGGCAGGTAATAATGGGTGATAGTGGTGATGATCGTGTATCCATATATATATATATATATATATATATTGTATTTCGGGAAATATGGGATGCACCCAAAAACATATACTTTCTCTGCCCACTTTCTTTGCAACATTTTTCATATTTGGTTGTCCAATTTTTTTTGTAATATGTTACCAAATACTTTTACTATTATACCCTTTATTTTTCAATCACACAATTCATTTACTCCAACTTATGTTTTCTCCTCTGATTGACAACCGAGCGATTGATCGATGAATCGACGACGGCAATTCGACAACAGCAGATCGATGATTGCAAATCAACTATGACGATTGACAACGGCAGATCAAAGAGACAGAGATTGAAGACCATTCTCATCTTCTGTAGACATGATGAATTGAGGTGATGAAGGAATGATCTCTGATCAACGAAAGGATGAAGGTCGAAGAAAGAGACAGGTTGAAGGGATGGAGATCGACGTAATCGAGCCACCGAATTGACACGATCAAAGCGTGGTTGATGACAACGGGGATCAAGGATGAGACCCGATTCTGTGATCGAGGATGAGACCTAATCGTGGACAAGGACAGATTGAGGACCTGACTTCCAAGATCAACGAGGATGGACGGCCTTCGGGTTGAAAGTGAAGAGATCAGCAAGGTTTACAAAAACGCGGTGGAGATTAGAGTTTACAGAAACAAGATAAAAATCGGAGCGCGAGAGGGAGCGAATATTTGTGTGTAGTGCACGCGAGGGGAACCTCGATAACTCCAGCCGACAATGTGATGATGACATAACAAAAAGTTCGATGAGCAGTAGAGAACTGGCAAAAAAGCCAATTTTGGAACAGATGTGCGGATAGGACGATTGTCTTGGTTTGCGTGAAAAAGGGAATAGTGCAAAAATATCGGGATGGAAGAAGTAATATTTTTCATGGCATTAGGATTCTTATACCCACAGCAATATAGGTAGTTCTTAATTATATACACTAATTTAACAAAAAACATACAAATACCATACATATTGTATTCGAATACATTCTATCATATTGCATATTCACACCTATGGATCTCAAAGTAATACAGACTGTACACAAAAACATACAACATTTTCATGGTACCATACTTCTTATAACCAGAATAATATGGATAGTTCTTAGACACATACAATATTTTGCCAGAAACATACAAAGATATTGTATTTGACCATGGACACAATCTATACATTACAATATTTTATCCATAACACAATTGTTCAAATCTTACGTTCCACTTTGCCGATGCCATCATCATCGTCAGCCTCCCTATGCTGCCTTTTTTTGTGCTTGGGTTATTCTTCAATTAGACTGCAACAACACTAATCAAAACCAAAATCATGCTTAACTACATGTTGCTCACTTATTTATAACATTACTCCCTACTTCATGGTTTTGTTGTAACCTTGTGTCTTGCCCTATGATATGGCAAAGCTTTTGCCTTTCCCAAACATCACCTTGGGTGCTAGCTTAAATCTAATATTAATTCAATACACAGTAGTATGATCAGATTGTATAATTCAAAATTGACACAATTTCAAACAATGTAAACATAGGCACACACATCTGTCTCAACCAGTTTCATAAACTCATTCATAGTACAACACCTATACCGTTTCACTATCAATGTTTATTTAAGTTGACCTTCACATCACAAACCCAGTGTCATACATTTAGCAGCCATTGTCATCGTAACTAGTTCTTCCATAAATTGCAAACATATAAGGCAAACCCAAGAACATATTGTCAATACTTCATAAAACCATTACTCATAACTCATAAAAATACAACAATGGTCCAGCCGCATACATTCCAAACCCAGAAACATAATTCCCTCTTCGATTAATCACACCTTTCACCCTTTTTGTTCAACACCCCTCAATGCCCAATCTCGTCCCCTCAATCGTTAATACCATTTTTTCCCCCACAAACCCATACACTAAACCAACAAAAAAATATAATAATAAGTGATTGGCCATTAGTTCTGGTCAACTCACCTCCAGATTTCTCTGTCTACTTTGCCGGCCGAAACGAAGCAAAGCATGTCCCCTCACTGTCATGCAACCGGATCATTCTCCCAGATCGTGTTCGTGTTCGTATGCATCGACACCAAAATCAATGGGGTAGCACAACAAGCTTGAGGGAGGAAGCAAAAGCATCAGGTTTTCTCTCCAGAGGCAGACAACAATGGGGATTTTGGGAGATAGTTTGATTGTGGGTTTTAAGGTACATAAAGTTTTAGGAAGTGTTCATATAGAAACACATATCTCCTTGACTTGATCCCTGATTTCTCGCACCTCTTATCACTTTTTTGAAATTTACGAGACAGAATCCCTTTGAAATTTAGGAGAGAGGAGTAGGTTGTTACTAACACCATTAGTGTTAGGTGTATATGCACCCGTAGGACAATCTCCATGAGTCCCATACTAGCACACATCGTAAACTGTTATTTAGTGTAGTACCATGCTGACGTGGCTGATGTGGCAAAACACAGCCGTACAACGTGGCAAAAATACCTACTCTCAGAATTAAGATACTTAAAAACTAGAGATTTATTAGTATCTTCGATCAGTAAAAAGCTCAGTGATCTTGAAGTCACCAGACTCACCACCAATACCCAGTGGGCGGGCTCTTCGGTGAAACTTGGGTTGGATAAAATGATCGATTTCCAATTGGCTGAAGGAGAAAGCTGAAAAAACTTTGACCGAAGCTTCTATACTTTTCCATTGAACTATCTACAGGATTCTTCTGCATTATCCAATTTTTCACAACTTCCGCCGACCAATTTTCATGGCAAGAACTTGCTCTTGATCCAATGGCGAGGAAACAAACTGCATATGCAGCAGATACAGTGTACATCACAGCTCTACATGCCGAAACTTCCGAGTTCCAAAAACTGCGGCACATAGCGCTAACTGTTCTGTTGGGCACCTTTTAATGCCAGTAAAGCAGCACCATATGCAGCCTCAGTCTGGTTTGCTCGACTCACCGGTAAACCCAGAATCCTCTCTCTGATCTTCATCCATTTCTCATTCTTTGCACCTCCTCCAGCTGTAAAGACTTGATCAACCCGTGTTGCTCCCAAATCCTTCAACAAATTGTAAGCCTTTGCCTGCATATAATGCCCGGACAAGGTGAGAATTGAGTACTATAAGTCCATCAAAAGATATATCTAGTGTAGACCATTAAAATTATACTTTTGCATGGGCTTATAATCTCAATATTATCGTTTCAAGAAAAAAAATAGATATGCTTTTTGACCGTTAATTGACTTTAAAACTTCAAAACACCAACTCCAACACAACCAAGGTTAAGTGTATCGATAATATAGTCTTAGATGCCTGAGAAAGAGGTGTCTCTTCGTACCTCGATTCGTGCAATGGATTCTAAAATCCCATGCAGATACTCTACATCACTCTCCGGACGCGGATGTAATCTGTACATTTGGAAATGAAACAAAGTCCACATTAAGGCCATTTCTTGTTTGTCAGAAACTAAGGACATACTTCCTTGACTAACTTTGAGTTGAATTGCAATTCACTATGATATTACTTGAATTTTGGTTTTAAAAAGCACCACAAAATATCATAATTCAAAGCATTGCAAACAATTAAACATGACCAAATTGAGACTTCTGAGAAAATTATCAAGAGCTTTATCAATTCTCTTCATGAACAACTATGCATAGATGCCACAGATGTTCACCAAGCTACAGGAGTATATTAGAGGAAAACTAGCAGAACATCAAGTCATGTTAATAATGATACTACCAATATGGTCAGGGTCCTCCACTGCAGTGCCTAAGAATCAGAAATGTCCATTACTCTACTTTAGAGATTCCACCTCAATATCCTCAATACATGAATTAAGCTGTAATTGGCAAAAAGCACAAAATCAAGATTTGGGAAAATGAGAAGTGCTGTATATCATGAACCATGCAATTGCCAACGCTAGAATAATTTAGACTACTCCAACCAGTACCTCCCACTCCATAAATATCCATAGGGCGCCTAATACACCTGCTGTTATACCAAATAAGCGGAGCATGACTTCTTTGGCATGAATAGTTAGAGGTGCTATGTGCTAATTAAGAGAAAGGCACGCAAGTTATGATACTTGATAACAAGCTACTAGGAAAACCTACTGAAAGTTTGCATGGATTTTATATCTGGTCATATTTGAAATAGATATAGAAAGATCAAGTACCTGCGCTCCATCCCAGGATCTGCAACAGGGAATCTCTCCCCAGCTGATGGCAGAGGGTAGTAATCCAGATGAGACACTTTCTCCGGACAAATATGTTCACTCAATTTCTCCAGTTGTTCGTCAGTGAAGATTTGCCTAAGAACTGCTCCTCCAGTGTTTGAAGCACCACCAACAAGCCATTTATCATCAAGGCGATGGCTGTACACTCCATATCTTGCATCCTCAACCCTGCTGGTACTCAATAATTTGATAGCAAGTGTTGAGCCCAAAGAAGTCACCTATAAAATCATTGCATGCATGATTGATCAATCGGAAATGTTTAACTCTAAGCGAACATTGTGAAGAAAAAAGAAGACTGTTAAAAAGGAAAGAAAGAAGAACAGTCTTAAAACGCTAACTGCTTTCCCAGGTCCTGTTGCACTTGCTGCAAGAAAGGCTGCAATGCTGTCAGTGGTGCCTGAGCATGCAATACAATTGTCTGGAAAACCTGCGAGCACATATTTTCCAAAGTATCAATTGAAGTTTCAAAAGTCAGCAAGCTACGAGACATATTCAGCATGGTAAACATAATCCTATTGTTATCTTTGCCCACAAAAGGTTTGCACGCAAAATGTCTCACTCTGAAAAACCAAATTCAAAGAAACTGCAGGAAAGGCACATTTGCTGTATTTTGTTTAAAGTTTCAGCAAGTGGAATCACCTAGTCCACGATCTGTCTGCTCCATCTTGGCAAATTTTGAAAAGGAAAATTGGAAAGTAGGGCCGTTTAACGAATTGAAAGAAGATACAAATTTCTGGTTGGAAGTCTCACTTAGTTAAGGTCCTAATTCACGTGAACTGAACAGCGATATGCTTCCAAGATAGACCAAATGAGAAAACGAACTGTAATGCAGTAGTCATAATTGATCATACCAAATCTTATTCTTACGTCTTCTTTTAACCGGCCAATCGAAGTCCCAGGAGCTGTGACTGTTGGTAGAAGTTGAGAAAAAGGTTGAGAAAGAAGCCAATCCGGGTATAATTCAAGTTCAGGATCATAACCAACCTATAAAACATGATAGAATGAGACCATAGTCCAACTCGATTATATCTAATTGTATGAAGGTGCAAGTATAAACACAGAATCTTTTATCCTTTTGTTTCCCTTTTATGTGTTGAAAAGGCTAAGGAACAGGGGAAATTTGAACCTTAACCCATCCAACTAAAAGCTACCACAACACTGGATTGCATAAGATACCTTCAAAGCATTATTGTAGTCAGAAACTCCAAGTTCTCCATGAAGAAGCCACAGCAACCAATCTGCTTGATGCAACAACAATGCCGACTTTTTATCAGACCCTTCATTTGCCCACCATGAAACAAGCTTGCAGAGGGTAGAGGAACCAGAGCACACAGTATGGTTCAGGGGAGCAATGGACTTCACCATTGGCAAAGCATCGGGACAGCTCTCATTGTAAAGGAAAGGTCGACACAAGGGCTGTCCTGTAGTTCTGAAAAGGAGATTCCAATGTTAGATCCAAATTCAGCCCAGTAGGGTGAAACTGGAGTTAAAGTCAAGCACAAAAGTATTTCTTTTGAAGACCTGTCAACAATGAGGGTAGTAGCAGAAGTTCCATCAATAGAAACAGAGCAAACACACGGGCGTAGATTAACAGGAACATCTTCAAGCAGCGAGAAAAGGGTTGCTTTCCACGAGCTTGCCCAGTTCATTTGCTCTTCACTCTTTCTAGACAACAGAAACCAAAATCTCAGCATGGCTGACAAAATTTCCTGCTTTTATATTTTCCTATCAACCATCAAGCTATTCTAGTCTATAGCACCTGGTAAATTAGCATGAGAGAAGGATTTGTTACCGTAAGTAGTGGATAAGCTCTCTTTCCCTGGCCATAAATTGTTCCATGCTCGTCAATCAAAGCGTAGCGAGCCCCGGATGTTCCAAAATCCATTCCAAGATAAAGTGGTCCACCAACCCGAGCACCCATTTCCTGATTAACCTGTTTGCTTCCAATGATCATGGTTCTTGATCTGATAAGCTTTGTTATGGCATTGTTGGCCGACCCAAAAGTGAAGTCTCTGTTCCCTGAGGTAAATAGCCCAGGAGACAGCGCGTTACGAGCTAGAGAATAAGGAAACGCAGGCTTGCACAGAACTGCGGGGCCAGAATATGAGGAGTGCTGAACAGAGCTGAGCATTTTCGATGGTCGAGATAGACTGATTTCGCTGTGTCTAGCTAGTTAGTGTTCAGCCACCGCTTCGCTCTGTCCCTTCCCTCTCGGCCTCTCCGCACGGATAAGGAAAACCAAAGGCAAGCCTCCAGTTACTACTATTGTGTTATTTTGGGCTATAAAGGAGTGGGCCGAGTGGCTCACATTAAAGATCCTCAGCCCATCACAACTATCTGGCCCAGTTTTTTTTTTCCTCTAGCCATAATTTACTTGGCTTAAATGCAAAACAATACTCCAAATTTTGTCATTTAAGGGATTAACTATCAACCGGCTTAACCCATGTCTCATATTTTTTAGATTGAGCAAATTAGTCTAGAAAATATCATACGAAATCACTTGGTGTGATGGACATCCGACTCCAAATAATAGTTGATTGTGAAGTTATGTATCAGGGTGGAGGCTCACTAATTCATTCTAGAAATCCCTAAATTTTTCTCAAATTCGTGGAATCTAGACCCCAAAAATTGGCAACATAAACACACAATGCTGTAATTGAAGATTAAGTTGTCTACATCGACTTGAACACACGACATTGGAGATGGACTTTGTAGGTTTAGTGTCATCATCATCGCAGAATAAGGCTACCTCTATTAAAATGTGACAGATTTATCATTCAATGTGACGGCACATGACTCTCCCTCTAAGTCTATGGACTTAACTACCCTGATTCCAAAGGTGTGAGTTCTGAGTTGAGCCAGTTGATAGTTAAGGTCCTTAAGTGACAAAATTGACAAAGTTGAGGGCACTATTATGCATTTAAGCCATTTTAACTAAACATGCTCGCAAATGTTGCATTATATTCGGTTTGCAATCTTATTTGGTCATGACAAAACTTTGATTTAGTTAAGTTACACAATAAAGATTTTTTTTTTTTTTGTTATTCACTCTTTCTTATATTAATCTCAAAATAATCTATTAGTTAATTAATTAATTAATTTAATTAGCTGATTATTGCATACTTATATGTTTACAATCGGAATCAGCATGGGCATGTCCATGCCAGGCCGGGGTAAAGTAGATACTAACAAAAGAAGGCACTTGATGATCGACGGGGGTGAAAACAAAAAGAGGGAGGATGGGAAGGGAAGTGGTCTGAGTCTGAGGCTGACAAGGGGGTTGCCACATGGCACGTGAGGGCCACTTGGGAGGGAACGAAGGGAGTGACACACTGCACGCATCTGGGCTTGGGTAACTTATACTCGCAGTCACACGACACACAGCACTATGACCCCCCAACCATTTTATTCTCGCGCAAGAGGATCGCTTTGAATTCCCAATTGCTCGCGTGTGCCCCTCACAAGTCACACCCCTACAAGAAAAGCCCAGTGTTTGCAGCGTCGCACAAACAAAAAAGGCAACTTGGGATCGGGCTGACCTCCGGGGCTTTGTAATTGTAAAAGCTTGTAATTTAGAAACTTACAGCAAACTCATTTCAGTTTAAAGCTGGTCCGTTTTATGTCTTGGTCAAGTTGTACTGTGAATCGCAACCCCCTTTTTACAAAGACAAAAAATTCACCTCTTGTTATATTTTTCTTCATTTCTTAAATTCTGAATAATAAAAAAAAACAATAATAAGAAGTATAAGAGATTTGAGCGGTTCAAAACGCAATTGCCCAAATGATAGAAAAGTAAAATTTCATAAGTAGCGACCAATATTAAATGTATTTTAATATTGTAACAATTTTATATCACATTCACTAATCCTAGTAAAAAATTTAAAAAATTTTAGGGGGCGACGGCGGCCCCTTCCCATCCCTTAAGAGCTACGCCCCTGAGGGTCATAACTTTAATATAAGATAAAATGGGTAATAATTTAATCATAATGATTTAGCAATAATTGAACTTAATTTTATCCTTATTTTACAATTTATAAATCTAGATGGAAATAAGATGTATGGACATAATTTTTATTTAATATAAAATTGACAATAATACAATCATAATATTTCAGTTACAATTTTTCGAATTGTATCAAAGTTAATAATGATGAATGAAAGGAAAAATTTTAAGGAAGTAAAATATTGTTATGGTAATATTTTTATTACCAACTTTGATGATATTTTTATTTAATATATAGATAATTTTTAATTTGATTGTTATGGTAATTATGTACTATTAATTCTTTAATTTTCAATTGTGTTAATGGACATTAAACTATTAACTTTACATTATATAAACTATTATTTGGTTGAACTGTAGTACATTCCATATTAGATGTTTCAGTTCATTTATTACATTTAATTGATTTCTCCCTTTAATTATGATTACATGATCTAAAATTTTGAGATGCCTTTAAAGGTTTTTTAGTAATTGAGAAGTTTCTAGATCCATTAACCCAATATAATAATTTTCTAGTCATATTTTTTTTTAATATCATTTCGTTAAATACATGTAACAGTGTTAATGAACCTGTTAACTTTAATAAAAGATAATATTAGATTTTAACTTTTCATTGACCAATATACAGTTATGTCAAAAAACAATCTTTGAATAAAAAATGACACTTGTCAATCAAAGAGGGTGTTAATTAAGAAAAATATCAAAACCTTCTTAGATATTGTCATGCTTTATATATATATAATTAGATTAGATTAGCCAGGTTAGGTTAAACTATAGGTTCATAAGCCAATCACCTACAAAATAAATTTGCAATTTCCTTTTCCTTTGCTGCAGCAAAGAGTTTATGCATCTTATTACTGTGTTTGACAAAAAAAAAATTAAGATACATTTTTCTAAAAAAATAATTCTTGTTCTTCTTTGTAAAAAAAGTGGAGAAAAATAAAAAATGTTGAAAAATATATTTTAAAATGATTTTTGTATGTACGAAAAAAAACGTAGCCTCATGACTAATCTACTTGACACATGACAAGCGACTTGGGCCACCAGGCAGAAGAGGCAGGACACTTCTAAATCCACCTTTTATTCCTGTTTAGTATAATATTTAAAGTTTAATGGAGCATCCTACATAATATCACAAATAAGCTGATTTGGTTATTTTATAGAGATTTTTAAAAAGTTGACATTTTTTTTCTTAATTGCAGTAACATTATGTAATTGTATATTCTTCCCGAATAATGTTTTTGAATACCAAAAAACAAATAAATAAATCTACTTTTCACCTCATATAATGTTATAGATTGAAACTAAATTATCTTACTTAAGTTATACGAATTCCTTTTACTCGGGCCAAAGCGAATTGGTTCAAAGAAATCGTTAATTGATTAAGCCAATTTATCAAAAATTCAACTTTAATTGGATCGGAAAAGTTTTAGAAACAGTAAGAGGATTGAAATATAGTAATTGTATTATCTAAATAATTATTTATACGCGTCTAAAATTGTTCTAGAGCAGTAGAAGGCATGTGTAGTATTATATACACTACCAAATTGTTGGACGTTTCCTCGGTTGTTGTCCAGGACGGAACAAAACAACGTGAGAATTTGATCCTGCAATAATTGGTTGCTTGTAGACACTAATGCAAACATGGCATCATAAATAATACAAACTAGCTAGGATGTGCTGACAAAAGTGGAAAACAGTCATTTAGAGGCCTTCTAAATTTTAACTATAAATTATATAACATTCTGTTTGTTTATTTTATTTTATTTTAATTATTTTTGCATGTCTTTAGTTCAATAAACATTCACGGTGTAAGTTTCCAAGAAAAACATTTGGGAAAAATTACAAAACCCCCCCTGTGATTTGATTTAACCTACAGTTTGCTCCCTCTATTTTGAGAACCTACACTTTGCCCCTATATATTTTACACTGCCTAATAACAAGTTTTGAAATTGTATTTAAACTATATAATAATAATGTTCTAGTAATTTCAAGATTTTTTATATTAAAACTATGGAGGATACAATACACAGTAAGTACATATATTTTGCAATTGTTTATGATCTTGTTATGGGTACTCCCTACATATAAATTGTTGTTCTTTTATGTCATAGTAGTGTTCCTCACTAAAGGTGAGTATGGTTCTGGTTAATTCGGTTTTATGGTGAAATTGAACAAATCTGAAATGACCTTAATTTTTAAATTTTTCTACCCAACTTGAGAACCGAATAGAACCAAAATCTTAGTTCTGGATTTTCCGGTTCTGGTTCTTAGATTTTTTTGTTTATACCATATATCTATAACAATACCAAAATTTAATAAAATTACATCTATAACCAATTTATAAAATATTCAATATAATATACAATTAAATCAGTATTAAATACATGTACTTAGACACATTCAAAATAGTTTAACATGCTATTACAAAAATAGTTCAAAAAAATTTTATAAACGAACCCACAACTTCCATATTGTTTCAATTTGGGATATCAGTTTAAGAGTTTAATATAAAAATATAAAATAATTATCATAATTCTTCAAAGAAATATTATATATATATACACACACACACACTTTAGGTTCGGTTCCACCTCAAGTTGGTTTCATACAAAATCAAAACCAACCAAAACATTATCAATTCTCCTATATATGGAGCCAATCTACGAACTATTGTTCATTTTTACTCAATCAAATCCAACACAATAGGGATGGTTCGGGTTAAGTTTCAGGTTTATCTAACTCATGCTCATTCCTATAATCTACACATAGCAATTGATAATCTAAAATAATTATTGGTCATCTATAAATAGTTGTTGTACTTTTCATAATAATTAATATTTAGTACAATGTTGTTCCTTTTATAAAAGTTGTTGTTCCATATAGATATTGAACAGGATTAGAATATGAACCGAACAAAATTGTAAAGCCCCATGCTCTATGTGGCTAATTGTTGATTTTTTTTTTGGGCCAAAGGGCTAATTGTTGACTGAAGCACATGGGTTTCACCTAAATTATTTTAGGTACGTGACAAGTTAAGATTTGAAACCCTAAAAATGTTTTATTAAATTGGACAATATTATTGAGTGCATAATATATGGTTAAGAAGAAATTGACTGGAACTGAAAATCAAAAGAACTCGATTGGCGCTGTTGTTGGACAATGAGACATGGTGGAAAGTAGCAAAAACTCAAACTTTGCAAACTACTACCAATAATAATAATAACAATAATAACAACAACAACAAAATCTATGGACATTTTTTTAGCACGTATACAAAATCATTACAAAATGATTCAGTTATAGAATAATTCAGAAAAAATAAAAAGCTTTTTACCTCAATAATAAATCAAACTCAAAGATAACTTGTTAACTTCAAAATTGAAACATTATGTCAAAATTCCAAGTTCATTATCTAAACTTCTTAAAGTAGCATCTATTGGATTTTCATTATTGAAAAAAATGTTCTAAAAATAAAAATATATCAAAATAAAAAATTTTAATTAATTAAAAATAATTTTCATCAAACCCATATAGCCATAAAGAGAAAACAACACATTCAGTCACAAAATTTTGATCATTTTCTAATTAAATCCTAAAATTTTGCAAGTTTCTTTTTGAATCATAAAACTTTCAAAATGTACAAACAATTAGTTCTAACCCGCTAGCCACTTGTTCTGGTGTTAACTTTAGAACTAAATATTTACACGTTTTATGAATCAAATATAAATTTTTACAGTTTTAGGACTTAAATATGAATTTATAAAAGATTTAGGACTAAAAGTGATCTTTCCTCCTCTAACTTGAAAAATATCTATAATAGAAGTGAGAATTTTTATAATTTATAATTTGTTGTTTGAGTAGCTTTTTGTTTGTAATTTTTAATTTTTTTCAAATTCAGAAAAAATAAGCTAAAAAATATATATTCTGTAAAAAGAAAAATCTAAAATACTTTTTGAATATATTTTTAATTAAAATTTTTAAAGAACAAAAGATCACTTATACTCCAAAATCTTTTACATTTTTCTATTTAAGTCCTACATTTTTTATCAATTTCTATTTAATTCCTAAAATTTTGTAAATTTTTATTTGAGTCCTAAAGATTATAAAGCATATAAATAATTAATCCTAAAATTAGATCCCATAATAGGTGACTAACGGTTTAGGATTAACTGTTTACACATTTTTAGAATTTTAGGACTCAAACAAAAATTTACTAAAATTTAAAATTTAAATTTTCAATAAAAAATAATTAAAAATTTGGAACTAAATACGTTCTTTCCACGGCCATACAAAGAAGACTAAAAATCATAAATTGGCCGTATACGTGTAAAGGTCCACGAGGAAAGGCACCCGTCAGGCCATCACATGGGAGAATACCTTCGGCCACCGTCAAACTTGTGATTTTTCTTACTTTTTGTTTTCATTTTCGGTGACCTTTTTCACATGTAAATTAAAGTCAGCCCTATGCAGTCCAATAAAAATCCAGCAATTATCCGAAAGGGAATACAAAAAATTTAGCGAAGAACGTCAGAAAAGCTAGACTGGTACTTTTGTTTGTAAAATGATGGTTGTTGTATATAAGTAGGTAAATTTAATTTAAAATAATTTATATTTAAATTATATTTTTATATAAAATAAACTTAATTTGAAAATTAATAATATTATATAGATATAATAATTCATTTGAAATAAATTTTTTTTAATGTTATTAAATTTTTATGAATTTTTATTCTTTGTAGGAATAAAAAGAAAAAAAATTATAAAAAATTTAATATTTTATAAAAAAATTAAAAATTATATTTTTAATGGATTATTATACCTATATAATATTTTATTTCAAATAAAATTAGTTTCAGAAAAAAAAAATATAAAAATAAAAACTATTCTAAATAAGTTAATTTAAATTAAAATGAATTGAGTGTACATGCTTCTATGAGACAATGCTTTTTTCCAAGTTGTAGCAAGATTTTTTAATGTTATCCATGAACTTTAGTTAAAATTAAATTAAAGTTTTAAAATCTATACTTTACACTCCTGTTTTTTCAAGACTAATAGAGAAAAATATTATTTTTATATTATATACATAAAAATTAATAGTTTAAAATGATTTAGTAATTATAAAAAACTTATTGCATTCTAAAATTATTGGAAGGCACTTGCAATAGTTCATTGATTATTAAAAAATATTAAATAATTCAATTTATTGGAAGATAAGTACCAAATAATTTTAATTGACATTTTTTAAGCTAATGTCAAATAGATATAAACAAAATAATAGCGAGTGTAGATTTTAAAGCTTCAATAATATGAGTAGCTTGAAGTAAAGTTGGGGGGCAGATATAGTTAACCTTAAGTTGATAGTAATATAAAAATTTATATTATTCAGGTCAACTCTCTAAGACTTTATTTTTTCCCCCTAAATAACAATCATTTTTTGTTGATCTTTTTAGGCTGGATAAGGTAAAAATTATAAAAATTTAATTTCTTTTACAAATATTATTAAAGTGGTTATTATACACATATGGACTATCTTTTCAGATGACATTAGCTCCAAGTAAGAACAAAATAATATAGAAATTTATTTTAAAATGAAAATACTTTCCCTATATAGGATTACAGGCTTTTAGGTGTTATCCTTATTGTTTAAAAGTTATATAAACTTCAACTATAATCATTAATATTTGTTGTAAAACCTAGCTCCAATGGTTTCTGATTATATATTTTTTTGGTAATCGGTTTCTGATTATATTTTGTGAGTCTCTGTGAGATATAGGTCCATTTGAGGAGGAAAATAATTTTCCTAATTTATTTTTTATGACTACGATAATTTTTTTTTCAATTATTTGCATAAATTTAATATTACTTGAAAGTTAGTGCAATATTTTTCATGATTGTATGTTTTCTAGTGTAAAAAATAATTATAAAATTATATGTTTTGAATAAATAATAATAATAATAATAATAATAACCATATCACTAGGATGTTTTGAAGTGTTGTCTTTCAAAATTGTGTATAAGTTATGGAAAAATATGCAGTTTATGTTTAAAAGAATAAAAATTATTTCAAATATTGATCTAATTATTCAATTATCCCTTGACACGAATGT
The DNA here is from genome assembly GCA_005392925.1 of Aquilaria sinensis. Taxonomy (NCBI): domain Eukaryota; kingdom Viridiplantae; phylum Streptophyta; class Magnoliopsida; order Malvales; family Thymelaeaceae; genus Aquilaria; species Aquilaria sinensis. Next base: position 892,573 of record SMDT01001377.1, read on the forward strand.
GCCTACGTAAAATCAAGTTTTTATTTGATTGCAAATGGAACGAAATTTACATACTCTCTCCGTTTCACAAAAACTAATCTTTTACTGTTCACAATAATTAATTTATATTTTTTTAAAAAAAATATTATAAAAATATGAATATTTTATATGAAAATAAAACTTTAAAGAATATAGTTTCTTAATATCATTTTTAAGAATTTTTTTCAATATACATTAATATGAATATGTTTAAATCAAACTTTAATAACAAAAAGTGAAATGTTCAATTATTGTAAAACTAATGGAGTATAATATAGTATTTGAGACAAAGTTTTAATAGTTTAACTAAGTTTGATCATTATCCTTCTACCGTCCCAATTGTTTTTCCTTAGGAATCGATGCTTAAAAAACACAAGACCTTGAGCTCATGTGACTTGATAGAAACTAGAAGCTGCTCCCCTCAATGTCAAATGGAGTACTATTAATGTTTTAAGTACCAATAGGGGTACTCTGTGCATGATTGTTCCAGCAGCAACTGGTGCAAACATGGTATTTGGCAACATATATAATAAGGAGCAGATCCATTCAACAGTCTAAACCTGAGAAAATTTATTTCTCTTCCCAAATATCATCATACTTTTGCGTACGAAAAAAATGTATAAACATATGGTCATTCTACTATATTCATGAAGATAACGCATTAATAAGAGTATGACCGGGGCTAAATACATTATCCATACTTTCCCAAATCACATCTTAAAATTCTCAAGGCCTAAACTTTGCTAAAACGGATTTTTTACCTCATAAACTTCAACTCATGCTCATTTGCCTTTCAAACTTTGCAAATTGGTATCATTTACTCCAATGTCCCATTTAAAGAAAAAAATGACTCTTTGGGTCCTATGAGTAGAGGTGGGAGGTGGGCCGGGTTGGCCCGGACCGAACCGGGACCGCGCCCGCCGGTCAAACCCGCCCCGCCCCGCAAGAAACCCGCAATATTATGGGCCGAGTATGGGCCCAATAGGAGGGGGACGCAAAAAAGACCGGCCTGGATCAGACGAACCCGCCAGCCCGGACCGCCGCCCCGCCCCGCCGACCAGCCGCAACGGCTCCCTGCTGTATAATGTTAACTTGCGAATTTTTTTTTAAAAAAGAGCTAATTACACAGCAGGCCCACCAACAGCTTTCTGCTCCATTTCAGCCCCTAAAATTTCATTTTTGCCCCTCCCAACAACTAAATTTCAATGATTTTTGGTCAAACTAAATTTTTCCCTCCCCCTATAACCAATTCCATTTTCACTCAATTCTCACACAATCACTCAACATTTCTTCTTCATCTACTATATTCTCTCAACCATTCTCCTTATTTTCTTAATCTCTTCCAAATTTCTTACTAATCTCTCCCTAATATCTTCATAATCCTCTCTTGATTTTGCATTAATCAATACTATTAGTACGTGAGTCATGGCTTCAAAAGGAAAGGGCAAGTCAACAAATAGTTCATCTTCCCGCAACACCGGCCTCCGAGCCTTGTTCCGTCGCCGATCTCGGCCCGCCGATAAATGCATTTCAATTTAAGAATTTCACGACGATGATGCCGGAATCGATATGACGAATTACGATTTGGGTCTCGACGATCAATTATCCGATGATGAAGTGGAAGAGTTGGATGCGATGGCGTCCGGGAATCGATCAACAGAACTGACGCCTACAAGTCATGAACCCGACGTGGAGGGAACTCAAGCACAAGGTAAATCCACGAGACTAACTGCTTGGGTTTGGGAGCATTATGAGCTCATAAACGAAGAGGAGTCGAGGTATGGAAAATGCAAATATTGCGGGAAAATTTTTGTGCATAGAAAGAATTCCGGCACTGGAACGCTGAAGCGGAATCTTGAAAATCAAAATGCTAACGTCCTCCCTAGTACCGGGACTAGTTCTGGAGAACAAACACAACTTGGGTCTACAACTGGTGCCGGCGGACCAGGTATATTTCGTTTTAACCAACAATCTTGTAGAGAAGGTATGGTAAATTGGATGATGCTTACCGAAAAACCTTTTTCACAAGTTGAAGATGTCCACCTAGAATTTTGGATAAAATCACAATTAAATCCTGCATTTAGAAAAGTATCTAAGGAAACTGTTATGAAAGAAAGCTTTAGACAATTTGAAACCGGAAAATCAGATTTGCAAGCATATTTTTCTGCTCTTTATCATTGTGTGGCATTTACTTCTGATATGTGGACATCACCTATAGTTCAATCATTCTATTGTGTTACTTCTCATTGGATTGATTTTGATTGGATAATGCAAAAACGAATTTTGTCATTTAAGGTTATTGAAACAGATCGTACTGGTTTTCAAATATTTAATTGTATCTTAGAAACTTTACGTGATTATTTTTGTACTGATAAAGTTCTGTGCATTTCATTTGATAATGCTTCAAATAATGATGTTGCCGCTTGCCTTTTGAGTCAAAACTTAAAACCACCGTTCAACGGTGCATTTTTTCACGTTAGATGTATGTGCCATATTTTAAACATTTATGTGCAAAAGGGTTTAGAAGTTCTCCAAAATGAGATTTTGCATATTCGAAACTCATTAAAAAATTTGATGTCCAGACCTGCTATTTTTCGTGAATTTAAAAGCTTTTGTATTGAAAATCAAAAACCATTTTCTTGGAAACGGTTTAAATTGGATTGCCCAACCCGCTGGAACTCCACATTTTTTATGTTGCAAGATGCATTACCATATGCAAATTTGTTGTCACATTTCATGAATTTAAAAATGGGTTCTGAATTTCTTACGACTGAAATTTGGGAGAAATGTTCCAAAACCGGTGAATTGCTTAAGTTTTTTTACGAGGCAACTGAATTTTTCTCTGGTGTTTACTACTCAACAAGTCATCAAGTTTTGTTTCATCTGGTGAACATCACATATGCTTTACATCAGTTTAAAAATGATGAGTTGTTAAAATCGACTGTCGAAGCCATGCGGGCTAAGTGGCTTCAATATTTCTCAAACATTCCACTTATCTTTTTAGTCGCTTCTTTACTTGACCTGTATGTAAAATTAACGGGTACAACAACACTGCTTGAATGAATTTTTCATACTTATTTAGAAAATGTCTCATATAAATGTTTTGGCTATGTCTGCTTCTGCTTCCGAGTACTTGCATTCTTTATACAAGTTATATTGTGAGCGACATTCAGATAAGGTAAGATCCGAAGCTCCTCAAACTGAGCCTCCAAGGAGATCAATCTCCTCAAGATTCAATCCGGCGTTCCAAATGCTCAAATGACCTCGACTGATGACATCGGGATTAGCTGAGGTCGATGACTATCTCAACACATCATTCGAGACAAGTGTCCTCGACATCTTGGAGTGGTGGAAACAAAAGAGATCAAGATTTCCGATCTTGTCGATAATCGCACAAGAAATTCTTGCCGTTCCAGTATCGACCGTCTCATCTGAGGCAGTGTTTAGTGCCGGAAAACGGGTGATAACAGAAAAACGGTCAAGATTGACACCCGACGCGGTAGAAGTATGCGTGTGCAACCGAGATTGGGGCCTCGCAGCACTCCGGCATCAAGACCAAAAGAGTTCGGATGATGAGGTAATATCCGATACCGAGAGTTGAATTTTTTTTTTCAATCATACATGTAGTTTGTATTTGATCTGATTATGCTGTTCAGCACAGATCATAGGTTTCTATTATTTATCATTTTCGGAACGTTTTTGCCATTTCAAAATGTAAGGCACGTTCCGATTATTTGTAAGTGCCGTTTGGCTTTTTAACTTAATAAAACTTACACCGAAGGTGGTGTTTTTTCTTAAAAATATTTATGACTTATATAATTAATAATTGTTCTATTTTATATATATATATTTTTTAACAAAAAAAAATGAAACCCGCCCCGCCCCGCCCCGGGACCGGCTCAGGACCGCCCCACCTACAGCCGGTCCGACCCGATTCCCACCTCTACTTATGAGGACCGCAATGTAGATAAAAGAAAACATGAAGGGCTAACTAAACATTTACCCCACATAAAGCTACAGTATGTGGTTTTGAATAGAAAATGGAATTGTTTTCATGTTACGAACAAGGGCAGCCACAATCTTCTAAACCCTAATCATCATCTTAAAAATATTATTTGTGATGAGTATCAATTAAATAGATTCTTCAATGTCTAATATAACCAAAATGGTCAAATTAGTATGTGAAACAAATTAAAAAAGAATAGTGCTACTATTAACTTTAGGAAGTAAAATGACTTAAGTTAGTTTTCTTTATGTTGTTAATACATCTAGGTTTAACAACATCATTGTAATTATGGAATAACCTTTTATTTTCTGTTCAAGATAGCAGAACAAGAGTTTTATTTGAGACAAAGGGTTAGTTAGTTCTTTATCCTTCCCTTTACCTTGTTTTGGTCCTCATATAACATAAAGAGCCACTTCTATTTCATTTAAGTTGGGTGAGAAGGTAAAATGTAACAATTTGTAAAATTAGACTATTTGAGGGCGCGAGTGAACCAAAATTAAAGTTTAAGGGGTAAAAGTTATAGTTTGAAAAATTAGGGTGTAAAAGGGGTTTCAGGCCAATTCTGAACGTAGAGTGTAGAGTTTACTGCTCATGTTTGCCATTATATTTTTCTTATAATTTAAAATATTTGTCACTTTAGTCCAATGTACGTATATTCTTCAAAATGCACCTCTTCCATTATGTAAAGTTTATCGATGCTCACTATTGTAATTATACTAGTTGATTTTTGTTTTGAACAGCAAAACAATGAAATTTATTAAAAGAAAAAAAAAAGAAAAAAGAACCAACAAGAAGCTAAACCGGCAATTACAACAAGTATCGCTAAGCCCAATCATACCCCACTACTATGAGCTAAAAAATCAGAGTTAAGCATGTCAATATTATATTTATACATACTTCTTCAAATATATCAATCATATTATATAAAACTTAAGCATGTAATCTGTTGTTATTATGTTACTTGTTAAGATGTAACATTAAAAAAAACACTTAATATACTTACATAATGTAATATTAAAAAATTATTCTAAAAAAATAAAAGGAACAGTTAATATGGAATCGAGAGAGTTGGTAAAAGGAAGGCTGTGTGCCCATTTTTTTAATACTCATAAGGACAGTTTTTAAAGTGTATTTGTGATTTTTTTTTTATTCTCTTGAAACTCAGAATTATCTATTTTATAAATACGAGGGCTTTTAAAAAGTAAGGAAAGAGAAAAAAGTGTGTCGAACCCAGACCAATACCAACAATAAAAGGCCCTTGCCATACAGTGGCTAGGAATGCATAAACGTAGTAGTGTTGTTGGATTTCCGGTTTACCAGGGCTACGTTTAACAACAAAAAGATTTAGAAGAATGGAGGCTCAAACCTATGCCCAGACTAGGCAGGCATCGCCTGCACTATCTGAGCTGTATTCCTGGGATTTATTTGACTTCTAATCTTTCATAAACCTGCTCCGTTAGCCAGTGAAGGAAAGCTAGTTCATAATCACGCATGGGATTTTTAATTACAATTATAACCAGCTCTTGAGTGGTTGCCCGAAAAGCCGATTGTATGTAGAAGTCTTAGGGGTCGCAATATTAAAGTGATATAATTAAAGACATTAAGTATCCAAGTCAAGATTAATCCACAATATTTTTATGTTTTTTTTTATCCTCAGCCAATGTCATTTGTGATATAGGTATAATAATGTATTGGATAACATTTTTTATAGTGTAATTTAATTTTTATTAATTGTTCTTGTTTTAGGTTGAGTAAGTAAAAAGTTTATAAAAAATCAATTACATTATAAAAACATTATTCAAAAGATTAATATACTTATGTATTAGTATTAATTTTCAAATGATATTGGTTTCTAAAAAAACACTAAAAATAAAAAAATATATTTTAAAGTAACCCTACTTAATACCAAACTAACTGCACTTAAAGACTTCGAGGGAAAGTTTATAAATTGTGAGTGACAGCTCGCACCAAGTTCGCGTGCATTTAACTCATTTGTGTTAACATCTTTTTTTTTTTTCCACATAAACACTCTTAAACAAATTCTAAAGCCCCCTAAAGTTGCCAATATTTATAATCATACCCTAGTTTCACTTCCCATGTCTGCTCATTCACCTCGTCCCTTAGCCCTTACTAGTCACTCCTGCCACCTTTGCTCTCCACCTTGTGGCTGCCATTTTGTTCCTGTTCAAACTCCCAATTAGGTTTGTGTGTGTCTCACTGATCACAAATGGGATGCCGATGCTTTTTCATGTGAGATGGGCAATTAAGGAGTCATTCACAAGTAAACCCAAAAGATTTGGCCGATAGGTCTCCAAATGGCACAGTTACAACTGTAAAAATGATGTAAAGATTGAGGTACAATCGACACTGAGAAAATTAAATAACAAAGAAGATGAAAGTGAAAATAAGAAAATAGTAACAGAAGTAAAAAGTAGAAACAAAGGTGTTAATATGCTTATGAAGCTTGTGTTAAACAAAAACAAGAAGTTTGAACCTTTGTCAAAAAAAAAAATTGAAGTATGCATACTATAACTTTTATTTCAAGCATAGCTAACTTCTGTTGCACCACATGGTAACTTACTTCTCGTCCCAAGCGTGTTCATAGAATTTCATTTGGAATCTCACTCAGGTAAGTATGGTGTCATTGGTCTATAATTTTTTTAATTTTAACATCCCTAATTTGATCGAATCTGGACCATTAGAAAAAAAAAAAAAAGAGAAATTCTCTTCTTGGTGCGTATTTCTGTGACTCGCCGCCTTGCTGCTACTCTCATTCCCGCTCGCCTTCCACCTTATTCCTTTTTAAAAATTCCTCTCCTTCGCGGGTCCATTTCATCGAGTTTAAAAACCCAACCTCTCCCTCTGCCACGTCACCTCTATCCAGTAGTAAAAAACCCAAATTTTGTTCGAGCCCCAATAAAAAACACGAAAACTAGTAGTATTATTTTTTTTTTTCTGATAAATTTAAAATCTACTGGTTCTTTCGATTTCAATTTCTCTGTCTGCAACTCGTCTGTCACTTTGTCTTAAAGAAGAAGAAACAATCCTCTCTCAACCCCTGTGTTCTTCACTCTATCGCCATTCTCTTATAAGGAATCGAGCGAAATATATATATAAAAAAAAGTGGAAATAGAAACGGAGAGATCGGAAATGCTCTGTGCTTTTCTTCCTCAAGTCATGTGAGCTCACACTGACACATTTCATTCCTTCCTTCCTTCCTTCTCTGACTGTTCCCTTCACCGAGTCGTCGATTTCCTACTCAATGGCGTCTTCTTCCCGGGCGAGGAGCAGCTCGCCTTTCTCGTACCGCAAGCCTTCAGGCCCCTTCTCTTCTACTTCTTCGTCATCCTCGTTCGTCAGCAACCGCCTCATGCCTCGCTCGTGCTCGTCGTCGGCAACGTCATTTTTCAACTCGGGGAATGGGCTTGGTTCCAGATCCATCACGCCGGGTCGCACAAGGTCGGATTCCATGAACGGCGGGCCACGAAGTTACAATGCACGCTCACCTGTTGATTTCGCCGCGGAGGAGTTGATGGGAGAGCCCATGGAAGCGTCCAGGTCGGGGGACAGCATATCAGTTACGATTCGGTTCAGGCCGTTGAAGTAAGTTTAGATCTGGGTTCAATTGATTTAGATCTACCGAGATAATTTCTGATTGATTAATTTTGGGATTTTTCTTTAGGCAACAAAAATAACTTAAATCCCACTTCTTTTCTTTCAAAATTTTGTTTCAGCGAGAGGGAGTTTCAGAGGGGCGATGAGATCGCGTGGTACCCGGACGGGGACAAGATGGTCAGAAATGAGTATAATCCAGCCACGGCGTATGCTTTTGGTATTGATTATGCTTTGCTTAATTTTTTTTTTAGAAACTAAAACTCTCCTCTCAGTCCACTGCAACGCCTTTCTTTGGCACACAATCACCTGTGCCTGTGATTCGCATTCCACTTCCAAGTAAAGAATTGCATCCGTAGTTTCTTATCCTTACTGCAAATGTTGTTTGCTAGCATGGAGTGAGTTGAAGGAAGCCCAGATATATTGTGATAATAATGCTGATTATGCATTCTGTTGCAACAGATAGAGTTTTTGGACCGCATGCGACATCTGAGGAGGTGTATGAAGTTGCTGCAAAACCTGTAGTGAAGGCTGCAATGGAAGGAATTAATGGTCTGATTTATAGGATTCCAATTGAAGTCCAATTTATTCCTTTTTGAACTTTCTCTAAGATGTTTGGTTTAAAGCTTAAGAAGTGCATACCTGGGATTTGGTCGTGCAACTGTTAGTTTTGATTTTGCTCCTGCAGGAACTGTCTTTGCTTATGGTGTTACAAGCAGTGGCAAGACGCATACTATGCATGTAAGTTTAGTTATATACTTCAGCATACAAACAGTTGAGAACATGCTAAGATAGACAACTTATTTTATTTACTGTGCTCACATGAGGCAGATAGCTGCACCCATTGTTCTTTATATGTAATAATCAGCTAAGTGGATGTACATAAACAGCTACATGTATGATTATAGTCAAACAACAAACTATATGCATCCTCCAAAAAAATTCTGTGCATAGTGGTATAGGGTAGTCTAAAATTCTATTCATGTCAAATTGTATTATTTTGAAAGGAGATGCTCACTGTTCCAAGTCGAACACATTATTTTGTTTAGGTGTTGTAAACCGTGGCAAGTTTTTCAATTTACTATAATTTGCCTGGTTTCTTTGTTCATATGCACACAGGGAGATCAAAACTCACCTGGTATAATACCATTGGCCATAAAGGATGTCTTCAGCATCATTCAAGATGTATGTGCTTCTCTCATGTTGCTACTAACATTGATGCAATATTCACTTGTCACTTCCTCCAGATACATTTCTGTGGCCTTTTTATTTGCTTTTTATATCCCTTTCTAACTGGATTTGTTGGCTCCATTGTGTTGGATATGTTTGTTTCAGTTTTGCCTTTCCTTTCCCTCGCGCTACTCTTTACTTTTGTGTTCTTTATTTGTCTGAATTGATAATGCAGTGTGATTTCTTGGTGTATGGGTTTTGTTCTGTTTGGTCTGTTTTCCATGAAAATTGCATTTTGTGGGAAGTTTTTGGATGACTGACTGGATTAAGCTTTCAGACTCCAGGAAGAGAGTTCTTGCTCCGGGTATCATATCTTGAAATCTATAATGAGGTCAGTGTTCCTTGATTCAAGGTCCTTCCACCTTCTCCGGTTATCATTCTGATATTACAACAGTAACCGTTGAACATCTTTTTCTTTTTAAACACAGGGAATATAGTTTTGTTCTATTGCGAAACCCATGTTAGAGTTGACTAACATTATTCCAGTCCAATTTACTTTCCTGGCATTTGTTTGATATTTTAGGTGATAAATGACTTACTTGATCCAACTGGTCAAAACTTGCGAGTCAGGGAGGATGCCCAGGTTCTTTGCTAACTTATTGTATAAGCTGTTCTTTCCTCACAGCACATTCTATTCTGCTAATCATATCATCGGCTTATCCTCCCTCTCTACATTTAATTAACATTACATTTTATTATTGTGTCCACTAGACACCAGTAACACCATTCTCTCTGTAAAATTCATTTTCTCTGACGATTGGAGCATTTATAATGCTGAGTTGTTGGATTTCATGGTTGTTGTGGTAATTACTCACAACAGCAATACTTCTCAGGGAACATATGTTGAGGGTATCAAGGAAGAGGTTGTCTTGTCTCCAGGGCATGCACTGTCGTTTATTGCTGCTGGAGAAGGTGATTTCAGGGACTGGCTTATCTTTTTCCATTCACTCATCTATTGTCCTTTCGCCTTTCTTGCTTTGATTATTGTCCTAAAGAAATATTTCCTGTGATTACACTTTGATTTATCTTGTGTTTTTCTTATTGTTTTTTTTTAATATGGCAGAACATCGTCATGTTGGCTCTAATAATTTCAATCTCTTCAGTAGTCGGAGTCACACTATCTTTACATTAGTAAGCTTTTATAAATCTGGATCTGATCTGAATTTATTTGTATTTCCCGTTTGTACCTGTCTAAACTACTAACTTTTTTAACATGTTTGTGTCTGTGCTCCGTCAGATGATTGAAAGTAGTTGTCATGGTGATGAATATGATGGAGTGATCTTTTCTCAGCTAGTATGTATACATCAACTTTGTATAAGTTGCATCAGGACACTGTCCTAGTAGCTTGGTTTATAACTGTCGTTTTTCCTTGTCCAGAATCTGATTGATCTAGCTGGATCGGAGAGTTCAAAGACTGAGACGACTGGCCTGAGGAGAAAGGAGGGATCTTATATAAACAAAAGCCTATTGACTCTTGGAACTGTTGGTGACTCGCGATTAAACATTATTTTGTCAGAAGAAGATATTTAATTGTCTTTTCTCCAAAATCATTCATTTATTATCTTTAAATCTGTTGATTGTTCTCAGCTTGTTAAGATTATGCTTTACTAGGGTTAATACTGAATATTTGAGTCCTGCATTTTATTTTTGTTTTTGTTGTGTCCCAAAGTAATTAAATTCTATAGTTGATGCTGAAATTCCTGGTAATGGTATTAATTTGATTTTCAATTTAACTAGCTTATTCTCATCCAACATATTTGTTTGTCTAGCTTACTTCATTGTTGCAATGTGAAGGTTATAGGAAAATTGAGTGAGGGAAGGGCATCTCATGTTCCCTATCGTGATTCCAAGCTTACACGTCTTCTGCAATCTTCTCTGAGTGGACGTGGACATGTTTCGGTGAGCCTAAGTTGTCAAGAAATTAAGTTATTGTTCGGACAATATATATTGACTATTGAGCATTTAGTATGTTTATCTGTCTATGTGTCCTGGCTGAAACAACGTTTCTATAGTGGAAGTATGCAGTTGAGTGATAGTACAAGTTTATGTCATTCAACTTTTCACTTCATTGTTATAAGTTGCAAGCTATCATGATAAACCTTTTTCATGGTAATCTTTAAAATTGCAGCTTATTTGTACAGTCACTCCTGCATCCAGTAATGTGGAAGAAACTCATAATACGTTAAAGTTTGCCAGTAGAGCAAAAAGAGTGGAAATTTATGCCTCACGCAACAAGGTATCTAGGGTCTCAGCATTTCTTCTTTTGATGTGAAAATATAATGTTGAGTATCTGTTCTGACGCTTCAATTGAAAATAAATCATATTACAGATAATAGATGAAAAATCATTGATTAAGAAATATCAAAAAGAAATCTCCATCCTCAGAGAGGAGCTTGATCAGCTAAGGAGAGGAATGCTTGTCGCTGTTAATCATGAAGAACTAATGAGCCTAAGGCAACAGGTTTTATTGTTGCCTTATGATCCTTTGTGTTTTCATTCCAATAACTGAATAATATTTCACTGATCTTTGATCTTACTTTTACGGAAAAAGTTGGAAGAAGGTCAAGTGAAAATGCAGTCAAGGTTGGAGGAAGAAGAGGAAGCTAAGGCAGCTCTGATGAGCAGAATCCAGAGGCTCACGAAGCTTATTCTTGTTTCTACTAAGAATTCTATCCCTGGTTCGATTGATGTCTCAAGTCATAAAGGAAGTCATTCAATTGGGGAGGATGAGGTAAGTTCATATCAGGCACACAGTTTAGAGCTCAAGTAGTCACTGAAATTCTGATTAGAAACATCAAAGTCCAAAATGAATAACTTTGAGAACTTGGTTGCAATTAGTATCCAGTTGAAATTGACAAAGATTCTAATCTTATCTTCTTATCAACTTTAATCATATTACTACTAGTTAAGAATGTTAATTAATACCTCAAGCTTTCATATAATCCTTATTTATATTTTTTTTGTTTTGTATACAATTCTTATTTTCGTGCCTTTGCTCAATTACAAAGGGTATGAACTATGAAGAGGTTTTTCAATAACAACCCAAATGACTGTTGCAATTCACTTGATTCTTAATTAGGTATAGATTTGTTTCTTTGAAATAAAAGGCTAATTTTCTTTTTGCTGCCTACTGTTTATCAGAAGCTTGATGTGTTACGTGATGGATCTTTGCTCATAGATGGTGAGAATCAGAAAGATTCTCCATCTTCTGTAGTTTCTACAGATGCATCAAATGATTTTAAGCACAACAGATCATCTAGCAGGAGGAATGATGAACTCTCACCAACTAGTAGTGTTGTCACTGAGTCAATTCAGGTGGGTGAATTGAGTGACTTCTATCTTTATATATTTTTTTTATGAAGACTTGAGTGACTAATCTCTTTATATTTTTTATGATGACTTCTCTATATTTTTTAGATAATAGTAATTATTATTTTCATAAGATTAATTTTTTTTATTTTTACAAAATAAAAAAAAAACTTGGAGAGAGGGCAATGATGAGTCATATTCTAGGTATCATTTTGCTGTTTGAGGTTGGGTTTTTAATCCATGAACTCTGCGGCCTAGTAATGGCATGATATCTTTTATTTTTGTAGTAGTAGACTTTTTCACTTTGTTAAAATATTGATGACAGAGCAGCTGTTTTTTCAATGTTGTAGTGTGTGTTGACATCAGATGAGATGGACCTGCTAGTTGAACAAGTGAAAATGCTTGCAGGAGAGATTGCCTTCAGTACCAGTACACTTAAACGTCTGGTGGAGCAGTCTGTGAATGATCCAGACAGCTCAAAGACTCAGGTTGTCCTTTTCTCTATCTACTTGTTTGGCCCATGTCGAGGATCATTATCTTTAGATGCCTGTTCTCGCACACTCCCATGTGATTGAGTGTGCATTTCTGCTTATGTATATCCATAATGATGTTCCTGCATAAACAGATTCAAAATTTGGAAAGAGAGATTCAAGAAAAGAGGAGACAAATGAGGGCTTTAGAGCAACGCATTATTGAGGGTGGTGAGGCTTCAATGGCTAATGCATCATTGGTTGAAATGCAGCAGGTAGTTTCATATCTACCAGTTTAGCATTATTTTGTTTTGTACTGCTCTTAAAGTCAATTCTTGCACAGGATTACTGAATCGCTTTCATGTTGTTTCAGAAAGTCACTAGACTAATGACTCAATGCAATGAAAAGAGTTTTGAGCTAGAGGTGAGTGGTTTTTCCATCGTATTAGTTCCAAAATGACAGTTTTGAACTCTTGTTTATTCTACTAGATAAAGCTTTTCTCTTTACCTGCATCAAGGATTGAATAAGTAGTCCACTTCTGTGACAGGAATATGATTGTTAAACAACAGCAATCACCAAGATAGTCTCGAACTCTTGGCTAACTAAAATCAACTCTTCCTTGATGTAGATAAAATCAGCAGACAACCGCATTCTCCAGGAGCAATTGCAGAACAAGGTTCTTTTCTTCAGCATACAAGTTATGCTAATACATATAATTTTTCTAGTTTGGGAAGCTGCTGGCCTGTTCATTTGGACACAATTTCCTCATAATTCAAAGTTATCCATTTTGGTGGAATATTGAACTAGTGACATTTGATTACTGTCAGTGTGCTGAGAACAAAGAATTGCTAGAGAAGCTGAATATATTGGAGCAGCGGTTGGCTTTGCTACCTGTTGACAGATCTACATTTTCTGACCATGATGTCCCTAATGAATTTACGGATGAGTTGAGAAAGAAGGTTCAGGGTCAGGTACTACCTTATTTGATTCACTTTTCAGTTAATCTACACTAAATATTGTGCTTTTGATCACTCTGTGATCACAATTCTGGCCATCCTCTTAACATGTTGAGCATCGTATTAATACTCAGCTTAAACTAGCATTTCTGATAACCATGAATAAGTTCATTTTCTGGTATGGAACTAAGTTCGAGGCTCCAATATTAAGAAACTGTGCGGGTTGGTTCTCTGAAGACAATTTAAGTTATGTTTTCAATGATGGAGCTCTCTGATTTATCTTCAACAGTTGTGAAGCTGCCTCTATCTTACTGATTTTGGTATGTAAGTTTTTATGTCAATCGATCAGTTGATCCTTAACTAGTTAGGATCAGCTATAAGGGTAATTATAATGTCAATGGAGTTATTTCTCTCCAAAAGGCTAGTAAACAAGGCCAGAGCAGCATATCTCTGACGCACTCACGTCTATTGGTGTATGCTGACCACTAAGCCAGCTAAGCCTTCCTTCTGTGGTCGTATTCCCAGTAATGGCCACTTTTTCTTTCTCAATAATATTTTAAGTACGTATTTCGCCTTCATTATTGATACTGCCAATTTCATATTCCTAGTTTGATATATCACTAGAAAATTGCAAAAAACCTTGAAGTCTACTGAGATTGTAATTTAAGGCTCATAAGCAACTGGTGGTTGGTCTCAAGCTTTTTCTCTAAGCTACAATCAACTCACTGTCCTGGAAGTAGTGGTCTGTTTTCACTGCTGATGAATGCTGAGTTTTCTTTATGCTTTTCCTCTTTCCATCCATGCGCCTTCATCAGCTCTTTGTGAAAATATGAATCTATTGATCCCACCTACTTCATTGCATTTTTAGGGCAACTCAATATTGAATTGCAGTTCTTTGATAGACTATCAAGCAATTGAAATGCATTGCAATCAAGTATGCCAAACCTATATGCGATATTGATTCATTGGCCATATAAAGCTTCATAAAAAATCATTTTGTTGTTCGGATCAGCCTTATTGAACCAAAATGTCTGAAAAATGCAGAACCTGCATAAGTGCTACTTATTACTGTTGCAAGTGTTATTTCATCGATCTACTCTTTTATGTTCATGTTTTCCACTTGTCTCAGTTTATTTGCTTTACCATGGTATACACTAGATGGTCTGAACTTAAGTAGTATGCACTGATTCCAAGTTGGTGTACTTGTCAGGAGATTGAGAATGAAAAATTAAAGTTAGAACAGGTGCAGCTTTCAGAAGAGAATAGTGGTTTACGCGTTCAAAATCAAAAGCTTGCTGAAGAAGCTTCTTATGCTAAAGAATTGGCATCCGCTGCTGCAGTTGAGCTCAAGAATTTGGCTAGTGAAGTAACTAGGCTCTCCCTAGAAAATGTGAAACTTGAAAAAGAATTGCTGACTGCCCTAGAATCAGCACGATCTAGAGGTCCTGTCAATGGTGTCAATCGCAAGCATATTGATGGCATTGTACCTGGGAGGAGAGGGCGGCTCTCTAGTCGATCTAGTGATATTTCAGGAGTAGTGTGTGACGATTTTGAGTTATGGAATCTTGATCCAGATGATTTAAAAATGGAACTGCAGGCGAGGAAGCAAAGGGAGGCGGCTCTTGAAGCTGCCTTAGCTGAGAAGGAGTTCAGAGAAGAAGAATACAGGAAAAAGATGGAAGAGGCAAAGAAAAGGGAGGAAGCTCTTGAGAATGATTTAGCCAATATGTGGGTCCTGGTTGCTAAGCTAAAGAAAGGAGTCCCTAATCCTGAGTCAAACAGTGTTGAGAGGCAAGCTGCTGTTGCAGATGAAGTTGAGAATCCTAAAGTAGATGATATTGATGACAATACTTCCCTTAAAGGGACACAAGTGTCGGATGTATCAAAACAGTTTGATGAGTCACCCAGAGAAGAGCCCCTTGTTGTGCGCTTGAAGGTATGGTTGCTTTATTATTTGCATATTGAATAATTCTCAGCTGCATTTTGTCGGATAGGAGTTTTCTGTGCCATAAAAAGGAAAATGAAGATGGACTTTGTTGTATTTTGCTTCTCAAAGTCTCAGGTGGTTTAAGCATCAACAAAGGGCAATACAAGTGTTGGTGTGTGAGTGGTAGGCTAAATTTGAGAGAGGAAATGAAGCACTCGTAGACCTAGAAGAGAGAAGTTTGGGCTGAACAACTGAACTTGTATTCTGTAAAGGGAATTTTATTACTAACGACAGATAGAAAACATGTGGAGATAAGTAGTGAAGTGTGATGAACACTAGAAATAGGAGGGTTGAAGCAGCTCCAGTATCATGGCAGGGAGAAGTTGTTTAGGCTGAACAAGTTAACTTGCATTCACTATATAAGGAAGTACTTCAATGTTTATCGGTGGTGTTTGACCATTTCTTAAACTACTATTTGTACTTTATAATGTGTAACTACAGGCACGAATGCAAGAGATGAAGGAAAAAGAGATGAAGTCCATGGGAAACGGAGATGCCAATTCCCACATGTGTAAAGTGTGCTTTGAATCACCCACTGCAGCAATCCTTCTGCCTTGCCGGCATTTTTGTTGTAAGTTGCTTCACTGCAGCAGACATCACTGCAATTCTCACCTGCTCAGTTACTTTCATATCCATACAATGTTCTTAATTTTATTTTCCTTTCCTGCAGTATGTAAACCTTGTTCACTAGCTTGTTCTGAATGTCCAATTTGTCGAACCAAGATTGAAGATAGACTTTTTGCATTCACCTCATGACATTGAAATCCCCTTTAAAATGAAGGTACACATTGAAACTTTTTACCCAGTTTCGCTTTCTGGTATTTAACATATTATCCTATTTGTTTCCTCTCAAATTCCCTATAATGGAGCACAAAATGTAATCTAACAAATAAGAGGCATTCATGGAACTGAATCTACATAGGCTCTTCTCAAACGTGAAAGTTACTAGCACTTCCTCCCATTTGGTACTACATGAGACACTGGCTAATTCTGATTTGCTTGCACTTGGAAGGACCTGACTCTGATTTTTTTTATTCACTTTTTGTAGGGTTGGTGAAGATTGCGCGTCATGTCATAGCTGGATGCGATTCTTTTATTCCTGTATGTAACTGTTTGAAAAGGGTATAATTTGTTTTCTACCTCATGGAGGCTGTAATATGTAAAAAAGAAACATCAACGTGAAAAAAGAAAAAGAAAAAAGAAAAAGAAGAAAGAGGGAGGGTAAACTCGGTAAGGTGAGAAAGTGTTCCAGATACAGGTGATTAAGAGGTTGCTTTGTCTTAGGAAGCATGAAACAGACTCATTAATGTTGGGTTAGAACTTGGATTGCTATGTACAGTAACAACCGCGTACCTCTGGATAAAGCAGCTTTCGTGCCATAAATCATCTATACACTATTTTTGTTACGTCTGTTTTTACACTCTTTATCTTTTGTTTAGTTGGCAATCACTTGATGAACGTTCTCTACTACTATCCTGTTGGTTCATCTGCAGCACTTGAAAGCTGTTTAACTAATAAGATGTTTATCTGATTGCATTATTGGTATGCAGGTCAAGATGGTATAGTTAAGTAAATGTCATCATAGTTGCGATAGGAGCCTAATCGGTAGGTGTTAGTTAGGTGCAACAGAACAGAAGAAGAGGTTTGGAGCGTCTAGCTGTAAGGGACCAAACCTAAGATGGTTAGTCCAGTAGCATGTAGGAGTGCGTTGGCTGGAATGAGTAACAATTATGATCTATCTCCGCACTCAAACCAACTAGTGTCATTGAATAACAAAGATTTTGATTGTCTTCTTTGTATTCGTCAAATATTCAAATCACACCTGTTCTGTCTTAATTAGTGATAATGATGCACGCACCTAGGGATATAAACGAACAGAATGTTTGGTGAACCGTTAAGTAAGAATTTCTTTATGTTTGTTTATTTAGTTAAATGAACAAACATGAACATATTTTTCTATTTAATTAGTTAAATGAACAAACACGAACAATGTCTCGTTCGTTCATTTACGTTTATGAATCGTTCGGTTATTGTTCATTTATATTCATTTATTTATTTGTTTGTTTATATTGATTTATTTGTTTATTTATATATTAGCTGTACATTTATTATTATATATGTTTTATAGATGATACATTTTTATTAGTGTCTACCTACTCTACTCATGTGATTATGCTCTAATCTTTCTTAAATTAATATATTGTTTTTGTTTCCCCAAATATAATCAGTCATTTTCTTCATAGTGTGAATCTGCTATAACATCAAGCAGAGCCTCATTGCCATAAATCCATAATTTCTCTCACTATCGTCTATTATCCTGTTGGTTATTGTTAGACTCGTTCCGATTTAAATTTGTGATAGTAATCATGTTTAATTGTTCATATTCGTGTTTGTGTTCGTTTATTAATAAATGAACAGATACGAACAGAGAAGTTACATTTATTTAAAGTTAAACGAACGAACACTAACGTAATTTATTCGTGTTCTATCGGTTCGTTTATAGCCGTACACGCACCACTCCATCTGTCTTATTCTATCTAACAAGAATGGCGGCTTATCGAGTGCAACTCTGTTACGAATTTCTGGCGCCGGGATTTATGAATGAAATCAGGAATGGGGTCTTACCTCCAAGTTCTCTAATTCTTTAATTTGATTCTACAGAAAATCGGGCTCACACAATCAAGATTTATGAATGATGAAATCACCGCCGTCTTAATAACTAATCAAGAATCATAGGATTAACAGAATTTCACTCTTAACAATACCATACAGTGCCAAATTTATGAGTTTGTATTGTTTGCTTTGACCGTGAAATGAGCACAAGCACCGATCAGGACTGCGAGTACCAAGTTATTAACTTCTCAACGTTGGGATGATTTTGAGAACATGAATGAACCCATTGTTCTCCAATTTGCGATCCGGGTCGAAAAAGCTTGGCTTTCATGCGTCCAAAAAGATCTCCAAAATGCAAGTTATATTTCACACCTGATTCAGAGTTAATAAGAAATCATACCGCTGGTAGCTAACATTAAGGTAGGGAAAAACAAAGAACAAAAACAGAGGAACAAACATTTGATGTCGACATTCCTCTAACAACTTTCACCTTTCCAACTTTAAGTACGGATTTCTACTACTAGCGTAAGCGTCTCCATTTCTTGCTCGTGCTCGTGCTCGTGCTCATCTGCGGAACCGTAAAACCATCGTCCTCCCACTCAGCGGAGCCAAGCTGACAACCGCTGACTCGTCCGTGCTCATGGATCCCATTCGTCGACGCATTCTTGGAAACTTGAGGACACAACCGTTCGGATGGACAGAGAACCTGGGACTCCCAGAATGGAAATTTCAGCTCTGACAGGAACGTACCCACATCGCTTTCGAAATCTTGATCCACCGATTTCGATGTCTGGCTACAAGTCTGCATCAAAATCACAAATGGGTCATCTTATGACTAAACACCAAGAACTCTCCACTTCTTCAGGGATTTCTTCTCTTTTAAGGAAGGATTTTTTAAAACCTGCAAGGTTCGAGGAAAATCGAACCGAACCCCCCCCCCCCCCCCCCCCCCCCCCCCCCCCCCCCCCAAACCCTTTTTGTTTCTTTTCAATCTAGAAATCGAGTGTGCTGCAAACCTTACAGTCACCATTGGGATTGGGGCAGGGATCGAGAAGATCTTCGACTCGCCAACCGGGCAATGTCTCCAGATACTCAGATATGCTGCTGGTTGAGATCGAAGCCGTGTCGCTGATGTAATTTTCTTCGTTCTTCTGGCCCATTTGAGGAAATCGCATCTCCATCGTTGGAGAGCTGAAGATCTCGACGGGACCGGACTTGGGTCTCTTCGAAGAGGGTCGGGAATTACCTTTGGTATTGTCCGATTGAATGGTCGCCGCTTCGTGGCCATTAGAGGACGATGAAGTTGTGTAAGAAGAAGCTGAAGCAGAAAGCTTCACTCCTGTTAGAAGAAATCTGGTGTGGTTTTTGGTGTGTTCATTGGCTCTGTGAATCGGAACGTCGCAGTCTCTGCAGAGGATCGCTCTATCTTCTTTGCAGAAGAGGAAAGCCCTCCTCTCCTGAGGACCAAGACCATAACAAGTTTGAGGATCGGATTCTATAATACTCATGTGTCTTGGTATATGTTCGACGAAATGTCCGAGAGAAACCATGAATTACGTACCCGACAGATATCGCAGAGCGGCGATTCTTTGTAATTTGGGCTAAGGAGAGAGAAGCGGTGGTGCTTGCTGGCAAGCTTGTTTGCGCCATGGACGCGCTGATCACAGGCCTCGCAGAGAGAGGCTTCATCCGCTGAGCAGAACACCGAGGCCTCTTCTTTGTCACAAACATCGCACCAAATCTTCATCTTTTTGTTTTTGCTGCTAGCTTGGCTGCTGCGTCAGAAAACTGGTCAACAAGCTTGATATAGAACAGATCTTGGGTTTGGGGAACTGAGAAAGGAGACAAAAGTGTTATGGGCAAACAGATAAGCAAACAGAGAAGTTTCAGGAATCTTAATATTAACTGATGTTTATCTAACTATAAACAAAGGTCTGAACTGTGAAGGGTGGGTGGAAGATTAGATTAGATGCCAGAGACTTTGAATATACGTATTTCTCAGCCTAGAGTAAGCAAATGCAGAGAAGGCAACTAGGCTCTCCGGGCTTGCTTTGGGCTGCTAGCCATTTGGTTTCCTATTCTTTTTAGCTAGAGACAAATAAAATAAAATAAAATTCACCCTCAGCCTGGGTGTCCGAGGCTTTAGTTGAGGCATGGCCTCAGGGCCATCATTTATCTGCATATTTATTGATACAGACCTATTCCCCTTGAAACGGCATATAAATTATACAGTTCAACCTTCTTGGGTTTAGCTTAACTCCCCCATTATTTTTTTTACTTTCATTATTTTCGTTACTTTGAAGGATCTGCTATTTGATTTTGATTTCATTCCAAGCCACCTTACCCCCCCCCCCCCCAATTATATTTTCCTAGTCTTTGTATTTTATTCACCAATTTGGGTCAGTAATATCTGGTTTATTGGAGGAATATGGACAAAAGGCTTCCATTTGACACTGCCAAATGATCTAATTCACCAATTAGGATTTTGATTAGTATGAAATTGGCAGTTTGATCAGATGGTTATGATTCATGACCAAGCTGCATAATCTAATTCACTGGGAAGTGAAAGATGCACTACTTCCCCATCAAAGCTCTACACTTGTGCTACTGCAAACTCTGGACCAATTGAAATCTGAATAAATGACTGACCCTTTACTGCTGTATTATATATTGTTGTCGTGATAGCAAAATTTACTCTCTCTCTCTCAATTCAGAGGGAAGATAATAAATTTTAATCGACTGTTATGTTATGTTACACATACACCATAAAAGCTCCACCTTTTTCTGAGGCTAGAGTTGGATTTCACTAATAAAGTACTAGGCTAGTATAATGGATTTCTATTCCTTTAAATTTCTCTCTGGCTCTGAAGTCTATGCTAGCTAGGCCTATAAATATGCCAACTAGCAGTGTTGCATTTCATAAAGACTCTCATCAACTCCTTCCTGAAAGAAAACAAAAAAAAAAAAATGAAAAGAGAAGGGCTCTCAACACATCACCCACAACCAGCCTAGCCCTGCCTGCAAGTCACCTTCAATACCTAAGACTGCTAACGCAAGTAAACCCCAAAACTTGTTTACAGCAATCCTGAGATGGATCTACTGGAGCAACGTTATTAGTTTGGTGGAGAGGAAATGAGTATTAACTGGAAACGCAATTCCGGTGGGAAAAAAAAAATTACTTTTGATCTTTCAACTGAGTTATGTCGGCTATTTTCTCTTTTGAACTAAAAAGTAACATGCCATCTCGCACGCACTGCTAAATAATTACCAAGTGTAAACGACATTTGGCTCCCCACCCATTAGTCCCGGGTCAAGCCCTTCTTTCTCCTTTCCCCCTCCCTTAAAACCTTTAACTTGTTGTGTAGATATTCTGAGTAAAAAAAGAAAAAGAAAACATATTTTGCCTCCATAACTTGATAAATAATACTCTAGTATATTTTATCCATTGAGTTAATAAAACCTGTAAATAATTGTTGTTTTAGTTATCTATTCACCGAAATATTTTAACTCAAGTTAACATAATCCAATTTTTTTTTATATTTAAATAATTTTTTGCCCAAAATCAACTTTATTTGAAAAACAATATCATGTTGATGTAATAATCCATTGAAAATAGAAAATTTATAATGTCATTAAATTTTTATAAATTTTTATTTTTTTAATGTAGCATTGTATAAAATTTACTTCCAATGAATTATTACACCTACATAATACTAATTTTTAAATAAAATTGGTACATTCAATTATTAGAATTATTATTTAAAAATAAAAAAAAATAAGAGCCAATTCATTTTATCTTAAATCAACTCTAAAACAATCATCTGTAGATTCTATGTCAAAAAAATAAAATGATTGATTTTACTAAAATCCGTAGAGTAAACTCAGTAAAGTGTATCACTTAAGTTGACCAGCATAGAGCCGCGCTGTTTAGTTTAGTGTTTAATTCCGAGGGTCAAGATTGGTATTAAGCTATAAAAGCAATAGAAAGATTTTGAACATTCGTCTAAACTTTTATTTTATATCAAAATAAAAAATAATTTATGCAATTCCTTCGAATTCCATTCCACTGATCAAACATACGAAAAGAAAAGCTTTTCCATCCCATCATTAGAATTTAGAATTCTAAACCCGAACAAAAAAAATCGCAAACAGAAAGTCGTGCCGCAATTTTTGACCGAGGTCTTCAATTCAAACGACCTTACAAAAGTTTTTTTTTTTAACCAGAACCTATACAAATATAAGAAGAGGTACTAGAAATTTAGAAAATGTCTGCTTTTCAATAATTTAGAAGAGCACTAAATCAATAAAGTTAATATTTTATGATAAATTTGGTGGAGGTAGGATTAAAACCACTCACTACTAATAAATGACCATAAAAAAGGTACTTAGTAAGGGCCAACTGTTGCTAACTCGAGATTTGAGATGAGGAGCCTTCACTAACATGATCATTTCTAAATTACTTGCTGCTAATAATTTAGTGACAATAAACTATTATAACTTTTTATGTCACAAAAGTTCCGATACCAGTGTATAACCAATAATTTTAGTAACGGTTGCATGTTACTAGTTAGTGAAGACTGACCATTGCAAAAGTTAGTGAATGTTATTTATCACTAATGTTATCAAGAGTCAGCCTTTGTTACTATTAGCAATGCCTGTCTATTACTTATTTCATAATACCAACAACAGTTAACCCTCATTAGCTTAGTAAAGGCCAACTTGCACTATATACTTTTGTTATAGTATGTGGCCAGGCAATTTTTAACAATGGCTTGGCTACTTGCTTTCTTAACCCTACGTACATTACAATATCGTCTTGTCTACACAATTCCAACAATTACAAAATATAGGTAAATTTCATATATCCACCAATATAGAACATATCAACAAATGTTCGTTTAATAGTTAATTAATAAACAACATAGTAAATATCACATATGGTTTTAACTTTATATCTAATTACTGATCTCCAGCTTAGTGTCTTAAACCTCAATCATTTGGCTCTTTATGTTTTGGTTGGCATAGCTCCTAACCATGGTTAATTGACAAAAGAAAATTATTGAGTGGATTGGATCACAAACATTGATATTGTATTTGTTTTTTTGCAAACGAAACAATCAATGGCAAAGTATTCTAATGATAACAGGAGTACTCTCTCCACTAATCATGTCAATGACTAGTTTCCTCTTCTTAGCCTGTTGCTCTAGTGGTTAAAGGGTCAAAGCAATATGGAGGAAAGGTAGTGTCATTTTGTCATACAATGTCTTAATATTAGGTTTGTGTGCTTTTATGGATCCTAAAAATATCGGTATTCCTTTCTCTCATATATATAAGTATCTCCTAATCCTTATAGATTGTATAGATATTTCTGATAAGGGTGGGCCAAGTTTTTTTTTTAATAAAGAATAGATAAAAATAAATATTTTCTTAAATTATAGTTCTTATAATGAAATTTGATAAATTTTAAGAATGAGTCCGAATGCATTTAATTTAAAATTTAACTAAAATTATATATATTTTATAATCTTAAAGAATCCAGACCCCTATTAGGCCTTATTTAGTTCCACTATGGCATCTGACTACCAAAATAATACTAATAATATATTTATCTGAAAAATAAAACTATAGGGGCAAATTTTACTAAAATGAAAACATTAATAGAAATATGTCCTCCTGCCTTGTGGAATTTGAAATTGTGAATGCTCCGATGGAGGAAGGGGGGCGTGGGTAGAAGCAAAGCAATCGATTTGTTGTACAATTGACTACAAGTTCCAATCACATCAATGCCGTGACCGAGCTGCTGAATTTTTTTGACCAAAATTAACAAATAGAATAGAATGACTGCGACTATTTAAGTATTACTACTGTTTATTTTAGATGAAAAAACGAAAACATACAACACGCGGAAAAAAGGGAAGTGTTTTCAGACAAAAGCTCCATTTTATTATTTTGCCATTTTTTCATACTGACAAATGAAGCCTTCATATTATTCCGGCCACCGTCCATTGTAGAAAACCCAAATTAAGAGAAGCTCCTCAAAGTCGGGGAAGGCCAATTGGTTAAATAAATGATAATATATTTTTAAAAACACGTTATAAACATGGTGTTGCAAGTAAAGCTAGGAGAAGGGCGGGTTCATTTGTATTTATTCTTTTTCCCATTGTATCGATCAAGCAGAAAGATTTGGTAAAGAGCAGCAAACTAATGTATGCTCGGTCAATCGCTGAAAAGTGCACGAAAGGTCGGCGCCGGAGTGCCCCAGATCAACCGCCTCTTTATTATTTATTGTTTATTATGATCTCATTTTATTTTTAATATTTTTTAAAAAAGAAATCCTCTCAATCTTTTCCTCTCTTCTTCACGTTTCATGGGAGATGCATCAATGTGATAGTGATTATTTAGAATTTAGACCTCAAAACAAAGCCGGCCCTTACCCTCGGTATTAAAATTCCAAATACTTAATATTGTTCCTCAATACAAATAATAGTAGTAATAGTAGCTAGTTTTCTTATAGCTGTAACTCTTGTACTTGCAAGAACTATGAGTATTTAAAAAAAAACATAAAAGGCAAACCCTAGGGGACGAACACTTAGGAGAGAAATTAATGTTATATAATGTGTATTAAATTTTTTTTAATGAAATGATATGATAGCTAGTTTTATAGAAAGTCTTTTAGTGAAATAATGCCATTAATTAAATACTACTCCACTTGTTTTCCTTTTTCTTTTCTTTTTATGTGAACTATAACAAAACTTTTATTAACACATCAAAATTAGATCTGAGGATGAACTAACATGGTATTAAAAGTCTGAACAAAGCTGCAGAAACCGAAAATCGTACCTAAACTACCTGTCATTACAGAATCCCACCTTAATTTGTAGCAAATTACACTCAAATTTTGACAGTCTGACCTGGATTTATAGCGCATTTACCCCAACAATAACTCCATTTGTTTCGTATTTGTTACATTATCTACTATCCATTATTATTCAATATATTTCCACAATTATCACATTTGATAAACCACCTTATTATATTGCCCATAAAACAGTAATTACTTCAATATCACTTTTTCATTTGACTAATTTGCATGCAAAAGTAGACGTCAGACTTTTTTTTTCTTCACTAATTCCTATGCCAGGCAAAGATCAAGGCGCCGGTGGTTAATTTGTTTTGGTCGTGGACCAGATCAAGTGTGAGACACGCTCTGAAGCAGTGGTGTGAAGTGTGAACCCAGGAGTGGAAAAGTAATCACCTCGGAAGCCGTCAAAGGAGCAACACTAGGCGACAACCAACACTTTTTTAAGAGCTGGATAAATATATGGGCAATCTTCTTAATGATTCCAACTATTTAAAAAAACAACACTAAAAGGACCATGCACGCAATACATGCTTCGAATATGTTTATTTGCCATCGAAACCTATTTTATGATGCATTAATTTAAAATTTTTTTAAAATTGTAGAGGCAAATTAATTTCTTTTTCTCAAACCACAAAAAAAAAATAAAAAAAATAAGAGGATGCTCAAGCTTTTTCACTTGTTATTGGTGGATCTAAATTTATAAAAAGTTTCTTTGGGGAAAGTTACAAAAACCCTCATGTGGTTTTGTCTAACCTACAGTTTGCCCCCTCTATTTTGAGAAATCTACAATTTACCTCCTATGTTTTTTACACTACCAGACAACAACTTTTGAAACTGTATTTAAACTATACGATAATCATCTTCCAATAATTTGAATCTCTTTAGTATTTTTCTTATAGTTAATAGACATTTTAAACTATCAATTTTTCCTTTTTGTAAATGTACCTTCCTATCTGTAATTATATATCAGTATTTTTTAAAGGTCAGTTCGCTGTGAAAAAATATTAAAAATTTTGAAATTACTAGAACATTATTATCATATAGTTTAAATACAATTTCAAAAGTTATTATCAGACAGTGTAAAAAATATATGGGATAAAATGTAGATTTCTCAAAATAGAGGAGCAAACTATAGGTTAGACCAAACCATAAGGGGGTTTTTGTAATTTTCCTGAGTTTCTTTTTATAAAGAACAGGAGCATGCAATCATGAGACAGATCATGATATAAACAAATTAGACGCACACTATTTATTATTTCGTAATTCATAAACCTAAAATGAATACAAATTGTTCTGAGCAGAATGGACTTTAGTACTTTAAATAATAATTTTTGTATTGGATCCAGGACTTTATATGTGGAAAGAATTGGCCTGCAATACACCTAACTTAGCATCTAATCATCGAAAAGTGGGAACTATTTGCGGCACTAGCAAGTGAGGGAGATAACTGGTGCCTGCTGGTTTCCAACAATCTGCTGGGCATCAGGTTGGACCGGGCCATTGAAATTAACAAGATTTACGATCACTCAAAACCATTTCGGAGCCCATCGAAAACTGACAATTTTGATGGGCTTCTTAGTCGGCCTGTTAACCAATCAGAAGCAAGAAGTTAAAAAAAGGATGGAGACAAGGATTTCAGTATTTTACTTCATATTTTGCTCGATATGTCTAAAGGTTAAACCTCGGAGGTGAGCCTGCCCAGAGGCAGATTGAGGACTCTGCTCTGTGCGGAACTTAGCACAGCTCCGATAGAAATTGATCCAAGGAAACTTCGCACGAATGTCAAAAAGGTTCGAATTGCATGGAACGTACTGAACCAGATTAACTTACGGTTACTTGAAAAGAATTCCTAACCTAGTTCGGGGTTTCGTTTTCTTTGAGTAAAACTCATATATGGTCAATTGGTCATTTACTTAAACGGTTGTTCTAATGTGCTTCCTTACCTCTAGTAATGCCATCACAAAGTCTCTCAACTAATTGGTTAATTGCGATCATAACCTCTAACTTTTTATTGTTGTTCTATGTTAAACTCTAACATTAAAATCTCATATTGGGAATCCTTAACTTTAAGTTTTTGTTCTATTTTAAAAACTTGGAGAACGGAAAGCGTTAAAATTAATAGAACTGGCCACATGGCACAATAGCTTGAGGTGATTTACCACAGTGACATAATGAATAACCAAATGTGGATGATGTGAAAGAAAAAAAAATAATAAAAAGAAGTATGAAAAATGGTGGAAAAAATGTCTCTTCACTGTTTCTTCCTGGCGGCCCCTCATTTCGTTCGCCCTCAATCATCATCCACACTTCTGCTATTTGCCCTTGATCACCTTTTGCCATTTGCGATCCGCCCTTGATCACCGTCCACCCTCCTGCTGTTCTCGATCTCCAATTTCTTTGCTGATCTCCAATTTTGTTTATCGTTCGTAATCGCCAATCTCCAATTTATGCAATCTCCTTTGCCAAATTTCACAATCGCCTCCACCATCCTCAATTGTTGATTTCACAATCCCCTTCATCGTTTGTAATCGCCAATTTCATAATCATTTTTGCCATTCACAATTAGAGATTTCGAGCACCTTCGATTTTCACTACTTTGAATTGACTTCAAAATAGTGGTTGAGCATCGATTCCAATGACCCAAGCAATCGATGCTAGTGCTTTCGTTGAAGACGATTGGTGGTGGTAGATAAAGCATCGAGAAAAGTTAAGGGAAGGTTTCAATTTTTTTTATTCTTTTTTTTTCTTCATTTCCCACATCATTGCTATGGTTCATTCATTATGCCATGTGGTCAATTGCCCCAAATTGACATGCTACGTGGCCAGTTTTGTTAATTTTAACACTTTCTATTTTTAAAGTTCTAAAAATAAAATTAAAAAACTAAGGTTGAGGACTTTCTATGCAAGATTTTGAGGTTATGGTCCAAAACATGACAATAATAAAAGGTTAAGCACTATGAATGCAATTAAACCCTCAACTAATATATGGTATTCGACAAAAATATCAAATTTGTCACTAATGTTTTGGGTAAGAAGCGAATATGCCACTATAGTTTTTGTTGCTTAATCTCCCACTAATGTTTTAAAACGGGCTAAATATGCCACTACCGATTAGAAAAATAATGAAAAATGGTAAAAATAGCAGAGTTTGAAATCTTGGGGTTATTATGCATCTTTTAAAAAAATATCATGACCTTTGAGATTTTTGCCAAAAGAGAATCTGATTTTTGTCATCAGCATTTCAGCCCGTTGCTGTTTCAATCACCAGCACCTCAACCTCATCGTCGGCCTCCCTTTGTCTCTATTGTTTAATCTTCTCGCTAGTATTCTTAAGAGAGAGAGAGAGAGAGATATTTTAATTACAAAAAATATTTAAAATTTGTTAAAATTTGTATTATCACCATAAAATTTTAAAACTTGTTAGTTTTAACATTTTTTGTTGGCTTTTTAACATTTTTCATTAAGTTTTTAGCGGTCAGTGATATTTCTACTCTTAATTTGAAACTTCAGTGACATATCCACCCTATTTTAAAAAATTAGTTGGAGATTGAGAAAAAAATACTATAATGGCATCTCTACTCCAACCTAAAACTTTAGTGGCAAATTTGATATTTTTGCATATCGTATTCTATATGAACAATAAACTTTAGACTAAATTTAACATAAAGATATAACCTTATGAACTTAAAAGTAGATTAGCCAAAATATCATCATATTGTTCAAATCACTCCGGCAAGAAAACTCCAACATTATCCAAAAAATCACGAAAACAAAAATTTAGTCTTGAGATGGCATGGTAGAGTTCAAATTGAAAGCTTTAATTTTGATAGCTACCACCGTCGAGTCACTAATAGAATCCAAAACAAAAATCAGAAAGGGCGTTGCTATGACGCCGCCATTGTCGCCAAGAACAAAAACTTCTACCCCCAACATTCCCTCAATGCTAAAAAAATAATCATTTTAATTTTTTTAACTATACAATTGAAATTATCAGTTTTTGGAATAGAAAGTTTAAAAAATGATCAATATTTATAAAAAAAAAATGTGAAGATTATGCAAGTGGAAAATAACAGAAGTAAGATTTGCAGCAAATGGCAGTGAGGTAAGGAATTCATGCCATTAACAGGAACATATCTTCATTTCTTGCACCCTTGATATTTTCTTAATTGATCACATTTATACTAAATCAATTATTCTTTCACCCTCTTCAGTAAAAAATCTAAACAAACTGAAAGTTAATGGAGCACTTAGATTCAGATAAACATGAGGGGGAAATGGTTGTGGATTCAAATGAGTCAAAAGGAAGGAGAGGCTGAGTCTTTTTTCTTTTTCCCAAAAATATAGTTAGCATTATGTAAAAAGATAAAGTTCTAACTAATCTATTTAAGTCATTAAAATTATGCGTTTATGTTAATTTTAGTCTAAAATTTCTTTTTTATACAATATAGTCATTTATTTTTACCAAACATGAAGCCATGATAGTAGTATGGTTCCAATAGGATGTTTGAAATGCTATATCAAAGATAAAGCAAAAAGGGCAAATTGTGCACCTATGTTTATGCTCTGGTATAGGTCACCTACTATTATTTTTTACAGTTAAATTCACCATCCAAATTTATTTTTAAATAATATTGGTCACTGATATTTGTGACCAAAATAAATTAGTCATTGGGAAAATTAACAGCAAAAATATTTCATTATCTCATGAAATAATCTATAAAATATTGTGATGACATGGTTGATTAAAATGCTAAATTCCACAATTTATCCCTGAACTATATTGATTTTATACACACTAATCACTTAACTAAAAAGTAAAGGATAAGAGCCATCTCCCTTGTAGGATTGTTCTAATCTACATACGCCACCATTCTTGAACCGAATCCTGGTTCTAATTTAATGTTGGAGCTTAATAAGCCAACAAGCTGTTGCCCCTATTTCAAGCACCAACAACTATACACATTTTCTGTTCTTCCTTAAACCATTATCTTTCCAAGAATTTTAACTCTAACGGCCAACACCATTATAGTGTTTCTCTTATTGCTTCCTTCCATCCTAAAGCACTCATATTTTTGCTAGCCTTTCTCCCTTCCCACCTCTACTTTTAACCTCATGCTTACATCTATTCTCCTTCCTTAAAACCCTAAAGCATTGTCCATTATCCACGCTGACAATGACAATAGAAGCACCGTCCAGCTCAACTATGACATGGATGAAGAAGAATTAGAGGAACTCAATAACAAGAAAGACTTTGACCTCGAGCATGAGCTATTAGTTGGCGTCAGTGAAGGCAATGTTGACATCGTCATTGCTGAACCATAGCTTCATTTATAGTTATATTCAAGAATAGGAATTTAAGGATGTGGTAGATTATACGATAAATGAAGAGGAATTTCATAATATTAGCTTGCTAGATTGATATTTTTTCATTCAAAAGCCTCTAATCCCAGTAACAATGTCTATGATTTCCAAGAAGTTGGTGTTTATCATATTATCTATTGTAATTATTTTTCAGGTTCCATGTTTAGGGTGTTCACTATTGAGAAATTTAATAGGTTTTGTACTTTTTACTTTTCTTTTTGCTTTGAATTGTTTTAGTCTTTTAGATGTAGGTTACTCAAACGGATATCAATGTTTATTCAATTCAAAAGGTTCTCGCTTCAATGCGTCAAAAGGTATGAATAATGTTAGTTGGTGTTTATAATGCCTTACTCTGTCGAATATGAGCCTTACCTCTAGCTGGTACCAAAGAGAAGCCCAAGCTAGATGGTGTGGTGACATTTGAAGGGAAAAATAAGGAAAAGGGGAAGGGGAAATGGGTGGTGGAAGAGATAACAAACAAAGCCTGAAAGGGACTTTTAATGTTGGACAAAGGTTTAAGGACTAAGCATGGATAAATTAGTCATGTCATTGCCCACCTAGGCTTGCCATGTTGACAACGTGTGCTACATCTTTATCCAACTTTGACAATATAACAGAGATAACAATGTTGTCAGGATCAAAATCTTACCTAAGATCATTTTTTATCATGCAAAATTGAATTGTAGATCGTAAGATTCTACAAAAAAAACTCAAAATATATTATTTGAATTATATAATTCATGTAAAATATCAATTATATTAGAAAGTCAAGTAAAGTTTAATTGTTATAGCAATGGTATGACATAATTGTTAATATAATACAAATAAAGTTCAAGGTTTAAATATAGAGCATACATCAACATAACCAGCACAATAAATTAACAAAAGTCTAAAAGAAATTCATAAATAAACACACCATTAACAAATAAAAGAGAGTATAATATCCATAATTTTTTCTTAATCTACTAAATGTTATATTTTAGTCATAAACCTATTAAAATTGTTTTGCTTTGGTCCTTAATATATAAAATCCATTATCTCAAAATAATTGTTTAACATAAGCTTCAAAAATTCTAATTTAAATATTTAGTAATTGATTTTTAGTAAATTTAAAATGTATAATAATTTTTTACGGTTAATAGATAATTTAAAATAATGATTTATTCTTCCTGAATAAAATAAATTCAACTTACAAAGAAGAAAAACTGATACTTTTAATGTCCATTAACTGTAAAAATGATTATTATATATATATATAATTTACTGTAAAATTGTTATTAGATAATTTTAATTATACCTAAAAAGTTGATATCTGAAAGTTAGATTGAGTTGACAAATTTCGTTTAATTGGAGACCAAAATGTATGATTTTTAATAGATTTATAACTAAAATAAAAAAAATTTAATAGGTTTAGGATTAAAACATAATACTCCCTCCGTCCATTATTGACTGCAACATTTGACTTTGTATGGTTTTTTAGGTGAGTAACATTTTGCACGTTTTGGACAACTTTACCTTTTTGCAACGCCAGACGATTCACCGCCCAATCCTTATTGGCCAGCCACCGTTCATTTGCCGTCATGTCTATTCCAACCTCGATGCGTCGATTCCCGTAGTTGATCACCTTACTTGCTTCTATCCTTATTGCCCATTCGTTTCCGCCTCAGCACCGTTGCCTGCAAATCCTCTATCGCAACAATCACCGACTTTATCTCATTACCAGTCACGTCAATCTCAGCCTCTCACTTTGATCGCCTCTTGCTTCGATCTTGCCTCCGATGGGTCTTCGACCTCTTCGCTCTGATCTCGCCTCTAATGGGTCTTCAACCTCCTTATCGCATCTCGCTTCCTATGTCCCCCATCGTTCACCGCCCTAATCTCCTTGCCTTGCCGCCCGTTGCCCTGATTGGCCATGACCATGCTAGCGATGAACAAGAGGATCAAAGAAACAAAGCAATGTTCAAAACAAAGAAGAGAATAGTAGATGGAGATGGGTATAATTCTAAAATTGTTTAGGAGAACTTACTAAAAAAGAAAACAGTGCAAAGAATTTGAGACAACCCAAAAAGGAATACGATGCAAAAAATATAGGATAGAGTGAGTATTTAATAGGCTAAGAATTAAAACAAAATGGTAATTAAAGGTTATAGATTATCCATGTAATTTATTCTTAACAGAAATCAATATCAGGGTAGGATCAATAGGATCCTTCGATCCTAAAAACGTTCCTACGATCTTAAGTGCGATCCTACCATAATCCTACAATACCTTCGGTTCTATAATGTTTTGACTATATTTTTTAGGTTAAGATCGTAGGATCGTACAATCAATATCATGATTTTAACAACCTTGGGTGATAGGCTAATTTGCAAAAACATGAATAAAGTTGATAACAAATTTTAATTGTCAAAAAAATAATGATGGTTGATTTGCCTATTTACAAATACAAGGGGAAGATTTACCCTTTGCCTCAAAGATAAATATGAAACTAATGGAAGAGATGCATATATGATACTCCATCTGTAAAAAAAAAATGTATTCATTTCTTTGCTATAACAAAAAGAATGAAATATTTTCCTTTTTAGAAAGTTTTCAATTTCTAATTTAGTTTACTACCCTTATTTAAACTCTTACTACACAAAACTCAATAAGAATTTTTTTTAATCTTCATTTAAATTTTTATTATACAAAAAATTTTATTTTATTTTTTAATCATTATTTAAACTTTTACTACACAAAATCTAAAAATATATATTTTTAAAATTTTAGTTTCATGGGTAAAATTGAAAAAAAATAACATAAATTACATACACTTTTAACTCCATATTCAGATAAACGTTTCAATTATTATGAAGTAGAGATAGTACAATATATGAGCTAAGGGTTTTATAATAACACTAATTTAAAGAAATGGACCAGCTTAAGACTAGTGGTGGCCAATGAGTCGGGTTGACCTGGGCCTAACCTGAACCTAGCTCGGGTTAAACTCGGCCCAACAAGGTCAAATCCTGACTCGGCCCAGCACGGAACAGACTCGGAACATGGTGAGGTGAATATGAGTCTGGGAGAATAGGGGAGTCCAAATCAAGATGGACCGACCCACTAATGCGTTCAACTTGGGCCGGACAGGACGAGTCCATGACTCAGCCAAGCCGACCTGAGCCGGGTCAAACATTCCAGATATACGTTGCACATTTTCGAATTAAAAAAAAGGTTAAATTATACCCTGCCCCCTTAATGGTTCTAGAATTTTTTTTTTACCTCTAGATTTTTTTACTCTCAGTCAACAGCCACTAATAACTAGTTTTTTTGGGTTTTTTAGGCAAAACTAATTTTTTCTTCTCCTATAAATAACCAGCCTCCCTCCTACACTTCTTCATACCAATCTTCTCTTCTCCAATCTCCTATAATATTCTCTCAACTATCTTTCTCCAAGTTTCTTAATATTTCACTAATATTTTTCTTAATTGTTTTTTAATCATCTCTAGACGGCACAAAGTGAGCAACCCGAGCGGACTCAAGTGAAGAGTAGGAATTTGAAGGCTTCCGTTTGGGCGCATTTTAAGTAAGTTTGGGAAGGCGAAATGAGATATACCAAGTACAAACATTGCGACAACAAATTTGTACACAAATTAAACTCTGGGACGGGCACCTTCATGAGACACTTGAGCAAAGTCCATTGAGACATCGGCGGCATTTCCGTTGAATAAACACAACTGACAGACGTTGGCAGCTCTAGCGGTCTAGGTATTTTTCAATTTAATCCAAAAACTAATAGGCAATTTTTAATTAATTGGATGATGATTACTGAAAAACCATTTAGACAAGTTGAGGATGACACACTTAGAAATATTCATCCAAAAAAATCTAAATTCTGCTTATAAAAAAAGGTATAGGCAAATGGCTATGAGAGAAAACTTTAAAATGTATGAAGCTATGAGAAGTGATTTATAAGCATATTTTTCTACCATTGATCATTGTCTGTCATTTACATATGATACATGGACATCTCTAATAGGACAAAATTATTATTGCGTCACTGCTGATTGGATAGATGATGAATAAGTTATCTCCGTTAAGCATTCTGATAAGGTAAAGTCATCTGATCCAACACCCGCTCGACATTCCACCTCCTTATAATTATTAAGGTTTAATCCAGCGGCAAATATCCTCATACGACTGAGACTCATAAACCCAAGATTGGCGGAATGGGATGATTACCTCCGCACTTCATTTGAAAACAATAAGGAAGACATTCTCGAGTGGTGGAAGATCAAAAGAGGAAAATTCACAATCTTATCCATACTAGCGCAAGAGATTTTGACAGTTCCGGTCTCAATCGTTGCCTCCAAAGTTACCTTTAGTGCAGGGAAACTAGTCATCTCGGATAAACGAGCAAGGTTCACACTTGAAATTGTTGAGGTTTGTGTCTATAACTGGGATTGTGTGCTTGATGCTCTAAGGAAGCAAGATATTAAAAGCTCCGATAATGAGGTCACTTATGATGATGACCAACAAGAGTAGATTGTAGGTTTTCGTTATAATTTTCGTTATAATTTAAAGAATATAATTGACCTGATTATACTGTTAAACACAAATCTTAAGTTTTGCTTTTTCATTTTTTTTTCATGAAATATTTTGCTATTTTCAAGTGTAGGACACATTCCAAATTATGTAAGTGCCATTTGATTTTTTTATTAATAAAATTTATACCAGCGGTGGTGTTTCTTCTAAAAAATATATATTTCATAAAATTACTATCAAACAACAATTGAAAATATATTAAAATCTATTTTTTACAAATTAAATTAACTCGACCTAGCTTGAAACCACCCTACTTTAAAACAGGCTGTGCCCAATACTAAAAAACTCAACCCAGGCCGGGTCAGGCTGGGCCGGGTCTTCCCACCGTCCACCATTACCTGAGACACCGATTAACTAGGGACGATATATGAATGTTAGCCTGTAACTCCTTTCTTCTTTCGGACTTCACATTTTTGGCCCCCGCACCATGTATTGATATAACAGCCTTTTCTCACTTCAATACATCCACTTCTTCCTCAACAACGTTCCTGAATTTCATCGCGAGTTGTAATTATTGTACGATCTCTTCACATGGTTAGTAGATCTGAGGAATTTACTTCACTCTTCGTACGAATTTCAATTATCTTCCATTCCATTGGATTCAAACGCTGTGATTCAGATTTTACGTTGAGCAGCTGGAAATGATTGATTGTTATTGATTTATTGTTGATCTTTTATGTTTTCTTTGGGTTTTGCAGTTATTTATTGTTCGGTGAAGGCAAAAATGTTAACGAAATTCGAGACGAAGAGTAATCGAGTGAAGGGCCTCAGTTTTCATAGCAAGAGGCCCTGGATCTTGGCGAGTCTCCACAGTGGCGTGATCCAGCTATGGGACTATCGGATGGGCACTTTGATTGATCGTTTTGACGAGCACGACGGCCCTGTTCGCGGCGTCCATTTTCACAAGTCTCAGCCCTTGTTCGTTTCTGGAGGTAGCTTCATCCATTTTTATGCCAATTCCTATCGTCTTGATCTGTGAATGGTGTTGGTTTTCACCGACTTTTTTTCTATTAGATTGCTCTATGAGATGTGTATTTGGATTTCGCGTTCTTGTTGACGGGTTTTGTTGACGCCTGGATTCATGGAGAGCTGATGCACGAGCAAAACTGATCTGAAAATCGGAAATTTTCGTCAATGTGTTGATATTAGATATGAGCTCTATGCGCGACTCTATCACATATGTATCTATGTGTTCAAATGCATGGAATTCTTCATGCATGAATATTAATTTAAGCGGCATATGTATTCCCTGCATCTAGGTGAAACCAAGTCAGCTACAAACTAGAAGGTTGGATTAGTTATTCCTCTGATTCAAAAATTGACCAGATGTAGCTATAAATCTAAGCTTCTTTTGATTGCTTGTTGGAATGTGCTCCTTTATCTGTATACTCTGTGGTGGATAAATGACATTGTTTCATTAGGTTTCACAGACAGGGGGAAACTGTACTTTTCTTTGCTTTTCCTTTTTCTTTCTCCTTCCCTGAGAAACATTCTGAATACCCTAGTTTTCCTCGAGATACTAAAGTAGAGTATCTCTGCTGAGAGCAAGTCTTGTATCAAGAGTTTCACATTTGGTATTTACAGGTGATGACTACAAGATAAAAGTGTGGAATTACAAGCTGCACAGATGTCTTTTCACTCTTCTTGGGCATCTTGACTATATTCGCACTGTGCAGTTCCATCACGAGTATCCATGGATTGTGAGTGCCAGTGATGATCAGACCATACGCATATGGAATTGGCAGTCACGAACATGTATTTCTGTTTTAACTGGTCACAATCATTACGTTATGTGTGCCTCATTCCATCCTAAAGAAGACTTAGTTGTATCAGCCTCTCTTGATCAAACTGTCCGAGTTTGGGATATTGGTGCACTGAGAAAGAAGACAGTCTCACCTGCTGATGACATTTTACGTTTGAGTCAGATGAACACTGACCTTTTTGGTGGTGTTGATGCTGTTGTTAAGTATGTGCTGGAAGGTCATGATAGAGGAGTGAACTGGGCAGCATTTCATCCTACCTTGCCATTGATTGTTTCTGGTGCAGATGATCGTCAAGTGAAATTGTGGCGCATGAACGGTAATGACATCAAAATCCCACTTCTGTATGCTCTGGTCTCACTTTCTATCTTTGTTGTCTTTGTTGGTGGTAGAGAATCTGTTCCATCCTTGTTCGTATGTTGTTTTGGCTAGACCTGGATGCAGCAGCACTATTGCATGGATGTCAGAACTGTATCTTGGAATTCTAGCATAGTTGAATAAGTATAACCTCCCTTGAGTGTAGAGATTAGCATAACAATCGGTAGCTACTTCTTTACTTTTGTGTTCTGATTTAGCTCTGCATGTTGAATTTGTTTGGTGAAATTTGCACATTTGAAAATTTAAACTCCCTTGATTGTTAGTTTAGCGTAACACAAGTGACTATCTCTAATAAGAAGGGAAAACCAAAAATCCTTGATGGTTAAGATTTGACATTTTGTTTATGTATTCTGAATTATCTCTCAGACCAGGCATGATATATTTATGTGCATGTTTTTCAATTAGTAAATATTACATTGTTTCTTGTGCAGAGACGAAGGCATGGGAGGTTGACACATTAAGAGGGCACATGAATAATGTATCATGTGTTATGTTCCATGCGAAACAGGACATAATTGTATCAAACTCAGAGGATAAAAGTATACGTGTCTGGGATGTAACAAAAAGAACTGGACTGCAAACTTTCCGTAGGGAGCATGACCGCTTCTGGATTTTAGCTGCTCACCCTGAGATGAATCTACTGGCAGCTGGTCATGACAGTGGCATGATCGTCTTTAAGCTGGAAAGAGAAAGGCCTGCATTTGCTGTGAGTGGAGATTCTCTGTTCTATGCTAGAGATCGTTTTCTGCGATTTTATGAGTTTTCAACTCAAAGAGATACACAAGTGATCCCGATTCGCAGGCCTGGTTCTGGCAGCCTGAACCAGAGTCCAAGGACTCTTTCTTATAGTTCCACAGAAAATGCTGTTCTTATAACCTCAGATGTGGATGGTGGGTCGTATGAGTTGTATATAATACCGAAAGACAGCATCGGTAGAAGTGAAAGCTTGCAAGAAGCAAAGAGAGGTCTTGGCAGCTCTGCTATTTTCATTGCCAGGAATAGATTTGCTGTGCTTGACAAAAGCAGCAACCAAGTTTTAGTAAAGAACCTTAAGAATGAGGTTGTTAAGAAGGGTGTGCTCCCCATGGCTACAGATGCAATATTTTATGCTGGTACTGGTAATGTGCTCTGCAGGTCTGAAGATAGAGTGTTAATATTTGATCTCCAGCAGAAGCTTGTTCTTGGTGATATTCAGACACCATTTGTCAAGTATGTCGTTTGGTCAAATGACATGGAGACAGTTGCCTTACTCAGTAAGCATGCCATCATCATTGCTAATAAGAAGCTTGTACATCAGTGTACTTTGCATGAAACAATACGTGTTAAGAGTGGAGCCTGGGATGAAAATGGTGTTTTCATATACACAACCCTGAATCATATCAAGTACTGTCTTCCTAATGGAGACAGTGGGATAATTAAAACTCTTGATGTGCCTATATACATAACAAAAGTTTCTGGAAATAAAATTTTCTGCTTGGATCGTGACGGGAAGAACAGGGCCATTGATATTGATGCAGCGGAGTATGTATTCAAGCTCTCTCTTCTGAGGAAGAGATATGAACATGTTATGAGCATGATAAAAAACTCAAAGCTTTGTGGTCAAGCAGTGATCGCTTATCTGCAGCAGAAGGGTTTCCCTGAAGTTGCTCTCCATTTTGTGAAAGATGAGAGAACTCGCTTTAATTTGGCTCTAGAGAGTGGGAATATTGAAATTGCTGTTGCATCTGCAAAGGAGATTGATGAGAAAGACTACTGGTATAGATTGGGTGTGGAGGCTCTTCGCCAAGGCAATGCTGGCATAGTGGAATATGCATACCAGCGGACCAAGAACTTTGAAAGGTTATCGTTCCTTTACCTTATAACGGGTAATATGGATAAGTTGTCTAAGATGTTGAAAATTGCTGAGGTGAAAAACGATGTAATGGGTCAGTTTCACAATGCCTTGTACTTGGGTGATGTCCAGGAAAGGGTTAAGATCTTAGAGAATGCTGGTCATTTGCCTCTTGCCTACATCACAGCTTCAGTCCATGGGCTGCAGGAAACTGCAGAACGCTTAGCAGCTGAGTTGGGTGATAATGTCCCTAGTTTGCCAGAGGGGAAAATTCCATCGCTTTTGATGCCTCCAACCCCTATCATGTGTGGTGGGGATTGGCCACTTCTGAGAGTTATGAAAGGGATGTTTGAGCTGAACAATGCTGGAAAGGATGCTGTTGATGAATATGAAGATGAAGTGGATGCTGATGCTGATTGGGTAGAAGACCTTAATATGGTTGATGCAGTTGACTTGCAAAATGGGGATGTCACTGAAACTCTTGGGGATGGAGAAGGAGCTGAAGAAAATACTGATGAAGGTGGGTGGGACCTTGAAGATTTGGAGCTCCCTCCAGAGGCAGAGACTCCAAGGGTCTCCATTAATGCTCGTTCTTCAGTTTTTGTGGCACCAACTCCTGGTATGCCTGTTAGCCAGATCTGGATTCAGAAATCGTCTCTTGCTGCTGAACATGCAGCAGCTGGCTATTTTGATACTGCCATGAGGTTGCTCAGCAGACAACTTGGTATTAAAAACTTCGCTCCTTTAAAATCTATGTTTCTGGATCTCCACTCTGGTAGCCATTCCTATTTACGTGCATTTTCTTCTGCTCCTATGGTGTCCCTGGCTGTTGAGCGATGGAATGAGTCAGCTAGTCCTAATGTTCGGGGGCCACCAGCGCTCGTGTTTAATTTCTCTCAGTTGGAAGAAAAACTGAAGGCTGGTTACAAGGCCACAACTGCTGGAAAATTCACTGAGGCTCTCAAGTTGTTTGTTGGCATTCTTCATACAATCCCATTGATTGTTGTGGAGTCAAGGAGGGAGGTCGATGAAGTTAAAGAATTGATTATTATTGTAAAGGAATATGTTCTTGGCCTGAAGATGGAGCTTAAGAGGAGAGAAATCAAAGACAATCCAGTTCGGCAACAGGAGCTTGCTGCGTACTTCACCCACTGCAATCTTCAGATGCCTCACTTGAGGCTTGCTTTGCTAAATGCAATGACGGTTTGCTTCAAGGCAAAGAACCTGTCCACAGCAGCCAACTTTGCCAGGCGCCTCCTGGAAACAAATCCCACACTTGAAAATCAAGCAAAGACTGCCAGGCAAGTGCTGCAGGCTGCTGAGAGGAATTTGACAGATGCTGCTCAATTGAATTATGACTTCAGAAATCCATTCGTTGTCTGTGGTGCGACATATGAGCCAATTTACCGGGGACAGAAGGACGTATCTTGCCCGTACTGCAGTACTCGATTTGTCCCCAGCCAAGAAGGTCAGTTGTGCTCGGTCTGTGATCTGGCAGTCATTGGCGCTGATGCATCAGGATTGCACTGTTCACCTTCGCAAGTACGGTAAATGGCCAGCTGAGTATAATTATACCAGATCAAACATCTTTTGTGGCCTCCTCAGCAGCCAAGGCTCTGCTGGTTTCGATGGCTACCTTTAAGGTAAGAACAAGGAAAGAAACAGCCAGACAAATCGATCATGTCATGGTCTTTGCATTTTCAGTTCTTGTTAATCAGTCTATGTGGCTATTAAAGAATTTGTTGGAAGTTTTGGCTTGGGATACTTTGTCGTTGACTTAGATGGTATTACAGTTTGAACTTGATATTAATGTACCATGGAGTCTATTTGGAAAGTGCTTATCGCCAAAATAGACCTGTTGTCCTGAACTAGGCCTACTAGGATATTTAATTTCTTGAACTTCAACTTAGGTTGACTCAGCCTTTAAACTTGGTGAAATGAGCCAGGAAAACCGTTTGGTTGATCT
Organism: Aquilaria sinensis; assembly: GCA_005392925.1. Classification (NCBI taxonomy): domain Eukaryota; kingdom Viridiplantae; phylum Streptophyta; class Magnoliopsida; order Malvales; family Thymelaeaceae; genus Aquilaria; species Aquilaria sinensis. The sequence goes on from SMDT01001377.1 coordinate 933,518, forward strand.
GTGCTCATCACGTGATGCTGAGTTCGCTAGCGTCTTTCAGCCTGTTTGTGTTGGATGTGTTTCTCCCATCTCTATAAAATTACGGTACCGTACAACCACATTCATAAACAATATCTACCATGAAAATTGCAAAAATCCCGAAAACCCCAACCAGAAGGGCAAATCCGTGGTGAGGAAGCGAAAGTTAGTGGCGGAACAAATTTTGCAGCGCCTGCCAACAACCCTGGATCTATGAACATTAGAACCTTGGTCCTAACATGTCGGTGAGTGTATATTAGCCGTATTTTAGGTGCATCAGCGGCGTAAGCTCTTTGAACCGGTTCTTATGGTGTCACAATAATTTGAAGAAGGTTGGACGACGGTCGGAATTAGGCGTGTTAAAGCAACAAAAAATTAGGAAGAATGCGATAAATTCTACTGTAATTTTAACATAAGTAAATGCCGGGGGAGATTGGAGCCTCTGATTTTAACGAAATGTGGTTTAGGTCTTTAACTGGCATCCTCTATATGGTTTTACAGAAACTTACAAGTACCCCTAAGATATGTCCTAACCTACAATTTATCCTATTTATTTTTAGAAACCTATAGTTTATCTTTTATATTTTTTATACTATTTAATAACAACTTTTAAAACTGTATTTAAATTATATGATAGTCTTCTTCTAATAATTTCAATCTCTTTAATTTTTTTTTATAGTTAATAGATATTTTAAATTATCACTTTTTCTCTGTAAATGTAATTTTCTCTTTGTAAATACATATTAGTATTTTTTAAAGGTCAGTTGGCTATAAAAAAATATCAAAAATCTTAAAATTACTGAAAAATTATTATTAGACATTTTAAATTAGGGTTTTAGAAGTTGTTGTCGAAGACTATAAAACAAATAGAGGTAAGGTGTAGGTTTTTAAAAATAAAGGAGATAAAATGCAGGTTCGACCAAACTATAAGGGAGTTTTGTAATTTTTCCATGGTTTTAAGCTCCCTTTGGTACTTTTACTCTTTTAGCCAAAAGCAAACGACAATCCAACTTCTCCAAGAAGGCGTGCAAAAGTTGGGAACGTGTCGTCTTGTAAATGGTTTGAATTACGTTGGCAGGTAGATTAACGTGATACGCCTACGTGTGTTTCTCCTCTGCCCCAACCATAACTGAATAACCTTCATTTTCGCAATTCTCAGCCTTCGCCTCCTTCCTTCGATCCTACCGATTAGCGGAAAGGAACAAGAAAATGGAGAAGCAAATCGTCTCCAGCTTTGTTTCGTCATTGGATGAGTCCTTCGTACACGAAGACATATTTTGCGAGGAAGGCGAAGGCGATCTGTCGTACTGGGAATTCATCAATTCATCGGAGACCCAGTCCGATGACGATGTCATCTCTTTTGATGAGTGTTTTACGTCCTGGGGCTCGTCGATTTCGTCCTCCTTGTTTCAAAAAATCGATGACCCAGTTGAAGATCACGTTGATCTGATTGATGGTCATTGCGATTTCAGTTGTCAGGAGGAAGATTTTGATGGCGACCAAGCTGGTGTAAAGATGGAGCTTGGAGATTTTCGTTATAGCGAGGAAGAGGAAAATGTGGAGGTTGATGCTTATGACGACTATGACGCTGATGGTGACGGTGATGGTGACGGGTATGGTTTGGACGATGAGCTTGTGCCGTGGGCCGTGAGTGGGAAGTTTGGGAGGCAGAGGATGAGGAAATTGGGAAAGAGATCGTTCGCAAAGATGAATCACTCGAAGAAATCGCCATGCGCGTACGTGAAGCCTGGTTGTGTTCGTGGAAAGCATGGGCTCGGATTGAAGCACAGCTGTTGATGTGGGAACGTGGTTGGGCATAAAGATCTGATCTTGGAATTGGGTATTTCCGAGTCTTGATCTGGTGTTAATATTAGCTACGCTAGATGGATTGTTATCCTTCGTGCTCAGTTTTAGTTGATTGGACCCGATTGATTTGGGTGTTTGCTGCTAATCTAATTGAAGTGTGTTCCTATGTTGGTAAATGTTTCTTTGGACATATTTCTTTCTCCTGGTTCTTGCATTTTAGATGGATGTTTCAAGATGCCAATAAAAAATCCTTTTCGGGTCCTGAAGATGAACTTCTCTACGAACGACATTTTTTGTATATGAAGAAAATTTTAAGTTGTTGTTAGTCTGAGATGGGTTTATGATGGTTAAGTGCATAATCTGTAGTATTAAGTTTGATTGCATCTGGGGAAATTGTCATCGTGAATGGCAGGTTGCTAAGGTGAAGTGTAAGAACAGAAGATGCCATTTGGGTACGGCTGATCATTCTTTTAGCATGAGGTATAACACTAGAAACTTGCACTCGGCATCAAATCTTCAAATAAGAACATGGTTGTTGTTTGCTGAATTTCTTGAAAGTTGGTTCTGGGGCCATAAATTTACTTGGGCAAACTTCTATTACTAGTCTGTGTTGTGCCCTGGCATTATGAAACCACCACCTTGTTCACTGAAAGTGCGATACTGTAGGAATCGTGTGATGGGCAAGCTTGTGCTGTCAAATAGAGTATGACTCAGGATTGCCAGGCATTTCATATGCTTGGCACTTCTATATGTGTGTGAGATCACAAGGACTGAAATGTAAGTATTCAAAGATGGATTTTGCAATGGTTGTTGTTCTTAAATTGCTTGCCTTGTAGTTGTAGCTAACGGTACAACTACCAGGTCTTGCACAATGTTTGGATTTTGTATTTCTATTGCCAGTTGCTGTGACTTTGATGTTGCAACTTTGCAACCATATATTATATCATTCACCTACTGGGAGCAACAGAGATATTTCAATGGGGGCTATCTTTTAGGGCAAGCAAGATATGTTTCCCTCTCGATTTGTCATTGTCTTCTTGACGTAAATATGGATGCAAAGCTGACCTTTTAACGGAAAGAGGCCGAAGTTGGCGGTAGCCTTGGTTAATTTTAGTTGATGGGGATGTTTGGTATTGAAACTGAAAAACTGCAATTTATAGTCGAGTCAGTTGAAGTCTTGAAGAGATCCGAGGGAAAGAAGAAAGTTATTTACCTTCGAATTTTAGTTAGCATCAACCCCGGGCATTCGAGCGTCAGCCGTGGCATACGTAGTGAGGGACGTATGACTGCCGTTTGTTTTTCCCCCTTCCAAATGATTAGGTAGCGTATCACAATAGATATTTAACCTATTGTACTAGATATTCAATTATCACAATTAAACAGTTGGAAACCACAATTATGTAGATTATACAATTTCTTATCAGATTTACACATTTAATTTTTCATATTAGATATTCAACTTTCATAATCAAATACTTGGATGTCACAATCTAACATTTTGGCACTATACGGACCTAAAATATATATTTAATGAGGTAGACAAGATAATCTCTTACCAGATTTAGATATTTAACCAAATATGCTAGACATCCAAACATTACAGTTAGACACTTAGACACCATAAAAATTAAAAAAAAAAATAGAATTGGACACCTTTGTTACGTGTATGAAAATTAGTAGTTTAATGTACATTTCTATGTATGAAATATCTAATTCTAAATAAGTAAATATAAATGTCCAATTATATTTAGATGGTGGGTAACTTCATATAAAATGTATCTAAGATTATCTATATGTAGATGAGACACAAACATGTAAACAATATATTCTCTTATTAGATTTAGACACACAACTTATCATGCTAGATATTTAACCATCACAATCTTACATTTAATATCAAAATTGTATAATTGTACATCATACAAACTTGAAACATATGTTCAAACATATTTGTAAGATACTCCTTTATTAGATGAAGAGGTTCAATGTATCATATTATACATTAAACTACCATAAACTATGAATAATTTCACATTAAACATGGTACAATAAATGTTAACTGATTTGGATTAAAAAAAAAAAAACAGGCTTGCGTCACCCGATTATAGATTAGAAACAAACACTCAAACATCAAAACAGACACTCTTAATTTAGAGTTGAACACATAACAATGTTAGTGCTCTATCAGTGACGGAGATCCGCCAACGCGAATGATCTCATCTATCCGATTCTAATAAGAAGTCATTGTTTCGTTGCGAAATTTGAACGAAAAATATGACCGAACAATGAACCACTTTCTTGCTTGGTAAGAGCTAGCACACATACAACATTCTCATGTTTCTGTTTTAAAATGACCTAACAAAACTCACCAGGTCGACAGCTCAAATGGTCAGGAAAAAAATACTACTCCCTCCGTCCAACTTTCTTTGCTCCATATGACTTTTTTTATTAGTTTAATTTTAATTTATTCATATTATTATTTGTTAGAAAAAATTAAAAAAATATATGTTTAGAAATTATAAATCTTGATTTATTATTAATGTATAAATTTTTTTCATTTATATATTAAAATATTAAAAATAAAAAATTATAAATTAATTACTGAAAAAATAAATGGTATAAAAAATTTGAGACATGAGTAATAATTAAAGGTTTTCTAACATTATTTCAGTATTGTTAGATTTCGACACGACACAGGCCAATTCTTTGAGATGCTTCGAAGCACTTTCGTTTCTGCAATCATCAGACAACATGAGTGGAGCTATTAACTAACAAAATTCCATGCGTTTCCTTTTTCCCTTGTTCCTGGGTAAGATTCAGAGAATAACAAAGGAACAGATGAAGAAATTACTAAACTTTGCTACTTAAAACGAGTCAACTCTGAAAGTAGTTGTAAAGACGAGATAATTGGTATCGGATCCTAGCCACAAATATCAAACTAATTACTCCATCTGTTTTACAAATGTTGACACTTTTACATTTTTTTATTAAAATTTAATTTAAATATATTTTTATTAATTTGTATTATAAATAAAAATTTTATATTTTTATAATTTTCTTTTAAAAAAAATTATAAATCAATTATTATAAATAGTAAAAAGAACAAGTTTTGTGAGACGGTGATAGTAACATATTACTAAATGATAATAATCATGCGTCCATGTCGCCATTTCTGATCGACGTATATCTACATCAACATATATACTTGTTCATAAAAATATCACTCTTATCACATCTCTACTACATATTCGAATTCAGGACAGAAACAATTGCCATCTAATTCCTGAAATTGGACGAAGAATATTTATGTTCGTAAAAACCTTAATTAATTATCTGTGTACACTTGAAAGACGGTTGACTTTAAACATTCTACATAAAGCTTGAGAATGTGTGACATAAACAAATTAAGCACTTAAAGACAGAAGACAGGTTAAAATAATTCTTCATTTTGCGAATTAATTAATAGTTAATTTCATGCTGAATATATACTTTCCAGTTTTGGGTTCTAATGTTTTCTAATAAATACGACAGTTTTTTTTTTTTGGGTCCTGAAAAAATATCAAAGTTAGGATATATAAGATATGGTGCATAAGTCTAGAGTTGCTTATTTTTCAACTTTAAGCTTTTCAGAATTTAAAGATATTGTTTACATTTGTAAAAAGAGAGGTCTTTAGTTCTAGAAAACAAAGACGTCAGCAGCAAATAAATAATCAGCAAATAATCAGGTTTTCAGTGAGATTTTACAACTAAATTAATATTGTCAAAAGTATCAACATCAAAACAATACTTCCGCTGTCTAACAATATTTGTTACTTTCCACTTTTCCACTATAATATTATGGATGATGTTCCATATAATTAAGTATATTAGATATGTTTCAATATAGTACTATTTTACTAAATACTAATATAATTACAATGATTATCCATAAGTTTCACGTAATAAGACGTGCACATTTTTTTTTTAAATGTATGGTTATGGAAAGTAACACATACTTTGAGAGATAAACAATTGCCCTCAAGTATTGGCGTTGGTACATTTTTTTTTTCTCCAAATTGCCTCAAGCAGTAGTATTCTATTCTCCATTTGTGCAATTTTGATTTTTATATTTTCTAACTTCTACAATAACTTATGTTGTATTCTGAGTTTGTAAAATTGCATTTTTATCAAAATTAAATGTGAAACAAACTAAAATTGAAAAAATAGAAACATGGGCCTTTGAAAAAGCAAATAGAACAATTGAAAAAACCGTCGATCGTATTCGGCAAAAAGAAAATAGAACAATTGACACAATTTATCCACGGTGAGTTGTAAATGAAGTTTCACCTGATGAACAGTAAAAATCCACCCCTCCTTTAAAATATAGTTACAACATGAGAAAAGCCGCCACTATATAATGTATAGTTGAATATTGATTATGGTGGCCACGATGATTTTATATGTACGTTGGTTTGTGGACTTGCAGGGTATATATTCCCATATAGAGTTGTGTCACAATTGATGGGTATCGATCAAAATCTTTTCCCAAGGCTATGTCACATATTTGTTAATTTTATCCCGTTTTCTCTAGTCAAGTTGATTAGATAATACATGCTTGGGGCAAAAGGTTCCTAATTCAGTCACTTTCAATAAAAATCCATACATCATCCGATGCCCATTAAAGTGTATGTGTGTGTTATTGAAGATCTAAAGACAAAAATTGGCGCACAAATTAAATGAGCAGTAACAATTTAGTCTAGGAAAATGTCTGAAATAGAAAAAGGTGAACTTCTAAAATAGGTCCATAAAGTTATCGTGTTTCACTTTTTTTATTCTCAAACTTTTTTTTGCTGACAAAATTGATCCATGTTCATTGTATTCAAGTTTTTAAAATATTAATATTAGTCTTTATCTTATTGTTTCCCAAAATTTTGCTTTGCCACTATTGGATCCACAAACAATAGATTGCTGCTGTAACGCGCAATCATTCACCTAGTACATATATAAAGCAATGATTGTAGTTTAGGCTTTTGTTGATGAAAAAATTACAATAACCCCTGAGGTTTGGTAAAATCTATGGTGTGGTCTTTTCTGTTTCAAATACCTATGATTACGTCCCTGTCAAGTTAACACCGTTTATTCACACTATAAAAAAGAGAAAATGTCTTACTTTACCCTCCTATTTTTCTTCCTTAAATACTTTGCCTCCCAAGTACTAAAACCCTTTCAGATCAAATCAACTAATCTGAAAAAGAAAATCAACCCAGAAACCGTTTAACCCACCCCAGTTCATCCTCTCCCGGAAACCCACCCTAGTTCTCCGGCCTCGAATCGCAGACCCCATCGCAGCTCAGTCATTGCCGTCGAGCCATCACTGCTCCTATCGCGGCCGAGCCATCTCCGTAAACCGTTTAACCCACCCCAGTTCCCCGATTCCATTCGAAGCCAAGCGCAGACGGAATCGCTAGGAGGGCCCCAATCGAAACCAATCGGATGAAAATCAGACCATTAAAACCCAGATTGGTTCGTGCTGCGGGATGCCTCACCAAATCGCGATTCGCTTCTTCTCTAGCCTAATCTCCTTCGAACGGTCGAGTCTCTGTCGAACGACGATGGCTCCTTCGAACAGCCGAGTCTCAGTCGTGCGGCGATGGGCTTCAATTCGCTGGCTCATGAATTCATCTGGTTCGTCGGTTTCATCAGGTTCAGCTGGTTCATGGGCTTCGTCGTCCTTGTTGCGTCTCGATCGAAGCCGTTGGATCATCGAGCCTCGTAGGTTCATGGGTTTCGTCGGGTTCAGCTGGTTCATAGGTTTCGTCGTCCTCGCCGAGCCGTCGAGATCAGTAGCGTACAGGCGAATTTCCTTCTGGATTTGGATCGAGACATCATTTCCGATTTCCGGTGCTGCTCCCTGCTGGCTTGGCTCAGGGGAAGGGGAAGAGAGTTCGGGCGAAGGAGTAGAGTGGGAGGGATGAGAGTTGGGGGGCGAGTTTATCAAACAAAGAAAGTTAGGATAGTAAAATAAAGTTCTTCCTTTTCTTGTCATAACGGAGATTAACGGTGTTTAAAGGTTGAGGGGGGCAATTGTAGGTGTTTGAAACAGTAAAAAGGAAATAGTATGGGTGATTAGTATTTGGTTTAAATCGAAAAAACCAAGAAACTGAAATAATTTAAAATTTTGGTTTGGTTAATTCAGTAATTCTGTTCAGTTTCAAATAAAAATTTGAAATTTTGGTTCAGTTAATTCAGTAATTCTGTTCATTTTCAAACAAAAATTTCAGTTTTGGTTTTGAATTTTGATTTAACCGACATTTTTGCATATTAGATTTTATTTTTTATTTTTTCTTGAACAATAAAATTGCAAATTAATCCAAATTAGCTTGGATTCTTGTTTTCTTTCTTTTCATAGGCAATAAATCTTCTATATTAAATAGAATTTGGAAAGAAAACCAAAGTCTCTCTCGTATAGAATTTCACTCTTATTTTTTTAGTTAATTTGGTTTGAACTAAATCGAACCAAAATATTCCAGTTCGATTTAAATTTGATTTTATAGACTAATTCAATTTATTCGATTTTTTATTATACAAAACCAAAAATTGAGTAAACCGACTAATTCGGTTAATTTAAACCGAAAAAGTTGAATAATCAAACTAAGCAATAGTAGGTTTCGCAAAACCCCAAAGGTTATTATAATTTTCAATGATTTGCTAATTCCTAGTCTGATTAAAGTATGCATATAGAGTTGTTGATCTAATAAATTGAAAGAAAAAATTTGCAGTATATATAGCTATATTCAAACATGACTTTTAGCATCCGAGAAACGCGCGCGATTTATTAACTAGACATTGGCTTGAAAAATTGCTGCTAAAATTCCATCTGGGTACCAACAAATTAGGAAGAAAATTATTCATCAAAAAAGAAGAAGAAAAATAAAAATAGCGCTGCTTATTGCGGTTTTCTATTCTATGCACTAAAAATTGCTAGCATTCATCAATCTTTTGCAGGTTAAAGGAAGCTTCTCCGTGCACCTTTTGGCAGGTTCATTTCCGAGATAGTAATTACTTTAGTGAAAAAAGCAGCCGCAGCAGCTCTTTTCCTTCTTCCTTTTTTTTTTTTTTCTTTTTACAAAATCGCAGCAGTTCTTTTTCCATGTTGCTACCAACTTAACTAGCAAGAAACAGATAATTAAGATCCATGCTTTTGCTTTGTCCGAACCAAACGCGAAGCATCGAATTAAGAACAACGATAAACCATGCATGCATCCACGTTTTTCTGTTAATTTATTTTATTAAAACCCCACCGCCATTTATATAAACGACAAGTGAGCAAATTAATTAATTTGATACGTACATACATATATCAGAGACAATATTTGATCAATTAAATTAATAATCCTGTTAGGGTGAGCAGGAAGCTGGAAGACACAATAAGTTGCTAAATCTGGTTAATTTAATTATTTGGAGACAAGATCATATAATTCATGCCTTGAACTTTGGAAAGAAACACAAACCAGAGAAAAGTAAGCTCTATCTCTTCTACCTCTTTATCCCTCTCTATTCCAATTTAATTAATCAACTTCAGAATCACTTACGGTACTAAATCATCGATCTCTTTTATGATATCGACAGCATTTTTTTTTCACTAATTAACCTTTTGCACTGTATTTCATTTTCATTAGATCGATAGATATTGGTATTTTGGCGATTCAGAGATTCCTAATTTTAATTAATAAGTTACTCCTGATCTTACAGATAATAATTTCTCATATTATCAAGCAAGCTGCTAGATATATATATATATCCATGATCTTCATTAAGGTTTTGGGTGGGGGAAAATTTGCGTACCGGGAACAAAAGGGCTAAAAGGAGAGGGATATGAAGAAGAAGGAACCAGATTTCCTGCACAGGTGTTAAGGGCATCGGCATTATTGGGCCGATCACTTGGCGGCGGCGAGAAGTTCTCTCCGGCGTGATCATAACGCCCTTGCTGTTCTTCCGGCCCTTGATCGTAGAGAATACCCTTGAACACATGTCCTCCAATGCTCACCGCCGTCTCATACACGTAGTGCTCCGTCGCATCATAGATTGAAGTCACACGGAGGCACCGGAACGTCGCCGGTGAGCTCACTTGCGCCGGAAAATTCACCGCCAGCCCTAATAATTTATACCCAGAAGCCGAAAGATATGAAGGTATACATATTTGAGAAGCTCGATGACAAACTGAAAGTATAAATACATATAACTATGGAATGAAGTAGCTAGCTAGCTAGTTAAGACTTAGAAGAAGTGGAAGATATCATCAAAGATGTCCTTGTCAGGTTAAGTAATTAATTACATCGCGAAAGAGTGAAGCTGCACTACATTGATTCCTAGTTGGTTTGGCTTTTTTTTAAAAAAAGAAATTAATTAAAGAAGTGATTATTTTCTACTTCTTAGAGGCCGTCTTATGAACACGTACGGTGGAAATCAAACAGACTTAATTCTTAGGGTGTGACTTGTGAGCAGACTAAAACGTACAAGTAGTTATATACCTGAGGAGGAAGAAGAAGGGAGTTGCTGTGTGAGTCCTTTGGGGCTGTGTCTTCTTCTTCTGTAGGCGGGGACCCAAGTGCTCCTGATGTGAGTCTGGCAGTGGAAGCCTCTGGTCCTACAGCAAGTCCTGCATCTGGTGTGAGCACAGTCTTTCTTGGCTTGGTTCCCACAGTCCTCACACCTTGTTCCACCTCCCAATCTTCCACCACCTTGCCTCATCATCATCTTCCTTATTCTTCACAATTCGCTCGATCATCTCTTTCTTTTCTTTCTCTCTGTTTTAATTAACTTGCTGGGGTTCATGGCTTGGTTAGTGATGAGAATTTTGTCAATTACTAATTGGGTACGTGTTCTTTTGGGGCCGGCTTCTTCTTTTAAGGTGCCCTGTGGGGGGATTAACAAAATAAATCCAGAGAAGATACAATATCAGGGGAGCCTTGTCGATCGGAAATTAATTAATTTATGATCAGCAGGACTTAAACAAATGATCGACGAAATTAATTAAACCGGTATTAAATTCGAGTAGATATCAAATTAAAGCATGTATATAACAGGCCGCCGAGGCCCACGGGGAGCATCATCGTCACATTATTAATTAGGGAAAGTTACAAAAAAAACCCCTGTGGTTTGTCAAACCTACAGTTTGCCCCCTCTATTTTGAGAAACCTACACTTTGCCCCTATATTTTTTATGCTGCCCGATAACAACTTCTAAAACTGTATTTAAAATTTATAGTAATAATGCTCTAGTAATTTCAAGATTTTTGATATTTTTTTCACAGCAAACCGACCTTTAAAAAATATTGATATATAATTACAGGTGGAAAAGTATATTTACAGAAAGGAAAAATTGATAGTTTAAAATGTCTATTAACTATAAAAAAAATACTAAACAGATTGAAATTACTGGAAGATGATTACGTAGAGTTTAAATACAGTTTCAGAAGTTGTTATCAGGCAGTATAAAAAATATGGGGGTAAAGTGTAGGTTTCTCAAAATAGAGGGGCAAACTGTAGGTTTGACCAAACCACAGGGGGGTTTTTGTAACTTTCCCTATTAATTATTACTGGTAAATTAATTGATGAATCACCCTATTTATTATTAGCCAAATGCATATTACACACTTCAGGACCAGGAAGCACTTCACATAATTAAAAAAGAAAAAGAAGAAATAATACACACACACTCCACACTAGCTAGCAGTAATTAATTAAATACGTACATTATGTACCTGTCTTTCATTTTCCTTTTCCTAGTCTCTTAATAAATTAAGACCAGTGTACTGCAAGGTGAATTAACAATATATGTACAGAGAGGGTTACGGGAAGAGAAAAAATGAGAGTAATTAAAAAGAAATTTCACCTATTCAAATGATAATATATGCACTATAAAAAAATTGTAAATTTTCAACAGCCTTATGTTAGATTTGGAAGCCGGTAAGTTGGAAAATAAAAATTTTCTGACAGCCCCAGTGTTGACCTTTAGTATTACCAATGGCCAATTGTTAGCCGATGGAATACTAGCTATTCAAAACTTCCAATTGCCTAACCTCGCAGAATTATTTTGCTAACAACTGAATAATTTTCCAATGGCTTAATCTTATAAAATTTCCAAGGCCATTAGAAAATTCTAACGGCTTAGGTCATTAGAAATATACCAATGGCTCAATTAATGGAAATTTTCAACGGCTTATCTATTATAAAACATTTTATAAAAAATAAAAAATATATTTTATGTTTACAAAAATCATACTATATTCTAAATAAGAAGTGGGTTTTACTGTTCATTATCAGTAGAATCCACGTGGCCCTTTTTTTTTAGCACTTCTTCCAACTTATGGTCAAACACTTCTTTTTGATCCCAAAATTTTTCTCATTTGCCATAATGCTCCCCTACTTTAGCATTTTGTCGCTAGCTAGAGGGTAGACTATTTACTGACGGTGACCTAATTATCATAACATAAAAATTGGGGAACATTACTATATATAATAAACATTACAGGGACCCAACATTATTTTATCCCTTTTGTGATATGTCCGCCAACCATTTCAGTTTTGTTTTACTCTCCTGCATAATGGTCAAATCTCATCTTTAGTCTCTGGATATAACATTTCTACTATAATGATTCCCAACTTTCATGATCTGTCATAATTTTTTTTCCTTTTTGCTGATCATAATTTCTATATATACTAAAAGTCAAAGATTTTTAAGGAGATGGGAAGAGGGTTATCTTAATCCCTTGTCGCAGGTGTAGCAAGCTTTTAGATGCACGACATGAACGTTAAAAAAAATAAAAATTTTGATGACATATTTAAATTCAAAATGATAAAACCTTAACTGAAAGTGAATGACATGCTTTTATTAACCATATTAAATACCAAAATATTTTTCTTTGGGGTGGTTTGACTCATAGTTTTAATTATATAGGTTTGGTTCAAAGTTTTAATTAGTTGAAATAAATGCACATTTGTCATAATGTATGAGCGCTTTACATATATTTGATTTATAGTTTTGATTCGTTAAAATAAATGAACAATTTGTATTATGCATAAGTGCACAATTCTTTAAAGTTTTATTTTATCACTAATCATTAATGAGAAAAAAATCTGGAAAGCCTATGCATGTATATCATGCAATATTATCCTACACTATGAACACAAAAAACTTTCTTTCTTTTAATAGTTTAATTGAATTGATTAATAGAATTACTTTAATTATTTTTCATTTATTATCTTTAATGCTTTTTTAATACTATATAAATACATCTTCAGTTGACTACTTTATATACTTATAATTATTTATACTTAGATTTTACTTAATGTCAATGTAAGTCTTACATTTTTACATTGTTTCATCAATGACTTATATTGATTATATTACTGCTAACCCACATACCTCGCTTACTTCTAAAAGTCGTGGGGTTTTTAATGTTCATCATTAAAGATGAACAGTTTTTTTCCCTTTTTCAAACACAATTGACTTTTCATTAAGTTCGATTGTCTTTTCATAAGGTACTCGCATTTTTTAGGGCCTATTTTATAATTTCTCCAGTTTCAAGTTGTTTGGTTAGATGTCAGTTTAATCCCTAAGCTTTTACTCTTTTCCACTTTCATCCCTAGTTTCCATCCATCATTTATTTTGGTCCTCAAAATTAATAAATATTTAATTAGATTATTTCTATTTATTCTCTTGGTCCCTAACATTTTTATTGTTTTTATGTACTATATTCTAAAGTAAGACATTAGTTATCATAATTTATTTGTTTTTTTGTTCAGCCATTTTTGTACATTCATTAAATCAATTGTTAAGCCTTTAATACCTAATATTATTTCATTTTCAATCTTGGTTCAAACTTTTTTTGTTGCTTTTCTTTAATTTTTCTTTTCAAAATAAAACTTTAATCATTATAATTTACATCCTTCTAGCTAAGGTTCTGATTGATTCAGCTTTAATTAAATTTTTTATTTTTATCTTTATTAAATTAGTGGTTAAATTGTAAATTTATCAACATAAATTAAGCACAATTCTGTGTTTCAATCATATTTTTTTGTTATTCATGATTGTGTATTGTAGTATAAATTATTCTCTATGGTTTAATAAAATAATTTGGTCTATAATTACTAAAATTAAAAGTAAATTTTTCTAAATAAAAATTTCATTGATATTAAAAATTAGAATTTAATTTGATAAAAGAAAAAAAATTTAGTTATGTTATGTTTCTATTTACCTAATTTTAGTTATTGTTAAGGTAGTTCGGCTTTAATCATTTTTTTCATTTTTTTTAATTATTATTTTTTTTTTGTAAAAAATACTTGCTATATCATGCGTGCAAGTGTACCTTGTATAGTTACAAAAATTATATTTTTTATTTACTAAAAATAATAAAAATTTGAAAATCAAAAAAATTCACAAGATTAAAATAATCACAAAATTCAAAAAAAATTCTAAAATCATATTTACTAAAAATGAAAAAATTCACAAAATTCAAAATCATAAAAATCCAAATTCATCAGACATGCACAACAATCCAAAATCATCAAATATGATCCACATAACAATCCTAATTCAAATATTTCAAAATTTCAAAATCACAAAGATTCAATTTCAGATCTGTAGAACAATTCAAAATCAGATATGTACCGAGGATGTCGACTAGCGAATGGCGAGACCAAGGCATCGATAGGCGACAATCGAGGAGACCGAAGACTGAGGCAGGTAAGGAATGACAAACAGCGTACAACTTATGAACAACAAATGGCAAATGGCTGACAAACGGCCAGGTGAGGCAACTAACGGTCAAGGAGGCAACTAACGGTGAGGAAGCGACTAACGGTCGAGGAGGCAACAAACAGCGAGGAGGCGATGTACTACCGAATAGGCGACAAATGATGAAAGGTGAAAGCGTGAAGAGTCTATAGAACAGATGAGAGATGAGAAATGAGGGGGGGATTGTGAAGGGTCTGGAGAATAAATGAGAAATGAAAGGGAGAAATTAAAAGCGGCAGTGGGGGAGAAATGGGAGATAATAAATGAGGTTATGGTTTTTATATATGATAATATGGACTTTTAAGATATATATACACGCACAAACACGCGCACGCGCTTAGACACACACATTTATATATGCATATGATATGTAAATATATCATATATACATCATATATATGTATATGATATGTAAATGTAATATATATGATATATATATTATTATTAAATATATGATATATTATTATTATTATTATTATTATTATTATTATATATCTTTAATACATTAAAAATTAAGGTTTTAATATATATAATGAGATTGAATCTCCCATTTTTCCAATGGCCGTTCACACTAGAAATTTTTAACGGCCTAGCAGTTGGAAATTGAAATTTTGAAAATTTTAACAGCTCAACTTGTTGGAAATTTTTAATGGCTTGTCCATTAGAAAATGCATATTTTATTTAGTAGTGATGGGTTAATGTGTAATGTTAAGGATAAAATACTCACCACCCACGTGGAGTATCCCTACTTTGGACATATTTACAATCATGTCATTTGCTCACCACCTCTCATTTTCTCCCTTTATTCTTTGCCGATTCATTAGTTCCCGTTGCCAATTCGAGAAGCTCCATTCTTGATGGGCACCGTCACTGATTACCAAGATGGTGGACGCTTACTTTGGGAAGATCGTGATCTACCTTGACCTCAGCATCTCCAAGTTCAATGGTAGTTGCAAAAGGGTAAAAGAAGCATGTAATTCCACTGTCAGTTGTAGTGGGTGGAGGTAGGGGAGAGGAATTGTAGCAGGAGGCAAGAAAGGAGGGATGAGAGAAGAATGAAAAAGGCAAATGGGGTAGCTATTGAGTAGCTGAAGCCTAGGGTAGATAAATGGCAGGAAGATAAAAAGGCTGCAGCGGAGGGTAGATAAGACATTGGAGAAGAAGGGAGGAGTAATCCATTTGGGAAGGGTATATGGAGGACAGAAAGTGGGTGATTCTTAAAGTGACTAATTTTTTATGAACTTCTAAATCAATGGATTAAGTTTTAAATTTTCTCTTTAAATATCTTTGGAATTTGTTTCTTAAATTATAGATAAGAAATGATGTTTTGTAAATAATACTATTCCTTTTATTGAAAAGTGTTACTCCCTCCGTCCCGTTTTAATTGAAACATTTGGCTGGGCACGGAGATTAAGGTATATGTAATTTGTGTTAATTTTTTATATAGTAAAAGTTTAAATAATGATTAAAAAAGGAAAGATTCTTTTTTGCGTTTTGTGCAGTGAGAGGTTGAGTGGAGATTAAAAAAAAGAGTCTTTATTGGGTTTCGTGTAAAAGGATTATTTAATTGTTTGAACTTTCCAAAAGAGGAAACGTTTCAACTTTTTTGGGATTTCCCAAAAAGGAATACGTTTCAATTAAATTGGGACGGAGGGAGTATTTCATTTGTACAAATATATTGTTTATTTTGTGAGATGTGTTGTTCATAAATAATGTTGATTCGTTCAGTAAGAAATTGTTTCATTCATACAAATATGTTGTTCTATAATACACTATCATTTCATAAGATGTGATGTTGGTAAATTTTTATTGTTTTTTTAGTAAGAAGTGCTATTTTGTTCATACAAACATGTTGTTTTATAACATACTGTTCTTTTTGTAAAATATGTTGTTTATAAATTTTGATATTATTTTCAATACAAAGTGTTGCTCGATTTACAAAAATGCATTATTTCATAAGATTTATTATTCTATTCACACAATTGTACCATTCCCTTTATATAAATATGCTATTATGTAAAATACAAAAGTGAGGTATATGGTGATACACCAGGTGCATAATATGGCTACTCAAATTGAAACACCTTTTAATAGTCCCCAAGAAGATGATATAATGGAGGCTAGCCTGGGTGGCTACATCACCCCCCCCCCCCCCCCCATTTTTTCTTTTCACATTTCTAAAGCAACTAACAAATAAGGTGTCTTCTTCTTTGACCTAACTAGTTATATGAAGGTAAAGTTAGTTTAGCTAATGAGTAATATCATAGACAAACCATTTTCAGAGTGAAAGTCTATTAGCCTTGTATGATGTATAGTAGTAACCAAACCATTTAAACCCAAACTACTCACTTTAGCACCTTGTAACATAATTTTTGTAAAGCCTATTTTCGTAAAACATTTTATACCACCAACTTTACTCTATCAATCAATTCACTTGTCATGGCAAATTATATGAGTGAGTTTAATATGCACCATCCTCTTTATATTTATAAATATTTGTATTTCAATACTACCTATCATAATATAAAATAATGGTGAATACGTCAAATCTCATTTTCTCAAAATTAGAGATATATAAAAATCATATATCAAACATGTACAAACTTAATGTATAAAGAAAGTAAGAGATATGTAAAAGTGTAGATTTCATGAATGCTCTCTAACCTTTAGTCATTGTTTTCTTTTAGTTCCTAACCTATTAAATTTTCTATTTTAGTCCTAAACCTATTAAAATATTTCATTTTAGTCATAAATCTATTAAAAATATTTTATTTTGGTTCCAATTTGATGAATTTTGTTAACTCAAAATATTTGTCTAATAACAATTTTTTAGATAATAATTTAAACTATTCGATAATTGTGTTACAATAAATTTAATTTATATAATAATTTTTTTTACAGTTAATGAAAAATTCAAATAACTTTTTTTTCCTTTTTGTAAAACTTATTTCATTGAGAAAGAAAAAACTATTCATTTAAATTATGTATTTACTATCAAAAAATATTAAATTTAAATTTACTGAAAGATAGTTACTAAATATTTAAATTAAGATTTTAAAAGTTTCTGTCAAATAATTGTTCTGAGTTAATGAATTTTATCTGGTAAGAAATATAAATAAAATGATTTTAGTAGGTTTATGACCAAAACAGAACATTCAATTGGTTAGGGACTAAAAAGAAATAATGATTAAATGTTAGGAATCATTTATGTAATTTACTCATCTGTAAAAATAGTGTATGACATTTATGCAAACAAGATCATAGATGTGTTACCAAAAGCCCCTAGAATTTTAATCAAGCCTACAGTTTTGTCCCTTATTTTTTAGAAACTTACACTTACCTGTTTAAAAATTAACTCTGAAAAGGAAAAACACCTAACTTAGCCCTTATGACCTTCTTCCATAAAAATTTTGCCCCCCAATTTCTACATCTAACGATTTACCCCATTTATAACTAAACATATCCTCCAGCAAAAAAAAAACCTAAACACTCTAATTCCTTTTCTTCGATGTTCAACAGTCTGATTCATTTTCTTTGTCGTTGCTCCATGCCCTTGAACGTTCGAGTGAAGATGCACCCTTGTGAACCATGGCCATTAGGCCTAAAGTTGGGAGGATGAAGCCGCTACAAGTTTGACACCCTGCTAGTTGATGTTGACAACCCAAGTCGCACCAATTTTTTTGCTTGACAATTGACGAACCTATTGAACTTGACTGTTGAAGAGCCAGATCCATGCGAGCTGATTCTATTGGGAATCTGAACCCATTTTACACTATTCAATTAACATGTATCAGGATCAGATTGTAGAAACAATCAAACGAGTACCTTGTTTTCAAAATTCCACAAGTGTATAATTCTCCAAGTTTCACACGGTTAAATTCTCTCTCCTGGTTACACTATGCGTGATTTCTTTAGTAAAGAATTTCACATACGTCTCTTGTGTGTTGTTATCAATGCGTGATTTCTTTAGTAAAGAATTTCATAGACAAATTTAGGTAAAGATCAAAATGTGGTGTAGGACCCATTGGGATCTCTTAATCCTATCAAATTAGTCCCAAACTAATTTATTGTTTATAAGTCAGTATAACATTTTGTACGACCTTATAAAATATTCAAGGAGTTCAGAGATAATTCACATACCCATATGTTTTATTCTATTCCATTCATCGTCCAATATTGTTGCACATAATCCGAACTAGACCAACTGCATTCAAATTGTGGCACTGTCAATACGGAATTAAATATGTGTACGTCTCTTCAAGTTTATCCGGACTTAAATAATTTAGAAAAAAACATTTATAAAATATAGATATACTACCTATATATAATTTTATATGCAAAATAATATTTCTAAAAACAATATTTTTCTAACAGCCAATTCATTTTAACTTAAGTCAACTTAATTCAAAATGACTTATTTTTATTTTTACATTTTTTGCCTAAAACTAATTTCATTTGAAAGCCAATATTATGTAGATGTAATAATCCATTTGAAAGTAAATTTTTATGATATTATACAATTTTTATGAATTTTTTATTTTTAATGCCTAAAACTAGAAAATTCATAACAAATTAATAAGATTATAAAAACTATATTTTTAATAAATTATTACATTTACATAATATTATTTTTTAAATAAAATTAGTGTCGGGTAAAAAAGATGTAAGAATAAAAATAAGTCATTTCAGATGAAGTTAACTTAAGTTAAAACGAATTGGTTGTAAATCAACTATGTGGATTTCTTAGTTTGAATAACTAAAAGACATATTTCACAATATTCACTATTACTTTAAGAACGGTAAATTCCATGTTGAATAATCATGAATCTAACATGTTAACACTTATGTAATCCAATATGTCCAAGTATATCCTATATTAGGCATCAGTGGTTGACATATTAAAATCATATAATGTATATATTTAAGTTTATAGTATTCTCAAGTCTATGAAATAAATAATATTTACTATTTCTTAACAGTTGAAAATCTAAAAGTAATTGATTTGGTCATGTTCAAATATTTATCTCTATAAACATTCACATACACATTAGGAATCAATATTCCAATGATTGAGACAAATTACTCCATCTCATATAGTAATGTTATATGTGCAATCCTTTGTGAGCAATTAACCCATGTATATACTCATATATTGTGAACACCTTTTAAGAACTATAAAGATAAATCAAGTCCCATGTGGCATGATCTCTATCATCAATCAATCCATGTATATTATAATTCTATGGGTTTATCACGGTATGAGATAAATTAATAATATAAATCGAAGAATAATGATTCAACTTCATTAAATTAATTAACAAAGTTTAGGTTGGCTTTGATAAGCACAATTAAACTTTCAGATTCTTTTGCTCGACGGTTGACAAAACTAGATTCACTCGAGTCGTTTCCTCCGTTTGACTATTTCATCAATTGAAATGCCCTGGTATGCTTGCCATGTTGGACAACTCGACTCAACAACAAAAGACTAAATCCTGGTGTGCTTGCAGCATTGGACGGCTCGATTCAATAGCAAACAACTTGACTCAATAGATATAAGGCCAACAATGTGAGTGGTAAGGAGAAGACAAGCCTGATTATGGGGGCGAGGAGAATGAAGTTCAAGTTGTGAATTTGATTTGTAATCTAATTTGTGTTAATCTGAAGGTTGAGGGCAAAGTTTTCATGGAAAGATATAAGGAAGGCAAAATCAATTTCCCCCCGTTTTTTTTGTATGGTGGTGAATGACGAAGTTAAGTTTTGAGGGGAGTCAGTGCATGTATTTGAAAAGTGGGGGACACAAGTATAAGTTTGCCCAAACCTCATGGGTGTCCAAACAATCTTCCGTTAGATATATGCACAAATTAAATGATAGATATTTATGAACTGGATTTATAAATGAAGTGGGAGATATGTATAAATAATATGAAATATATATACAAATGAGATACCAAAAATGTTATTTAATACTTCCTCCATCCCAAATTTTTTGCTTCATTTGATTTTTTGGTTATATTTTGACTTAAATTTATTCATATTATTGTTTGTTAGACAAAAATTTAAAAAATATATTTAGAGACTACATGTTTTGATTTATTATATACATATAAAGATTTTTCATTTATATATTAAAATATTTAAAATAAAAAATCATAGATTAATTGTCGAAAATAAAATGGATCAGAACTTTTATGACAAAAGGAGTATATTTAATTATACTGATTATGAAAACTATTATTGACATATTCAATTGCATGTACAAGTTCTTTCGTACATACATAACTACTATATGTTAATACGATTGTCTTTATATATTGTATATGTTGTACTTTAGTATCAAAGTTAATCTTACATTATTTTGATATACATTAATTTCAGTAAACCTCATGTATATGTTGAGTAATTAAAGAATATTAGAGTAAAATCTAGATAAAATTTAGACCAAATGATTGACATTTTATTTAGAATTTTTAAATGGCATCAAATTATTCCAGTTTTTTAATAGCTGACGGCCCCAACTAATATTGTATCTATAGCATCACCCAACTAAACAATTAAATCTACAACTAGAGCTGTTACAGTCCTTCTAGTTCTACCTAATGTCTGGAGACCGCTGATGTCTGGAGAGATAACCATTATTGTTGTGACTGTTACACATGGGAGATGCCACCACGCTTTTGCGTTCAACGATCTCACTCATTGATTAGGACCTGAAACCCACAAATAATAGATATGACAGTCTTGCAATCATCAAATTTGAGATACTTATAGAGACGTCAAAAGAGGGTTGATGATACATGAAGTATAGAGTATATAAGACAATCATGATAATATTTAAAGAATTAATATTTTCTCTATATTTTTTATAATTTATTATTCTCGTTTTATTTAACATTGTGTAAGAGTTAAAGGTATAAGAGACAATTTACTATCTAGTCTTAAAGGGAAAAAATTCACAAGTACAATCCAAATCTCAGAATTTAATCCACCTTGAAATATGGCCGTCCTTTTGCCGATGAGGGAATTGCTTGATCTACCATTTTTTAAATATACTATTATCATAATTACCCTTAATTAATTTACCCAATCACAACAAAATAATTTCAAATGTATATATGACTCAATAAGAAGACTAAAATTAAAAATGAACATATTTAAAATCTGAAATAGTGTCATTTATTTTGTGATAATTACTATGGGACAGAGCGACCACAAGCTTTGCCTATTATAACTTAAGGGGAGTTCGTTTCTCATTAATCTCATTAAAGAGAGGGCATTATTCCTTGGTGAAACACAAGTCAACGTCCTGGTGAGATGGGCCACCAGAAGGTTATGAAATAAGGTATGGGTGGTATTTACACTAGTGTGCCACTGAAAAGAAACAAAAAACAACATGAGTAAGCACAATCAACCAATTTGCCTTAACTAGCCGTCGACGCCATATGGAATCTGCCAATCAATTTGTTGCCATATCCACACACACACGCATGAATCTAGGCGGGGCATGGATGCCCCTTATAGTTTTAATGCCTATTGGCAAATCTGGCGATGAATTGATGATTCAAAGCAAGGGGACGATCGGTTGCCCTTGTGTGTTTGTGGGCGAATCTAGTGATGAATCGATGATCTGAAGCATGGATTGCTCAGCGACCAAATGGAATGGGAGAATGGGTCTTGTGTTCTCATGGGCGAGGAAGATAGATTGAAGAAGCAATAAGCAAAGGGCCTCTCTGCTACGATGGTGCAATGTTGTAATTATGACCAAAATTAGAGACATTTTTATACACTCCCCATAACCTGCGAGAAAACACAACCTGACCCGGTATTAATGCATCCTCATTAATTGACTTCAGGCACCGTTCATGAACAGTGCAAGTTATTGTTCATCAACAAGTGTTTCATTTATTTTTTTGGGCCTTTTTGGGGTGCGATAGTGTGTTTTTGAACATCAGTACTTTTTTCGTGCAGTCGTTGAGTCTTAGAGTCCTGCGTTGCAATTTCTCTAGTTTCTGTTTACTTTGCTAGTTGGTTAAAATGAGTTTTAGTCCCTAAATTTCTAATTTTTCACATTTTAGTTACTAAATTTGACCCATGTTGTGTTTTGGTCCCTAAACTTAATAACTCCTTAGCTAGATTTTTTCTATCTGCTCTCTTGGTCTCTAATTTTTTTTGTTATTTTTTATGTACTATCTTCTAAAGCAAAAACATTGATCACCATGATATATTTAATTTTGAGACAAACCATTTTTTTTGGCTTTTATCTTTATTAATTCAATTGTTAAACGCTTAATATCTAAGATTTTTCCATTTCCTCTATTGGAATCAAACTCCTTGCTAATTTTTTTCTTTGCTTTTCACCTTTATTAAGTTAATGGTTAAAATAAATTAAACATAATTTTGTGTTTTGGTCATATCTTTTCATTATTAATGATTGATTTTTTTAACATGAGTTATTTACTTAAAGAGCTTTATGGTTCAATAAAGTACTTTGGTCTATAATTGCTAAAATTGAATATGAATTTTTCTAAAAAGAATTTCCAATCGATATTAAAATTTAAAATTTGAGTTGATAGGAAATGAATTTTTTCAATGAATTATTTTTTAATAACAAAAATTATACATCGTTTTGAAATATGTATAATGTTATGTTTCACAGTATTATGTTCTGATTATAACTAATCATTTTCATGATAAAAATAATAACATAAAGAGAGCTCAACTCAAAATTAAAATAAAAAAAATCTAATTAATTTACATAAATTTATAAATGATAATATTTTAATAATTTATTATATAGCTTAATACTAATTGTTGAATTCAATTCCTATTCATAAACAGTTATATCTTTTTCTGGCTTTCACTGTTGAGAAGGAATTGGGTGGCCTAGGGACGTGTTTTACTATAAACATTGAAACGACAACCTTTTTCTATCAAAAGCGGTGGGCTTTGCACTATTCATGAATAATGCCAAATATTGTTCACCAACAATGTTGATTCTTTTTTTTTTTTTTTTTTTGCTTTTTATGTTCGACATGATTGACTCTTTTTAAAGTTCAGTTCTCTTATTTGAAGGAGATTGTGTTCTAATGGCCTATGTTGTAATTTTTTGTATGGTTAAACTGTGATTTTAGTCCCTGAATTTCTTTCCTTTCCTATTTCAGTTACTAAGTTTGACACATATTATGTTTTAGTCCCAAACTTAATCAATATTAACTACTTAACAATATTCTTTTTATGCATTCTTGAGATCTTGATTTTTTGGTTGTTGTTATTTTTTATGTGCTATCTTCTAGAACAAGACATTGGTCACCATCAATCATTAAATTTAAATACGTAAAGTTTTTCCATTTCATCTCTTAGTCCTTGAATTTTTTATTGCCAATTTTTGTGTTTCCTTTTAATCTTTATTAATTGAGTTTTGAATAATGAGTTATTTAATTCAAAAGTTATAATGTTTAATAAAGTAATTTTTCCATAACTGCTAAACTTGAAAGCAAATTTTTCTAACTAAATTTTTCATCAATATATTGAAATTTGAATTGATAGAATGTGAAATTTTTTAGTGAATTCTTCTTTAGTTACACAAAAAAAAATTCATTATTTCAAAGCATCTACATGTGTTATGCTTTGATCATAGCTAATCATTTGAATGATAAAAATATGATATAAAAAATACCTAATTTAAAATTAAAGTAAAGTAAAATTTTAATTTATTGGCATAAATTTATGGCTAAGAATTTTTAGTTATTTTTTTACTGATATTTATTTTAATAATAAATTTAAGAAAAAAATACATCTACAATGTGCGGGTAAAAAATAATATCGTATATAATTATCTATGTCTCAAATAAATACTTTCTAGTCATTATTTTAAAATTTTCGCCGAACTGGGATGCTTCATATAAGACCCAACTCCCACACGTCGTCCAAAAGCTTATTCCGTTTTTGGGAAACTTACAAACCCCCCCCCAAAGTGTTATCTATATTACTCTTGACCCCATCTATTTTAAAAAACCTACACTTTATCCCCTAATAGTAGCATCCATATTTTATGTTAGTGGAGTCAAAACACTTTAATTGCCCAAACATTTCCAAACCATATCCAATTTTTCCTAAATATATAATATACTTGTAATAAATTTTCTACTTTTAAATAATATCTATATTTATAAATTTACTAATAATTTTTAATCTATAATATATGTCCATATTTAAAAATTTAATAATAATATTTATATTTATAAATATATTTTTCCTTCAAAGATGATATATATTAGATTTTCAAAATATATTTGTCCTTAAAAAATGATACTTCTCTATTTGAACTAATTGAAAAGTGAATAAGATTTTAAAAAATAAATATTAATATTAATCACAAACATAAACTTGATTTATAAAAATAAAAATATATTATAGATTTAGAAATTATTAGTAAATTTATAAATATAAAAATTATTTAGAAGCAAAAAAATTATTAGGAATATATTATATATTTAGGAAAAATTGGATCGAGGTGGCATGAGATGAACCTTATGATTGATTTGCAAGATTTACAAACCTTATTGGGCAATCAAAGCTTTGAGCTCACTAACATAATATAAGGAGTTATTATCAATAGGTAAAATGTAGGTTTTTGAAAATAGAAGGAGGTAAGTGTAGGTTAGGTCAAACATTTAGGGATTTTTTTGTAAGTTTTCGTAATATATATTAATATTAAATTTATAGAACATTCTTTACAAATAATTTAGTTGTTAAACTAATTATTTATAAGTTACTTTAAAAATTACTATAAGATAATATAAGAGTAAGTGTGAATGAAGTTTTACTTGTAACTAATTATTGAATGAACTAATCACAAGTACAAAACTGATACAAACATAAAAAAAAAAAAACATAAATCAACCTTAACTGAATATCGAATAAGATGTTTATGAATGAATCGGATAATATGTTATTCTAGTTTTATTAATTTGGCTAAAATGAACATAAATTTTTATTCACTAACCAGAACAAATGAATATGGAGTGTGTGTGTGTGTGTGTATTAGATTAGAGGTGGCATAGGATGAACCGTGTGACTGATTTAAATGATTTGGAAATATTTTGGACAATCAAAACATTTGACCCTACTAGTATAAAATATGAAGATTACTATCAGGAAGCAAAGTGTAGAATTTTTAAAATATATGGGAATAAGTGTAGGTTAAGTCAAACCCTGGGGGGTTTGTAAGTTTCCCTCCGTTTTTTATCCACTCACTTGGCCCAATTTTCGAGTGACGCCATGAGCCCACTAGAATCAGACTTCAGAGCCCACACAAGTTATGGCGCGAAAATCACCCACCATTTCCCGCCAATTCGAACCACAAACCAGCAAAGAAACCCTCCCACGTACGCTTTCGTAATCCCCACTCTCTTTCCCCAGGTCTACAACCGTTAGCCATGATCTCTGATTCAGTCCCTTCTTCTCCCGATGGCTCCTCAAGCCCCATCGGCAACACATACTCTTCCCCTGGAAGCCGCCGGGGCCGGCGTCGTGGCCGATCCTCTACTCCGTCGGCCTCGGCCACTCCAACTCCACCTCACACTCGATCACGCTTCGCTACTTCGGAATCTACCCCTATCCCATCAGGGTCTGGTGCTAGTCGCCGCCGCAGACCTACTTCACCGGCAAATCCTTCAGTTTCCACCCCATCCTCCACGGACGACGGCCCACCACCTTCGTCCGATGGCGGAGACGACATGGACGAGGCGGCGCCAACTTTTGTTTGGGGAACGAACATCAGTGTTCAGGACATGAAGAATGCGATCCAGATGTTTATTAAGCATTTCAGGGAGAGTCAGGAATTAAGCAACGATATCTATAGCGAAGGGAAATACACGAGGTTGATCCATAGGGTGCTTGAAATGGAAGGGGACTGGATCGACGTTGATGCCCACGATGTGTTTGATTATGATTCGGATCTTTATAACAAAATGGTCAGATACCCACTTGAGGTTTTGGCGATTTTTGATATTGTGTTGATGGATATTGTTTGTGTGATCAACCCATTGTTTGAGAAACACGTTCAAGTTCGGATTTACAATCTCAAGACCTCTACTTGCATGAGGAATCTAAACCCATCTGGTGAGTGTTATTTTGTACGTACATTTTATCGACCTCCATATTCCTTTGGTTTGTTTTCTGTTGATTGGCTATCGTTTGATGATATAGATATTGAAAAGATGGTGTCATTGAAGGGAATGATAATTCGGTGTAGTTCAATAATACCGGAAATCAGGGAAGCAGTATTTAGCTGTCTTGTCTGTGGCCACTACTCTGATCCAGTTGCTGTGGATAGAGGTAATTTTGTTGAGCTATTGTTGATATTGATTTCATGGTGCGGCAATTGTTGTCTACGAAGTTGTTGATATGAGCGGTTGGTCATACTAGGACGGGTAACTGAGCCTACAACTTGCATGAAGCAAGAGTGTCTCGCTAAGAACTCCATGACGCTGGTCCACAATCGATGCAGGTGAATTCTAACTCGAATTTTCTTGATTCATGAGTGTACCTTTTTCGACCTCTGTCTGTTACAAACTTGAACTAACTTGAGCCCTTTTTAGTATCCTTCCCTTCTCTTGTAATACTTAATTCAGTTGTTAGGACTCGCATCCAAGGTGCAGATTTTGTGTTTGAAAACTTGGATAGTTTGAATAAGAATAGTCAGCTTTGGGTTCCGGATTTTGGAGGAAACTAAATCTTGGCTGGTTTCTCCCATTCCCATAGCGCCTAGTGCTTTTGTAAGGCTGTGATAAGAGGTAAATGAACCTAATAGAATGCTATCCCCAGCTAGGACCTGTAAAAAGTTTATTTCAAGTTGAGTTATGATACGAATGAACATGTGTTGACTTCAAAGCCAGGTTCGAGAATCTATGAGAGGACATCTAAGACTAAGAAAGAATTCAAGGAAGTCCATGACTGAGGCTTTCCCTTCAACTTTACAAAGTAGTATTTAAGTCGTGCAGTCAGTGGCTACTGTGTGGCAATGAGTGGACTAAGTGAGAATTTTCTACTTTTCTTACCAACGGAGTCATTTGACACCTCGATGTCGGAGTGTTATCTTTTTGTCAATAGTAAGATTAATTATCTCACAAGTGCCACTGCCACTGAAATAAGGTTTGCTGATAAGCAAATAGTGAAGCTTCAGGAGACACCAGATGAGATTCCTGAAGGCGGCACACCACACACAGTGAGCCTGTTGATGCATGACAAGTTGGTGGATTCTGGAAAGCCTGGTGACAGAGTAGAGGTAGAGTGCAAATCATTCTACTCTCTGGTCATGACAGAGAATTACATTGATATTTTACAATTGTCATTGTCTTGCAAAACAGGTCACTGGAATCTACAGGGCAATGAGTGTGAGAGTTGGACCAACGCAAAGGACTGTCAAATCTTTGCTTAAGGCATGTGTTCAAACTTTTTTCTCTAAAGATGCGCTTCGAATCAGAAATTCTAATTTTGGTTGAATACAACTCATTCTCTGTTTTGGCCGCAGACATACATTGATTGCCTTCATATAAAGAAAACAGACAAGTCAAGGATGGTGGCCGAGGATCCTATGGAAGTGGATAATTGTTCACAAAGAGTAGATGAAGACATCCAGTTTGATGAAGAGAAGGTCTGTACTGTCCTTGATCTTCCGTTCTCGAAGCTTTTTATTACTTTTTATTGCCTTCACTGAGGCATTGTTAACTCACAGGTCGAACAGTTAAAAGAGTTATCTAAACAACCTGATATATATGAAAGACTAACAAGATCCCTGGCACCTAACATCTGGGAGCTGGATGATGTGAAGAAAGGCCTTCTTTGCCAGGTAATAGCTAAGACGGTGCCAGCCAAACTTTAATTTCTTAAATTGCCATTTTCATTTTTATTATTTGTGTTATTTCTGCCGTAGTCGTTGATTGCTTGTTACTTTTATATGAATATAGCTTTTTGGTGGGAATGCTTTGAAGCTGCTATCTGGTGCTAGCTTTCGAGGAGACATCAATATTCTTTTGGTTGGTGATCCTGGGACCAGCAAGTCTCAGCTACTACAATACATACACAAGCTTTCTCCCCGAGGCATATACACCAGCGGAAGGGGAAGCTCTGCTGTCGGATTGACTGCCTATGTTGCTAAAGATCCTGAGACGGGGGAAACTGTAAGATGCTAGTATAATATTTTTCTGGTATTTTTTAGTTTTGCCAAAATGTTCCTGGAAATTTGCACACAGGCTGAATGTTTATGAATGTGCATGTTACTTGTCCTTCAGGTTCTGGAGAGTGGAGCCCTCGTTCTGAGTGATAGAGGAATTTGCTGTATTGATGAATTTGACAAAATGTCTGACAATGCAAGGAGCATGTTGCATGAGGTTAGTTTCATTTTCCTCTCCTTTACCTAATAAAATAAATGGATCTTTATCAAGATTTGTGTAAGCAAATAAAGTTTCCTTTCTCCTTGCTTCTTAATGGTTTGAATAACTCTTCAAGAGTTAAGAATTTTGTCAAGATGCGAGCATGTGGGTGGCCATATATGCTGTGCTTCCTTTCCTCCAACATTCTTCAGTTTAGTAGAATATGATTTTTCAGTTTAGTCTTTCAAATTAGGTGACAAACTTTGCTCTAAGTATGCCCTCAGAATTCCAGATCTGCAAATGCTTAATCTTGAATGGCCTTCAATTTTGGTGCACATTAAAGTGACTGCATTTTGCATCATTAATCCAGGTGATGGAGCAGCAAACCGTTTCAATAGCGAAGGCTGGAATAATTGCTTCTCTTAACGCTAGAACTTCTGTATTAGCCTGTGCAAATCCAAGTGGTTCACGCTATAATCCTCGGTTGTCCGTGATTGACAACATACGTCTACCTCCCACATTGTTGTCCAGGTAATTACAGGTCAATTATATTTTGGGACTTGTAGGTTTTCTGGCATCTATGTTTTTTTATTAGATCGGAATTCAATATTTTAAAAGAAGCATCAATTCCAAGCTCCAGAAGTAGTTCCTCTAAATTGTTCTTGATGTTTTGTTTCTCAGGTTTGATTTAATCTACTTGATTCTTGATAAGGCTGATGAACAGACAGACAGGCGCCTTGCGAAGCATATTGTTTCTTTGCATTTTCAGGACCATGAGGTTTGTCATGCTCAACTTCTTTTATTTAAAGATTACTGCATTGGTTTTCCTTATAAAAAATGTGACTCCATGCAGAATACTGAGTTGGGATTCTTAGACCTTGCAACACTTACAGCATACGTCAGTTATGCCCGCAAGTATATCCACCCACAATTGTCTGACGAAGCTGCTGAAGAATTGACACGAGGATACGTTGCGATGAGGAGAAGAGGAAACTTCCCTGGCAGTAGCAAGAAGGTCGTATTCGAATATATTTTCTATTCAATTTTGCTTAAGTTCATTATGTTTTGTTGTTATAAGTTTGTAAACCTTCGTATATTTTACGCTATCAACAGGTTATAACGGCAACACCACGACAAATTGAGAGTCTGATACGCCTGAGTGAAGCCTTGGCTCGTATTCGCTTGTCAGATTGGGTTAGTGATGATCATCATTATTACAACTTGCAGCATGTCACTGTTGTCAATGAGAACCTGAAATTTACTTGCATTTTGGTGCATGTATAGGTCGAAAAGCGTGATGTGACCGAGGCGTTTAGGCTTTTGGAAGTGGCAATGCAACAATCAGCAACAGATCATGCTACTGGTAATAATTTCATCTGCAGTGTAGCCCCTTTTCTTCTTTCGTGTGTGTGTGTGTGTTGGGTTGTTGTGAATTCATCCGAGTTTGTTTGCCAGAGGCACAACTTCTCATGATGTTATCTTGCTTTTGAAGGAACCATTGACATGGATCTCATCACGACTGGAGTTTCGGCAAGTGAGAGGATGAGAAAGGAGAATCTCGTGGCATCAACTCGCAACGTAATAATGGAGAAGGTACAACTTGGGGGACCCTCTGTGCGCTTGGTTGAGGCAAGTGATTTTACACTACATACATAATCACAAGAGTTGAAAGCTAAATAATTGGCTGGTTTGTAATCGTTTGTGCCGTGTTGACCTTGATTGTGCACAGTTACTGGAGGAGCTGAAAAAGCAGAGCTCCGGCACCGAAGTTCACCTTCATGATGTAAGTTGTCTCCCCACTTATTACTTGAATTGTCGTTAGCAACAAAACTTGTTTAACCTAAGAATCTTTCACTTAATTATGTTTACTGGCGATTCAGGTGAGAAACGCAGTTGCAACTCTGGCAAGTGAAGGATTCGTTGCCCTCCAAGGTGACAGTGTGAGGAGACTATGAATTTGGCGGAACACAACACGAGCTCAATATATTTGGCGGGTGGCGCGTTGCTGTTTCTGTTGCAAGCCAGCCTCCCATTAGCCTGGTGTAGTGTAGTAGAAATCTCTCTTGAAACTGTATCATCAGCGATGTTATTGTAAGGGGAAAGTTATAAAAAAAACCTCCCTGTGGTTTGGTCAAGCCTACAGTTTGTCCCCTCTATTTTGAGAAATTTACATTTTGCCCCCTATATTTTTTATGCTGCCTGATAACAAATTCTGAAACTGTATTTAAACTGTATGGTAATAATGCTCTAGTAATTTCAAGATTTTTGATATTTTTTTTACAGCAAACCGACCTTTAAAAAATACTGATATATAATTACAGGTGGAAAAGTACATTTACAGAAAGGAAAAACTGATAGTCTAAAAAATATTTATTAGCTATAAAAAAAATACTGGACAGATTGAAATTACTGGAAGATGATTATTGTAGAGTTTAAATACAGTTTCAGAAGTTGTTATCAGAGAGTATAAAAAACATGGGGGGGCAAAGTGTAGGTTTCTCAAAATAGAGAGGGCAAACTGTAGGTTTGACCAAACCACAGGGGGGTTTTTGTAACTTTCCCAATTGTAAGCTTTATGTGGTTCTTGTACATCTGGTCTAGACTTCTGATTTGGTCTAGCGTGAGGTTTTTTTTTAATTGAGAAACGTATCGTGAGGTTATTCTATTATAGCAGAGTATTGGTTTCATTTCATCCCATGTATCAATATCTTTTCTCTAGGTTTCACTAAAATTTCAGTTTGACATCGTGGAGGTTCAATTTCTATTACTGTCTTTGTATATGTGAAGATTTATCGGTTTTAGTTAGACTGTGCTGAGTTGGGGTTTTCCCGTCTTAACAATCTATTCTCAATGAAGGTTGGTTTTGATTATTGTTTTTCACTTTAGATTAGATTACTAGATCTACAAACATTTTCATTCAAGTGTTTCAACATGAATATGGTGGTGTTAGTTGTAGCCTGGTGCAGAATTATGT
Organism: Aquilaria sinensis; assembly: GCA_005392925.1. Taxonomy (NCBI): domain Eukaryota; kingdom Viridiplantae; phylum Streptophyta; class Magnoliopsida; order Malvales; family Thymelaeaceae; genus Aquilaria; species Aquilaria sinensis. Next base: position 965,465 of record SMDT01001377.1, read on the forward strand.
GTGACATGCATTTGATTTTAAATGTATTATAAATCTGCATAATACACATTTCACTTGTTAGTTTCTCCTAATTACGACTATATTCTAAAATGTTAGATTTGCATGGGTAATGAACAGTGCACCTCTTCCCCCTGCCCTTTCTGGGTTGTGATTGACTCTTTTTGAAATTTGGTCCCCCTTTACAATGTCATCGCTTTTTTGAGTGTCTGTGTTGTTATTTTCCAGTTTTCTCATTTCCGTTGATTAAAACGGTTTTTTGAATGCCTAAATTTCTACTTTTGGCAATTTTAGTCCCTTTTAAAATAAAATATTGATCACCATGGTGTGTTAATTTTTTAGCAAAACCATCTTTCTCTTCCCTCCCGCCCCCCTTTCTCATACACAATTGTTAAAACACTTAATACCTAAATTTTTTCCATTTTCTCTCTTGTTCCCAAAACATTTTTGACAATTGTTTCCTTTTTGTTTTACCTTTATTAAGTTAATGTTTAAACCCTTAATTGATTAACATAAACTAAGCACAGTTTTGTGTTTCAGCTATATGTTTTTGTTATTGACGATTGAGTCTTGTAACATGAGTTATTTACTCCAAAAACTCTATTGTTTAATAAAACAATTTAGTCTATAATTTTTAAAATAGAAAATGAACTTTTCTAAATAAGTTTCTCATTGACATTAAAAGTTGGAATTTGAATTTATAAGAAATGAAATTTTTTAGTGAATTGTTTTTAATGAAAAAAAAATATCCATCATTTCAAACTATGTAAAATATTATGTTTCACAGTGTTATGTTTTGATTATAACTAATTACTTTAATGTTAAGAACATAATACAAAGAGAATCTCAACTCAATAAATAAAATAAAATAAAATATTATTTGATTAACCTATTTTAAATTATTTATAATTAGAATTAATTTTAAATTTCTACAAAAAAAAAAAAAAGTACCAATACAAGTCCCTCATACGTTACTAACTAGGCTTCCAAATTTTAAGTGCAAATGTAATTAGAGCCTAAGTCATATGATCATTTTATTTTGGGTTGTTGCTTTTGCGCTTTTGTTCTCCTTCTTAATTGCCACTCTTACTTTCATTTTACAATACTTTTACTGATTTAAATTTTTAAAAATTACACTTTTCCGCTATCATTCCCACCCCTCTCCCCCCTCCCCCTCTCTTTTATTGAATACATTTTTGTGACTTTGTTTAGAACCTAGAAGTGTAGCTGATGCTTATGTAGATAAGTAGTAGAAGAAAACGTTAAACCATTGGTTTTATGATCGGACTGTAAAGAAAACCGTTTAAGCTTTTAGTTCACGGTTCAATCTATTAGATTGTTGGCTCAAAGATATCCTCCCAAAAAATCTACTACAAGTCAACATTAATTTATTCAACAAATATAGAAAATGTGTATTTATGATCATAATTATTATTTTATACAATAAAAATGAAAACTATCCAAGTTAATATATCAAAACAACAACTATTCACAAAAATAAACATCAATCAAAAGAACTATTCATGCAAAAAAATGGCAGTTATCGGTTCTCCAAATTTAATATCTCAACAGTTTATCCTATTATGAGTAGTTTTTATTAGTATTAACTAGTTCTTGACTAATCTTTTGAGCCAGTATCTAGGCCGATGAGTTTCACGATTGGCGTTGAAACTAGTTCAACTAGCCGCCTGATCTTTTTCTTATAGCTAGGAATGCCAAAAAATATCCTACCAAAATCTACCCTTGCCCATAAAATCTTAGGAAGGATATGAGTTTAACAAACACTAACTTGAGTTAAGGTATAGGGAGGGTATAAGTTTAGAGATCTACCATCCTCAAACTGATCTATATTTTCTCCGCATGCAATGTATAATGCTTGAGTATCTAAAATAATACATATATCATACATATACAATTCTATCTAATACGATTTGTTTATAAATTCCTAAAAGTCACAAATCGGTATATAATCTAATTTAAGTGTGAGTCATCAATTTTTCTTCTTGAATTGTTGCATTCCAAAATAACACCAATTCCATTCGGTACCTAGCTCAAACTTCTTTTTTTATGTGCTGATGTTTTCACTTTAATTTGAAAAACTTCATAGATGTGTTTGGATATCATATTTGTGTTGCCATGTTTATTTTAGTTTTCAATATGATTAATGTTGTTTGTAGTAAATTATAGTTGTTTAAATTTTTCAATTTATTTTCTATTATGTGAATCATTTATTCGGGTATAATATCCAACCCTAACCGTTAGAGGCAGCGTTATGTATATGATTGTCCCTGCTTAGTTTTAGAAAACGTATATAGTTGGTGAATGATCTTTTAGGAAATATCTGTTTTGCCTCCATAGATTTTTTGATGATACCATCATTCACTCAAAAGTGTATGAACTTAGTTTTGATGAGTGGTTAAAATAGAAGTAAGTAAAATATGGTGGTAAAACTAAAAATCACAAGAATTGTTAGTATAAGTATATAATTTAACACACACAACGAGTTAAAAAAAGAAAGTTTTGTAAAAAAAACTAAAAGCACTAGTAAAAAGTATAAATAATAAAAATGCCTAATCTAGATGGTCCCAATAGTTAAGTAATAATGACTCATTAAGTAAGTTGAAATAATAATTAGAATGGTGGTGAATGAAATTCATTTCTCTCCTCTGACATTGTCATAGTCCACAAAAGCTCGTCATTTTCTTTAATCTGTTTTACCAAAAAAATTATGTTAAATGTCAATCTCCACATAGATTTATTCCTCCCAAAGCTTAATATGCATTATATACTTCTTTGCCAATTTGCCAGTAATTCTAAAACTTAAGAATCCTAATGTATCAGTTTGTTGAATAAGATGTAGCAATATACTATTTTGAATTTCTAAATTTTTTTATATAATTTATGCTTATAGAAAAGATGCTTGAAGAAAATAGTCAAATACCAATAGAAGTTGTATTCACAAATAAAACATATATTGATATTAGAGGCAATCCGTTAAAACATTGAAAATAATGTATTTAACAATACAGGTAATGATATGATCATGTGATTTGTTCTAAGTTATAAAATCTAATTGTAAACGGTTGTAAATGAAAAAATATTTTACTAATAATAATTTTCCTTACTCCACTAACATAATTTCCTGGTTTAGCCCTTATTACCCGCTATGAGTAGGGTTTGAGCAAAAAATTTCTACCCATTATTAATTACAGGCAAGATTTGGGTAAGATTATTGTATTGTGATGATACGGTATATGACGATATGGTATATGTGCCGTAACATACGGTACGTTACGTGATTATGTTTCGGGAGTCGAGACGGTCGATGGCCCCGCCTCGCTGACGTAGAGCAATCTTTTTATAAGGCGATATTATAATGCTCTGGTGTCCACTGTTGTTAGTGCTGGGCAAATTTCACTAGTCCAATTTTTGCGCGCCAAGTACTACGTGCTTCTTTCCAATTCTCAGTTGAATTTCCAGAAATAGATCCCAAGCAGTACTAGTGCTCCCCTCTTACAACTTCCACATCATAGATCATCTGACTTTTGGCCCAATATGAAATATCGGTTCTGTACTATTACATAATAACGATAAAAATCTGCAAAAATCATTGTACTTATATTCAGGGAGGGTGGCACACCAAGACAAAAATCGCTTAAGGGAAAACGAATAAAAAAAAGGAACCTCTGCAACAGCAACCACCCAGCAGAGATAATTAGAGCGTGGCAATAACAAGCTAACGTTACGGGAGAAAAAGGAAGAAGCGCGACATAGAGAAGCCAACCTGTGTCGCAATTTCGTCTTCGAGTGAGACCGCATCGAACCCATGGCGGGGGGCCCGCGCCGAGGATGCTGTCGGCCTATGGATCTGCTCCGTTCGGAGGCGATGCAATTAGTTCAGCTCATCATCCCCGTCGAGTCCGCTCACCTCACCGTCTCTTATCTCGGCGACCACGGCCTCCTGCAGTTCAAAGACGTCCGTTCTCTGTCTTTCCTCAATTTTTATACTTTGTTTTTACCATTGCCTGGCTTATCTTTCCTTTTAACCATCAATTGGTCAATTCAGTTAGTTCGAATTCAGGCTACGAACTGACTTGTAAGTTATCTTCTGTGGGATCGCTTTCAGCTTAATGCAGAGAAGAGCGCCTTCCAGCGGACTTATGCTGCTCAGGTACGCAGATGTTTACACTTTCGAGATCCGAATCATCCTAGGATTATCAAATATACACTAGTCGCTGTCTCACTATTTGGCATTGCTGCTGAATGGCAGACATAGGTCTCGAGGTCCGATTCAACTCCTATTGTCAGGCTTAGTTTTGAATTTTTGGTGCAATAGAAAATACAAGATCGTTTGTAAATTGACAATAACTTGTACGCGCTTGAGACCGTTGCCTGCGTGAATTTTTGCTGTTCCTTTCTAGTGAGTTTTATGAGCCAAATACGAGGTTAAGGATCTGCTGAGGCGACGCTGCAACTTATATTTGTCATCTTTTATTAGCTGTGCAATGCTTCCTGGGAAAGAGATGCATGTCACTGCATTACTCTTGATATATGTCTCTATTGTATTTATGTATATTGCTTTTTTGCATACTTCCAAAATCAACCCTCCTCTTTCTTGTAGAATTTTTCATTGTTGAAAGCAAATATTTGTTATGCTGATACACGTTTCCTGTTAAGATAAAAAAATGCGCAGAGATGGCACGCAAATTGCACTTCTTCAAAGAGCAAATAGCAAAAGCAGGTTTCTCTCCTGCAGCAAAGCCCATAGCACAAGCTGATATTAAGGTGGATGAGCTCGAGGTAATGTTGCTACGTGCTGATTCCCAGTAAAAGCTTTGGGTATCTACACTTGAAGGTTGAAATGGACATAACATTTACCTTGCTTTCTTGGTTTTAGGTAAAACTTGGAGATCTTGAGGCAGAACTTGTTGAAATGAATGCAAATAGTGAAAAATTGCTACGTAGCTATAATGAGATGGTTGAATACAAACTTGTTCTTGCAAAGGTATCGCATTGCTTTCTGGCATAATCAGGTGCCTATAATGCTTCATGATTCTGTTTGAACATCTTGTGTATATCACAGGCAATTGGCATATTCCAAAATTTGGATATCCATACGCAAGCGACAAATTTATATGTGACGGAAAGTAATTACAAGCAAGCATTTTATTCTCTTAACAACCTTGAAATCCTTTTAGATAGGGATTAATTGCAATTTAATCTAATAGTATTATTGGCTCAGTGGCCATACATGTTTTTGTTTGTATCTACAGTAGTCTTGGAGGAAGATACTAAATTTGTACAACTAAATTTCTTCTCACTTTCTCTTGGTTTCGTTCATTTCTATTATTTGTTTCATATCTTTCTAGTGAATTGGGTGTGCCTTGTCCTTCTTTTTCATCTCTAGTTACACTAGATGTATTTTTCTTTTAGGCTGGTGAGTTTTTTGCTTCAGCTCAACGCAGTGCCACAGCTCAGCAAAGAGAAATTGAATCACATATGGGTGAAGATTCCATAGAAACTCCTTTATTGCGTGAGCAAGTCAGTGTGATCCTCCCAGCCTGCCATATTCTTTTTTACACTGTCTTCAGGCTTGTGCTGAAAATGACCTCTTGTTGTAGGAAAGCTCAGCTGATCCATCAAAGCAATTAAAGCTGGGATTTCTGACGGGCCTTGTTCTGAGGGACAAAACCATGGCATTTGAGAGAATTATTTTTCGTGCAACAAGAGGCAATGTGTTTCTTAAGCATGTGCCTGTAGAAGAACGTGTAACTGATCCTCTTTCTGGTGAGAAGGTGAGAAATTTAAAAATTTCAGCCAGCCATATAGAGTATTTGATTTTTTTTTTTAAAAAAAAAATCATCAGGCTACAAGTTTTTTCGGTATATGTGTTGAAATAATCTTTCCCTGCATATTGTTTGGGTCCTAAGATACATACCAAATGAGAGGAAAGGGGGAGGGGGATTGGGTGGGAAGAGTGCAGCAGGGGCTTTTTTCTTTTCCTTTTGAAGCTTCTCATGTGTGCCTCAAGCCTGGATTGACGGAGGTTTGGGTGAATTTTTCCATTGTTGAACTGGGTTTTGGTCCATGTTCTCATCATGTCCATTAGGATCGTGCATGTATTTGTTGTTCCTCAATACTAATATTTGTTTCCGGTAATCAACAAATCAGTTGTATAAATTATCAAACCTGCTGTCCTGATCTTCAGTGTCTCCGTATATTGAAGTTGCTTTCTTCTATGAAAGTTTATCATTACTTGCTCTTTATAGTATATGGATTTGTTTTATTCCCTAAGCTGTGAATTTTAAATTGCAGGTTGAGAAAAATGCCTTTGTGGTCTTCTATTCTGGAGAAAGGGCAAAGAACAAAATATTAAAGATATGTGAAGCTTTTGGAGCAAATCGTTACCCTTTCACAGAGGACCTGGGGAAACAGGCTCAGATGATAGCAGAGGTACCTCTTGTTTAATATTGATATTACAGCTTTAACCTTGTAAATCAGCTGATGCCAATATTTGCTTACTGCTTTAATATGGTCCAAATGTGTGGGTTGAAGCTCTTGATAAAACTCTGGTGTGTGTGTGTGTGTGTTTTGTAATCTTAGCCTACTAATTTTACTGTTAGGTATGAAATAGCATCTTCTGAATATTTCCAATCTCTTTACAGATACAGAAGTAGCATAAGATTTTATCCTTGTATGTCGATGAGTTTGTTAATGCTTCCAACCAAAAACTAACTGGCAATGAGTGGAGAGGCCACGCCATAATATAAAACCTTAACTAGCCTCATGACTTCACCATGTGCGATCTTTCCCAATTAACACGACCCCTTATGTGTAGACTAGTGAGTGATACGACTGGAATTGGGCTTGTCGAGTGGAATATTGACAACGACCGGGGCTTGAGACTTGATAGATGGGGCAGTGACATCCAACCCAAAACCAATAGGCAATGGGTGGGGAGGCTTCATAATATAAAGCCTTAACTAGCCCGATGACTTCACTATGTGCGTTTTTCCCACTTAACAGAGTTAATGCTATTTGTTTGGGATTCAAAGATTAATTTGTGCACGCAATTTACTGGTGGTGCTGGTTAGTCTACAGAAAGCAAAGCTTTTCTAAAAAGGCCTTTGCCACTTCTAAATTTCAGGTCTCAGGAAAACTGTCAGAGCTGAAAATGACAATTGATGCTGGAATGCTCCATAGAGAGAATTTATTGCGGAGCATTGGAGATCAATTTGAACAGTGGAATCTTAAGGTCTCTTCGGAACTATGATATTTTAAGTGTGATCTTTTCTTCCTTAGTTTGCTATAATTTGTGTATCTCTGCTTTTCTTGCTCAATATGAAGATGTATCTTGTATTATAGAACAATATCATAGTAACATGTTAATTTTGAGCTTTGCAGGTGAGGAAGGAGAAATCAATTTATCATACTTTAAACATGCTTAGCCTTGATGTGACAAAGAAATGTCTAGTGGCTGAGGGATGGAGTCCTGTATTCGCAGCAAAACAGGTACGATATGTTAACTCTAGATTGCTTCAAATCATGTTTCTACTGTATGTTACTGCTACAAGTACCCAAGAAACATTTGTATTCAGCTTTTGATCATGTGGAAATATATCATGTAGTGGTAAGAATCATATTATTTGATTTTACAAATGATTTTTTTTCTTGACTGCGACAGATTCAGGAAGCACTAGAGCGTGCTGCATTTGACTCCAATTCACAAGTTGGAGCCATTTTCCAGGTTTTGCATACAAAGGAGTCACCACCCACATATTTTCAGACAAACAAATTTACTTCTGCCTTTCAGGAAATTGTTGATGCATATGGGTAGGTTTTGATTTAAGAATGTCAATGTTGTACAATAAATTGCAAAACCCAGCTTGATATGTGGCTTCTTTATCTTGAGTCAAATATTCTGCATCAATGAGATATAGCCTGCTTTCTTATTCGGGCACAAGCAGAATTACTGATGAGTGTTAATTTCTTGGTCAAACATGTTGACTTTCTGTCAACTTTGACCTTCATTTTTACCTCCTCAGCCCACATTTTTATTGTTTCTTGCTTTGTATGTTCATTTTGTAGGTAGGAGTAGAGGATGGAGGTAGAGGATTGGAGCGGGAGCAAGCGAGATGAAAGATGGTGATGCTACAGTCAATGCGGCATTTTTCATCTCGCTTGCTCGTGCTCCGATCCGCTGCTTCCATCCTCTTCTCCGACCTACAACATGAACACCCAAAGCGAGAAACAATAAAAAATGTGGAGTCAGGAGGTAGTAAGTGAAGGTCAAAGTTGACAGAAAGTCAACATGTTTGACCAAGAAATTAACACTTATCAGTTACATATCTGTCTCTAAAGGTTCTGAATGTCCTAGAACATCTTCCAGCAGGTAGAAATGAGCATCTCCTTCCTTTATTAACCAATAATATACAACCGCTAAAATATTAATCCATGAGTGCCAGCTTTTTTGTTCGAAAGTTATGATGGAGGAACCAGAGATCCTTGAATGTTATTTAAGACTAGTTGAGATCAGAATCAAATAGTTCTTTAAAGTGTGCTTTTTTTTGTGTCTGCTAACTAATCGTATTACACATTTTAAAAAATAGCAACTGATTTTGTTGCTTGTAACTGCAGGGTAGCCAAATATCAGGAAGCAAATCCTGGTGTATTCACTATTGTCACATTCCCTTTCCTATTTGCTGTCATGTTTGGTGATTGGGGCCATGGAATATGCTTGTTGCTGGCAACTCTGTTTTTCATATTCAGGGAAAAGAAACTTTCTGGTCAGGTAATCTCCTGAGGATCAACTTTGATTACTGCCTCAAGCCCACTTATGTCTCCTTTTTCTTTCCTTCTTTCATACCCTTTTGCTTTACCTTTGACTAATTTTACTGAGGTGTACATACGAGTTCTCTGTCTCAACCTTGAAAGATTGCTTATTCCATCACTCAACATAATTTTCCATTTATCTTGCGGGGACTCAGATGGAACATCATTGTATTGTTCTTGGAAACTGCAGAAGCTAGGAGACATCACAGAGATGACCTTTGGTGGCCGATATGTAATAATGATGATGGCACTCTTCTCAATTTATACCGGATTTATCTATAATGAGTTCTTTTCAGTTCCATTTGAATTGTTTGGTCGCTCAGCATATGCATGTCGTGATCTCTCATGCAGGTATTTTGCCTAAGTATGGAATGCTAATTGTGGTGATATTTTCCCAATATAAAGGTCTTATCATTCCTTATGCTCCTTGTAGTGATGCTACAACTGCTGGTTTAATTAAAGTTCGTCAAACTTACCCATTCGGTGTGGACCCTGTATGGCATGGAACTCGGAGTGAGCTTCCTTTCCTGAACTCCTTGAAGATGAAAATGTCAATTCTTCTTGGGGTGGCTCAGATGAATCTTGGAATTATTTTGAGTTATTTCAATGCACAATATTTTCATAATGGCCTGAACATCTGGTAAGTTTGGCATGCTTAGATGGATTGGATTCCTTCTGGAGCTTTAAAAAAGTTTAACAATTATTTGGTCTTTCTCTGCTGTAGGTTTCAATTTATTCCCCAGATGATCTTTCTGAATAGTCTGTTTGGCTATCTATCACTGCTGATCATCGTGAAGTGGTGTACTGGTTCTCAAGCTGATCTGTACCACATAATGATATACATGTTCCTGAGTCCTACTGATGAAATAGGTGAAAATCAGCTTTTCCCTGGCCAGAAAATGGTTCAGGTTTGTTCATCTGTTCCTTGCTCGAAAATGTCAGTGGGTACCTGGCATTCATTTGAGATGCATACAATCCCTGATTTGTCTCTGGTGTTGCTTTCCAGCTTGTGCTGTTACTATTGGCCCTAATCTCTGTTCCATGGATGCTGTTGCCTAAGCCTTTAATTCTGAAGAAACAGCATGCAAATGTACGTCCTCCTCCTATTGCTAGTTATTGTGCTTGGTATTTTATGAGAATTACTGTTTTCATTCTCTTCCAACACTTACGTCACATTTTCTTCAGAGACACCATGGTGAATCATATACACCACTTCTGAGCACAGATGAGTCTGTACAGCTAGAGGCGCATGGTTCCCATGATCATGAGGAATTTGAGTTTGGTGAAGTTTTTGTACACCAGCTCATCCACACAATTGAGTTTGTGCTTGGAGCAGTTTCAAATACAGCTTCGTACCTTCGCCTATGGGCCCTAAGGTACACTTTCCAGGCACTTAAATCACTATTTGGTTCTAATCATTGCCATGCTGAAAAAGCATGTTGTAGAATTTTTAGGTCTAACAGTTAATAGCTTGCATATATTTGAGAAATTCTTCGGTGTCATTGTGTACCATGAAGACATTCAACCCCACTTACAACCGAAGTCCAAATGGACCTTACTGGTGGGCTCAACCACTGGGCCCGCTGTTAGGGCAGGTTGGGCTCATCTGGTTGTGAGAACACAGATAACCCTCACAGAGAAACCATGACATCCTGGAACTTTTCATAAACTGAGGCAAGGGAATGAGCCAAGATTTGCCTCACCAGTGACCATTTGATCTCAACAGAATTCTGTTCACTGAGTTGTGTTGTGGTTCATCATTTTTAGCAAGTTAAGATTTCATCTGACATGAATAACACAGCTCCACAAATATCGTCTTGTATACCACTGCTTGATTCATCTTCAACCTGTTGCAGTCTTGCTCACTCAGAGTTGTCAAGTGTGTTCTATGAGAAGGTTCTTCTTCTTGCTTGGGGGTGTGTCAGTGGATTAGTAGTATATTTTATCTTTTCACTATTTGAATCACTAGGAAGTTACGTTTTTAATTGAATCCTCCTGGATGCCAGGTTTAACAACGTGATCATCCTAATTGTCGGTGTGATAATTTTCATTTTCGCAACTATCGGTGTGTTGCTCGTGATGGAAACCCTAAGTGCGTTCCTGCATGCTCTACGGCTTCACTGGGTTGAATTCCAGAATAAGTTCTACGAGGGAGACGGTTACAAGTTCCATCCATTTTCTTTTGCATTGCTTGCTGTTGAAGATGAATAAGACCTTGAATTAGAGGATATCATGTAGGTGGGAGTTGGGTTGAGTCTGGATCCATTTGATTGAAGTTCTGTCTGATTTCTTTCAATTAGACAGTGATAAAAGAAGGGAGTTGAGAAATCTCGGATCATAATCCTAGGGCGAGAGGTTTTTAGTTCTCATATGTCTTTACTGTTCGCCCATTGAAATGCGAGCAGTTGACCATTGTTGCTAGGGGCTCCCTTCGCAGCAGCAGCTGTTTATTCAAAACAATTAGCTTATTTTACATTCATTGTCACAATAAAGGGCTTCATCGATTCTGCGTTGTAGTTTTCTTTTTCTTGTTCTCAGGACATGTAATTTGTTGTAGAGCATAGATGATGGATCTGATCTCCTTGCTACATGTGTGCAATGGTCTCGCTCAGTTGGCACTTGGCAGGCCCTGCCTCCCGGGGTTGGTGATGAAAATGGATAATGAACAAAAAAGAAACTCCCAACTTTCGACTGCTCTGCCTTTGAACGATATCCCGATATGATATTGCAAAATTTTGAAACAAATCAACGTGTGTAATTGAATAAATAGATGAAATTATGATTCTGTGTTGGATGTATCAAAACTTGGGCGCAATAAAGCTTGGGTTTGGTATTTGTCCAATTTCATTCTTTCTACAAAAATTGGGCCATACTATAAAAGGAGGCCCAAATGTTAAATATCACAAGTTTAAATAGCTTGAGAATTTTGTGCAGAATATCCATTTTAGAATATTGATTTTAGATGAAAAGTATGAACTCATGGAGTAATGAACAAGGCAAGCATGAAAAGAATTCCTTATTTCATTCATCAATGTAGCCTAGGTATATTAGGCCTAAAACGTATAGCGTTGGTATATATATCCTTTCTCAGTTTTTGTTACAAAATTCTAGCTTCATTCAACACCACCTAACCTTCATTGCCAGCTGAGTAGATAAAGCACTCATACATTTTTCATTACCCATTGGAATGGGTAAAATTTTACAATTTTTTTTTTGAATTCATAGTTTTCTTTTAATTGATATTATGAAACGCATGACAGTAATGCTAATGCCTGCATAGAGATATTAACGGGCCTGGTTTGGGGAGGGTAGAGTGATTTCCAAACCATACCTATAATATCAAAGCTATACCCAAACCCTACCCACAACCCGCAGAAGGTTAGATTTCTTCTCCCAAACCCTTCCCGTGTTAGAGTGGGTAGGATTGGGTATTGTACTCGTAATACATAGTGGTGCACAATGGGCTTGACCGGCCTGGGACCAAGTTGGACTTGGGTCTGGTCAAGTTAGGCTCGGGCATGGCACGCAAAATCCATGCTGGGCTTGGGCCGGGCTTAATAATTGTTTTTTGGTTTTCTAAAAATATTCGTTAAATTATGATTTTAGATAAAAACATCATTATCGGTGTAATTTTTTAGTAATAAAAAGCTAAATGACACTTATAAACCTGGATCCTATGGTAAAATATAAAATACACAATCAATATTTGTAGTCCAACTTTTAAAAATGATTCAGTTTAAACTTTTTTCATTGCATTATTAATTGGAGAAATGATAATTTGATGTAAAAAAGTAAGTTGGACACATTTGTAGGTCTTAAAGTGTAATTTACCCACTTTTTAGCAGAATTTGAAAACTGATTTTCAGGCAAACCCCCTCAAGCTCAACCCTGCATAGCTAGGACCCGCCATGCTTGGACTAGGCAGAGCTTGGGCCTTAGCTCCATTGCTGGTTGGGCCGTGCCAGGCCAGGCAAGACTCTTTTCTCCCCAAGGCCCACAACCACCCCACCTCATCCTGTGCCTCCCTTGGGCTAGGTCGAGTTGGGTCTTGACCAGGTTGGGTCGGGTTTGACCCCAAGTAAGGCTCCGGCTCGGCTAGATCAACCTGGCCTACTAACCAACTTTAGTAATACATGCATAAGTGATCAGATAACATAAAATTAAAACTAAAGAAAGCCTGATATGCTTGAATAATACAACATAACTAAAAACAAAATAACCCAGTCACACGGTTATAAATTTTAGGGTTTTATAGATTAGAATTATATTATATATTTAAGTTGCATAGAACTAGAATTGTGTGGTATATATAATATATGTAATATTTTAGATACTTATATACTATGTATAATATGCGTGTAGGATACAAGCTGGGTTTGGAGATGGTAGAACTTTAAACCCGTACCCTTCCCATACCCAGCGGCTACAAAATAAAAAATACCGCCTAAACTAGTCTAATTGAAAAAAAAAACACCTACCCAATGGGCTGGGTAAGGTACCCACAGGTAAGGGTATAAATTGACGTAGCTATTAACATGTAGGATTAAGGTGTAGTATGATGATGATGATGATAATTGGGTGAATGGCTAAAGCACTCTCTTTGCGTGTTAATTTGGCAAGTCACAATTCCTATAGAAACCCGATCTATAGTAATAACTTGGACAATAATTCAAAAACAACTTATTCTGCCTTCCACATTCTATAGATTGTCCTTTTTTTTTTTTATCGACTCATCTGCGAGAAAGGTGGATCAATAGCATTGAAGGACATATCTCCTGTAGATATGAAGTGCAATCACAAGCTGATTTCCTACTTGCTGCTATGGTAATGGTGGATAAGAAGCAAAGCAACCTTAAAGAGGTTGAGGGTTTATAGTTTTATCCGCTTGACTCTTAAATTTCATTTCATTTAATTCCTTGTTATTTAGCTGATATATAAAGAATAAAAGAAGAAAAAAAATCTGAATATTTTATGCCTTCAAACAAACGGAAAATGTAACTAAAAAATGTGATTTTCCATAGATGTAAAACATTTTAGACTGTAGGCCAATTTTAATGAACAAAGTCTGGAAGACAATACATCCAGGGATACACTTGTTTTTGCGTTTGCTAAAGCACTGGACGTAGAAATACTAGAAAGTTGAGTTTTGTTTATAAATGATTAAAAAACTGATAAAGTTAACTAGTCTTAGCAATATGAATTAAATGAGCACAAATTAGAAAAAGAATAATGTAGTTATACCTATACACGTATGAGTTATCTGGCCCGACCGGACACGAGGTGAAAACAAATGAGGATCGATCCTTGTGCTGGCTTGCACACTAAGCGTCATCTGTCACATACCCACAAGACAAGGGAGGCGTACGATGCGAAGAGCCTGCTGGTTGCGGCTTCTGAATGCAACCAAACGGGGAGAAAAATGAGGCAACCTCGTGATGATGCCCATGTTGTATTATAAAGGAAAAATTGCAAAAAAACCCCTGAGATTTCACCAAATCTTAGGTTTTGCCCACCTATTTCAAATACCTACATTTTCCCTCACCTCTGTTTCAAATACCTACACTTTCCCTTTACCAACTTAACTCCGTGATTTGTTGTTATAAAAGCAAAGAGAAAATAATTGATTTCACCCTCCTAACCTCATTTCTTACAAATAAAGGTGAAAAGGACCCGGACTTTTTTCGGGTAGCTCGAGCTCGAGCTTGAGTTCAAGTATTTCGAGTCGAGTTTATTCGAGCTCGAGCTGCAAAATGGGCTTGAATACCTTTTTGGGCCGAGCTCAAGCCTAGATGTACCGGGCCTTATGAGCTTGCAGGCCTACCAAGCCCTAAGTCCTAACCCTTATTTTCCTTTATCCCTTAAGCCTAACATCTGAAGCTTGTTGCTTGCCCGACCCAATCCCATTCTTGTCCATCTAGCTGTTCGACCACCACTGAGAATTCCAACACGTTTAAGTCTCAACAACGATTATCGCTGAGTAGAAACCACGGCACACCTCCAGCCTTGCTTCATCGTCACTTTGCTTACCTGATGCCACACCTCCAGCCTTAATTACTTGACATTGACGCCCCAAGCCTTGCAAAGGATGGCCAAGGGTTGACTCCCTGAGTGAATGCCGGACGTCGAACGTTGGAGACAAGATTGTTTGCACCAAATTTGAATCTTCATCTACACCCAAGCTTGAATAGTCGCCGCTGCCCCATCGCAAATCTAGGTTTCCGATCTTCTGCCGATTTTGTGATGTGTGCTTGAATCCCTTGTTATTTGGACTTCGATGACTTAGGAATTGACATAGAAGCCGTCAGATGATGGACTATGATGGCTCTACCGTAAAAGTGAAAAAGACGATGACTCAGTTGTGAGATTCACAACACGAGGGTAGAATAACAAATGATTGGAAAGTTTGGGACAGGTTCTCTAATTTTTTATCTTCTCTAGAAAATTGCAGATTTGGTCCCCCATCTTTGTTCTAAGGTGTAATTATGGAATTGAAGACTCATATGTGTCATTCAAGCCCAAATAGAGTTCAGACCGAGCTTGAGCCTGCCTTGAGCCGAGCTTGAGCCTAAAAAAATTCGGCTCGAGCAATTCGAGCTCGAGTAGTACCAAATATAAATGGGCCTGAGCTCGAGCCCAATAGGCTCGGGCTCGGCCCGACCGATTTTCACCCCTACTTACAAACTTAAAAAGTTAAAATCCCAAACTTATACATCTATGTTCTCCTTCCTTAATCTCTTTGTATCTAGAACCTAGAAATTCATCGAGCAAACCAACAACAAAATGAATTGGACTTGCCCATTATCATCATGTTCCATCGCTCGAATCTTGCCACGATGCTTAGCTGATGCTACTCTCCAATGTTCCTGACGGCCACTGTTCTTTGACCCATCAAACCCCTTAATCCCACCCCAAGCCCAATTGAAAGAAAGGAATCAACAATTCTGAATTGCGCCGATTCACCGGAAACTGGAGAAGCTTTGAATGTTAATGATAGAAGTGAATTGAATGAGAGCCTATGATTTCAAATCAAAAATTGGAAACTGGAGAACTGATGATTTCAAATCGTGCTGATCCCACCATAAGAACACCAACATTGAAAATTACAAAGGTCACATTACACTACCACACCAAATTTTAGGCAAAAAAACCCTGCCTTCATAAAAGATTGACGAGTGAGCATCAAAATTGAGGTGACATTGGAAAGCTTCGAGTTTGGCCAAGTCATCAAAGCCTCACCGGACAACAACAAAATTGTCTCCTACTTCTCCAGTGAAGCCGAGCAAGGTGTTGAGAGTTTGGTTTGATTGAGGGTTTGGGTTTGTTTTCTTTCACAATTTGAATGTTCAAGAAGTTGATCCGATTTTGCTTAATATGTTCTAAGTTTTTTTGTTATTTTTTTTCAGATTAATTATTATGATTTGACAGGTTTTAGTGGTTGGGGGAAAATTTTTAAGTAAGATGTCTAATAGGCCAATTTTAGTTGTTTATCACTTTTTATGTTGATGGTAAAGAATAACTTTCGTCCATGGACCCTAACATTTAATTATTGTACCATCTTAAACCCTAACCTCAATTTTATACATAAAAAATCTCTAACCTCATTTAAGTGTTACATTTTGGACCTTTTATGGATGAAAAACGTTAGTGTGTATGGAAAATACCACGTGGCACGCTGTATGGACAATTTGCCACATTGGCATAATAAATCAATTAGTAAAACCTTAAGTTTTATTAAAAAAAAAAAAAGGGGTAAAACTACACTCTTAGTCCCTTATCTCACCACCCCATACCAAGAAATCCTAAATTTCCCCACTTGCTGTTGCCACCCCTAGGGCTTTGCCACTGTTTCCCGACGCTTCTAGCCACTAGCTGCTAATGGTCCTATCTATAGGGTTTTTGGAGCCAAATAAGCACAGTGAAATTTAACCGAAACTATCTAGGATCTAAGTGAAATGGGGTAAATTGGGTGTTTGAAAAATTTTATACCTAATTTCAGTTGAGATCTTTCACCCAACTGTAGAGTCGAATCACAAAACTTGAACAGTTGACGTGTTCAAGCTCTCTATGGTATTCACACGAGCTTTTCAAGATCACTACGCTTCCACCATGTCCCGGCAGATGCATTTCTTTTATGTTTGTAGTGCTAGCTTGCGTCCTCCAAGGAATTATGAGAGAAGAGTGCCGTTGTCTCTTTTGGGAGGTTAGGGCAAGGCTGCAAATTTCTTACTGAAAGTTGTATTTATAGTGAGATTCAACTTTTGGGCCTAATGAGTTTTAAAGCCCTAATCCAATTAGGCTTTAATTTCGGGCTTAATAATGGTTCAAATTTTGGGCCCATTATTAATACGAAATTATTATGAAATCATAACCTAAATAATTAGCTCATGCACTCCAATAATCCAAATAGCTCCATGTGTGCGACCTAATAGGCTTTTACTATGTTGGTAATGATGATAAATCACATTTATAATCATAAGCAATGAGCGATGTCTAGCAACACATCATTACTACCTAAGTGACAAGATTGTTGGTGATTCTACTAAACCTTTATGATCATTACCGATATATGTCATTGTTCTTTTGTCCAAGATATCAAGACTACGCATGAGACATGGAATGTGTCACCCTCGTATAGCCTAATATTTGGTTTTTTGATTACCGAGTAGACTAACTTAAATTGATGACATTGATATCATATATCAACTCATCCGAGCATGACCATGCATTTTCTAAGTCTTACTCTATCAAGGGGTTCGAAGATATTACTCCCGTTATATAGAAGGGACAAATTTCAACTTGATCATACAAAACCCTCTGCATGATATGTGACATACCCAATGACCTCCTTCAAGTTCACTCAGTTACGAGCAACAAAGGGAAGTATCAAAGTATGTGACTTACATGTAGGGAACTTTGATAATCTTAAGTCAAAGGACTACATATTCCATGATCATTATGAGAATCACTTATGACACTCATATAACGATTCATATAATGTTCTCATGATGGCTTGGTCCAGTAACAAGTTCTCCAACTTGTACCCATGTGTAGATTACATATCTCATATTAGTTTCCACATATCCTAGTCGTTATGTATTATTGTAACCTACTCCACAATAATACTAGACCAGGGACATTTGAGAATATCATTATTCTAGGGTTACAATTATGTTTATTACATTACGCAGAAACAAAACAACAAATATAATTGCTGGATTAATACCTTCATAAATTATCATGACTCAATGTGCAAAAATACAATCATCTCATGATTATCTTTTGAGCACAACACTAACACTATCTTGTCATTCTTGCCACCTCAAGCCCCCGACACCACTGTACATGAGAAGTCTATGCTGCTGCTATTCCCATCCTTTTTTCAGTCACACAAACCGAAGCAAAAATAAGTTCACACAATTGCCTTACTCCCCAAGCCCTAAACCCCTAAATTCGGTCTACTAAAAGAGGTAAGAGGAGGTCGATCCTTCAAATCAGGGTGGGTTTGGAGTTCAAGGAGGGAGGCGGCTATCTATTTGAAGCAAGCCTCCACAATGGAGGTAGTTCATAGAGGGAGGCGAATGGTGGAAACAATGGAAATGACAGGAAGAGATAAAAGCGGGGGAATGATGAGAACAATGGGAAGAGATAGAGGTCGGGAGGAATGACGGGATGGGAAGAGATAGAGGCAGGGGGAATGACGAGGAGACAGGGCGATGGCTAGGCGGTGGCCAGAGAATCCATTTGATTCTCTTTTTATTTTATTTTTTTATTTTTTTCTTACTTTTTCACATCATCCATAGCGATTGATTTATTATGCTAGCATGATGTTTTTTATCCACATTAATGTTTTGTATCCACAAAGAGTCAGAAATAGAATATTCAAATGTGATTAAGGATTTTTTATGTATAAAATTGATGTTAGAGTCTAAAATGATATAACAATTAAAGATTAAGGGCCATGGACGCAATTTACTCTAACGGTAAACAACGGAGCTAACTTAACAGAGGGGATAATACCTGAGATTTGGCCGAACCTTCAAATCTCAGGGGGTTTTTTTTTATAATTTTCTCTAGTATTAAATACCTGTTCATCTCTGGCCGGAGAGAGAGAGAGAGAGAGAGAAGAGAAAGGGGGGGGGGGGGGGGGGGGGGGGGGAGGCCCTCTTTATCTAAGAAAACTCATTTTCCGGTTGGGTTCAGTTGATCACTCATCCATCATTGAATTTATTATCGCAACCCAAGATATCATATTGCGCCCAAGTCCATCTGGTCCCTTGGAAGTGAACCAACAAAACCAGAGTGCGCCTTCCCTCTTAGACTTTTTTAGTTCATGATCTACTCAAATTGTCCGCATAATTACATGAATATTCCCCGTCTCTCTCTCTCCTCACATGCGAATATAAATTCCACGGATCTCATCTGCTAGTGTCAGTAAAGACAATGGGCGGTGCTTTTGCAGCTGCTCTGTTTCTTCTTCTGAATTTGGCTGCCTTGTGTAATGGAGGGAAGACGAGCAGTTACGTGAGGCAGGTGCAGAAGTCTGTGGACATGCCTCTTGACAGTGATGTCTTCCGGGTCCCTCCAGGCTTCAATGCACCCCAACAGGTTTCCAATCTCCGATTCTGATGCTAAAAGCTTGCCTCACTTTTATGGAGTTTAAGTTGAAGGTGATTTTGGTGTTTGATCTGTTTTTGTGGTGTTCAAAGCTAGGTTCATATAACACAAGGAGATCAGGACGGCAGAGCTGTAATCGTGTCGTGGGTGACGCCACAGAGGCCTTTGCCCAACGCGGTGGTTTACTGGAGTGAGAAGAGCCAGCACAAGATAAAAGCATTCGCCAAAATCTACACTTACAAGTATTACAATTACTCCTCCGGTTATATTCACCACTGCACCATTAAAAACCTTGAGGTAAAATCCTCCCTATTTTCTCACTCGACAGTAAATATTTCTGCAGATGGTAGCTAGCTACTAGTACTTGTCTTGATCCTCGCATTCAAATTGTTGAAAATTGCAGCACAACACCAAATACTATTATGAACTTGGGATTGGTAAATCGACCCGAAAATTCTGGTTTTTGACACCTCCTGCAGTTGGCCCTGACGTGCCTTACACATTTGGTCTCATTGGTAAGACAATGTAAAGCCAGGCTCCCATTTACACACTTCTACATACTGTGGCAATTTCCTCCAAGTTTGGGTTTTTACGAAATTCAAATTGTGTAAAGAAGGTGCATATGTACTTGAATTGAGCATCGTTCTTTTTTTTTTTTTTTTTTTTTTTGCAGGCGATCTGGGACAAACTTTTGATTCAAATAGAACACTGACTCATTATGAGATGAACCCTCACAAAGGTCAAACGGTTCTGTTCGTTGGGGATCTCTCCTATGCAGATGATTACCCTTTCCACGATAATGTCAGATGGGATACATGGGGAAGGTTTGTTGAGAGAAGCGTAGCTTACCAGCCATGGATATGGACCCCAGGCAATCATGAGCTCAATTTTGCTCCCGAACTTGTGAGGAACAAATCTGACTTCCATTCAATTCGTCGGATCAATTTTATGATCAAATGTGTTGTTTTCCATCTCAAGAGGCTACACATTCATCTTCAATTTTGGTTCTCTTGCAGGGAGAAACTGAACCTTTTAAGCCCTACACACACAGGTACCATGTCCCCTATAAAGCATCCGGAAGTACTAAGCCATTCTGGTACTCAATAAAGAGGGCTTCAGCCTACATTATCATCCTGTCTTCTTACTCTAGCTATGGAAAATACACTCCTCAGTATGAATGGCTTCAGCAGGAGCTGTTGAAAGTGAACAGAACCGAAACACCGTGGCTGATTGTTCTCATGCATTCTCCCTGGTACAATAGCAACAATTATCATTTCATGGAAGGTGAATCCATGAGGGTGATGTTCGAAGCATGGTTGGTGCAGCACAAGGTTGATGTTGTGTTTGCAGGTCATGTTCATGCCTACGAGCGATCAGTAAGTCTTTGCTTGCATCCTACGGTTCTGTTTCTGCACAGTCATCTATTCCTCAACTACACCTTAGCAAGTATATATAATTAATGTTCCAAATTAACGCTGATACTTGTTGTTGGGAAATTTGTTCATCCCGCCATTGCAGGAACGTGTATCTAACATAGCATACAACATTGTGAACGGAGCCTGCACCCCTGTGAAGGATAAGAATGCGCCGGTGTACATAACCATCGGTGATGGAGGAAACATTGAAGGCTTGGCAAACAAGTAATGATGTGATTCATCTGAAACACAAGATTTGAGTTTGATTGTATCTGACTGGATATATAATGTGTTGTGTCATTGCTTGCAGAATGACGGAGCCACAGCCAGCATACTCGGCATACAGGGAGGCCAGTTTTGGGCATGCCATTTTCGATATCAAGAACAGGACTCACGCTCACTACAGTTGGCACCGCAACCAAGATGGATATGCTGTGGAAGCTGACTCTATCTGGTTCTTCAACAGATTCTTTTATCCCAGGGACGACTCACATTAACATCGATCTTGCCTCCTCCTCCTCAGTTGGTCTCCAATAAAGTTCAAAACTCCCAACGTGTACAGCTGAGCCGCTTGTCTTGTGTGTTTTTGTTTTGGTATCTATACATCCGCAAAACCGAATGGAACTGTTAATTAGTTGAATAAGACTCGGGAGATGTATTGCGGGATAGGATTTAAGGTTGTTTACCTGCTGCTTGTTATAAATTGTCAGCAAGGAGCGGAAGCAGACAATATATATACCTACTTGTAAACGTTGGTGGCTCAATCTCCATGTATAGCAGATCTCACATTTCTTCAGTTGAATAATAGCCACGTTTCATATATTCTCAAAATAGGCAAGGTGAACGGTTTTCTTTTCTTTTTTTTTTTTTTTTTCATTTGATTGCTTCCCATTGCGATTCATTATTGCAATTTTTTAATGATTCATTTTGGATTTTATCTCCCAAATTTAAGAAACAGATTTTATGAATAAAAAATGAATCTCAGTAGTGATTGTCTATGAAAATTGAAAAGAAAAAAAAAGGGGCCTTTCCCCCCCTAAAAAAAAGCAATAAGAAGGAAAATTACTAAAAGAGGAAGAAATTCTAGGTTAAATGTCAAAGCATTGCTATATACTTATGCTGTAGAGAATTTTATATGATGGCAAGTTAAAAAGGATTCCAATTATGTAAGAAAAGACTATAAAATATGTGCTTTTGACTTTAACATGCTTTTTAGAGAGTATATATTTTCACAATCCTAGAAAAATAAAAAAATATATATATAAAAATAAGATTGATGTAAAGTAACAATCTAGTAACATTTCATAACTTTTAAACTATGAAAATGATATATCAAATTATAGGGGAAAAAATCTAAACAATATGCATTGTATTTGATTAAAGTAACAAAATGTATTGTTGGAATTTTGTTTTCTAAAAAAAAAATATCCAAACGCTGCCATTGGAATTATCCATTGGAACTTTCCATTTTTACGAACCGATATAAAGAAGTTAAGGATGCAGATAAGCTAGAGAAGAGATTGAGGAGTTAAATAACTAAAGTAAAATGTATGAGGCCACCAATGCGTCATCCCTAAAACTTTGGCAACGACTAACGAAGGGCATAATAGTAAAAGAAGGATGAGTCTCTCCTCTCGTTTTCATTTCTTGATCCAAGCAGCACTTCCAGGCGAACGAACTTCCTCCTGTGAAATTTGAACGAGAAGAGAACGCCATTGATTTTGGCGAAAACAAAAGTGATTTGTACAATTTCATGTTCAATCTTTCCCCGGAGCTAATTTCGACTCATCAATCGGCCTATTAGATTAGTCTGGCGCGCTAATTGTTCCGGCGACCGCTCCCTGATGTGGCGGCCACCGTTATCGTGATATAATGGCGGAGGATAATATCTTGAAGAACGGCTCCAAAGACGGAGAAGCCGCCGAAGCTAGTGTGAGCAACGCGAATGGTAAAGATCATATAAACTTCACGAAGGTGAATGTTAGAGATCCCGAAATCTTCAGCTGCCTGCTCCAACCGGCACCGGCTGATTCTGATCCCGAATACGTTGGCATTCGTCGACTCCTTCTCTGCCATAAAGCAGAGTCCGGTTGCTACCGACGACTTGTAAGCCACATTTACTCGCTTATCAGTTTTGTAAGTGTCCTCGTGTATATTTGGATCTATATTTTAGAAGAATCATCGTGAGCGCATAATTCTCGGTTATTTTTTTCAGAAAAAAAAAATGTTTGTGGAAGTTTAGCTGTTTGAGACCTCTCTTTCAAGTCTACTTTGCCTTCCTTTTGAAGTTTTTCTCAGGCTCTCACCGTTTATGTTTTGAAGGATTGGAGATGCAACGAAAGAGGTTATATGGCCTACCGTAACTTTATACGCAGGCCAAGAAATTGGGAAAATCAGCTTAGCTCCCAGAGCACTCCTGGAAACAGGTTGCTTATAACTTTTACTTGATGAATGATTATAAGTTCTCAATTTTGAGTCACCCAAGGAGCCAATGTTTTTATGCTTCACTACGCCACTGAGTTTTGAATTGCATCTCATTTCATTCTCTTTTTCGTTGCCTGAAAGTTGATGTATTACGATAAGAAGGCAATCGTTTAATTAAATTGGAGACAACATTAGTGTCCATCCATAGTTCATTGTACTTGTTCCACTAGCAATATAACAGTGAAATTGAAAAAGCTAATGCATTCTTGCATGTTTAGTTGAATGGACTACAATATGCTGGAGGTGTGAAGAGATAACATGGAACTTGTATTGACAGCATATAAGAAACAAGATCCCAAATTTCTCCTGATTGAGTATGTTGCTGGACTTGTTTGTTAGAGTCATTTTCTTCCTAAATGGCATGAAGTATCCATTATCCTGATCCAGAAAGTCGTGCATGTATTTCTTCTGTTTCAATCTTGTGAAGAGAGCACCATGTCATATATTGAAAGAGAATTAAGAACTATTGTTGACATTCCAGTCTAATTTTTTACTGCTGTTTTGAATTTATGTTTCCATACGATTCTCACATCAGGGTAATTTACTGGTTGATGCATCAGTGGTCGTTGGCTTTCATCTCCAAGTCCACTTTCCCATATGTATGAGGTGGACAGCTTTAGTTCTAGCCGGGTATGTGTAGCTATTGGTACTTTTTTGTTCTGTGCCATTGGTGTGCTCTGTCCCTATATTGCATTGCATCCGTATAAACATCGTACATACCTTGGTATGAGGACCACAAGTTTTTTTTGTTGATTCTTTTCTTGTAATTTATCTCTCCACATGCTGGATTCCTTGGGGTTATTATGCAAGGATTGTTGAAAAGTTGGGCTTGAAATAATGGGTCATGTTATATGGTTCATTGTTTCACAGGACCTACAAAGTGCCAATTTTGCTTCAAACCACAGAGCAAGTTTCAGCTCTTCAACAAGTGACACTGATCATCTACGTCGGCGTGGTGTTGAACCTCCTGCATACTCTTTTGTAGGAATGCACTGTATCTTTGACCAGTGTAAAGCAGCTGGTATTGTTGTCTTCATTTTTCTTACACGTTCTTTCTACTATTTTTTATTGTTATATATCTACCATACATATCCAATCCTCCTCCCCATTCCAAAAACAAAAAGGAAGAATAGTGTAAAATAAAGCGTAAAAAACTAAGAATTTTCATTTTCACTCAATTGCTTGTGTGTGCAGTTACAGTTCTGAAATTTGGGCGTATGAGCTCAGATCTACTTGCCTATGGGGCATCGGATGGGTCTTTGACTGTTTGCACTGTATCCGAACCACCTTCAGTAATCAAGCAATTGATTGGGCACTCAAAAGATGTGACAGGTTGGATTAACTGGTATTGTTTCCGTAGATTTTTTTTTTTCAGTATTACCTAAAATTTGGAATGGGGCCCCTTTATCAACTGTTTCCAATTAGTTTAAGTCTGAGGATCATGCTTAACTACATTTTAGCATGAGTGCATATGTCATCGACAGCGAATCAAGCACTTGAATACAAACTTCATCCTTCCTAGCGAAAATAAGAAAAAGAAAATCCACTTTCCTGTGTATCAATATCTCTAAATGTGATTTTGAGCCACCTTAGCTGAGTTGAGTGCATTTTTTTTTCCTAGCCATGGCTAGCTGTTTAATTCTGTCAAAAACCAAAATTTTACATTTTATTCTGACAAACTTTTTCCTGTTGTCAGATTTTGATTTCTCCTCAAATAATCAATACATTGCCTCATCTTCTATGGATAAAACTGTGCGAGTGTGGGAGTTATCAAAGGGCCTTTGTGTTCGAGTCATATATGGAGTTTCTTCACAATTCTGTATTCGTTTTCACCCTGTAAGTATGCATACATTTTTGGGTAATTGATATTAGTATTCTAAATAGTTGTTTGCTTTTCTACATAGAATGACTTTTTGTTTGGAAAAGAGTAGTTTCAGCCTATGTGACACAAAGTGTTCCAAAAGCTGGAGCTGGGAGTGGGAAAACATAACTTTTAAAATTTAAGTAAAAATGTTGTAAAAATGAGTGTGGGAGCGGGAGCAGGAGCGGTGACTCAAAACAGAAGGATTATGTCACCTACTTTTCAGCTAATTCGTACAATTCACATGTCAACTAAAAAGTTTCATGTCTTTAGTTTTTATGTTTATGTTTAGACTTGATCAACAATCTCATTGTATGGTGTGCTTTTGTTTTTTTTTTTTTTCTCACTGCAGGTAAATAACAACTTCCTTTTGGTTGGCAATGAAAAGAAAGAAATCACTGTAATTACTCTTTGCCTATCTTTGCTATTGCATATCTTAGCTTGTAGGGAGATCCTTGGTGGTTCAGATAACACCTCGCCCCCTCCCCCCTCTTACTGTTATAGGAATAACTTTTCTAGAAGTTGGTGGGTTTGAGAATGAAAATTGTTTCATGAAACGGGAATAGATTCTGAGCATATCATCCTGTTGCTCTATGATGCCAAGCAGAACAAGTACTTTCTAGTGTTGGCACATCTAAAACACGCTTAACTTGGATGAAGGGTCCCCTATGACACGCACAGAATAGTGTTCAGTTCCTGTTGGTTTAAAGCCAAGTCACTAGAGACAAAAATCACAAAATTCCAGAGCATCTTAACCTTCGTACTTCCTTTTTTTCCTGATATAAAATTTAGCAACTATCTTAGCTGGTTCCCTGCCCAACATTGTGCACAAGTGAATGTGCTAAATGATTTTGACACCATGGGACTTGACCCTTCAATCTTAAGTAAATCTGGTGTACAGGTTGTGATGCAGTACCTAAAGACTTTAGGCAAACGTATTTTAGGTCTAGAATTAGGAAGTAAATTTTAATTAGGATTCCTTGCTCTCCTATTTATTGCTGGATTATTTGTTTATTTTAATAGTTTATTTCTTTCCTTTCTATTTATTTCCTTTATGCTTCCCCTCCTATAAATAGGGGAAACAAGACCTTTTGGAGACAGTTTTTGATGTTATTGAATTAAGATATTTCCCTTCCCCTGGTTTTCTTCTTCTTCTCCTCTTTTGTATTCTCTCTTCTAGTTCTAGCCCTATTTGCCCTACATCAGGTTGCCCCTTCAAAATGTCATATTCATAAAGTATTCCTTTAATATTCAGTCCTCTGGTGAGGATTTGAACTGGAATTTCTTTCTTCAGTCAAAGTTAGCCTTGTAGTCTTAACTTATTTGGGCTTAGTTAGTAACACACATGTACATCTTGGTGTCTCATATGTTTTGAACAGTATTTGTAATGTTTACCAGGTATTTAATTTCAGCACTGGAAGGACTATAGCTAAATTGGTATTTGACAGCGAGGTCACGTCTATGGATCATGATCATACTGGTCAGCTCGTTTTCTGTGGAGATATGCAGGCATTTTCTTGGACCTATCTATTTTATTATCCGACCAGGCAATAAACTATTTGCTCTTGTACATGTATACTGAGGGCAGAATAATTGCAGGGTTCTATATACTCTGTAAGCATGAACTCCCGGAATGGTGCATTATCCCGATCACATCGTCACAAAGCTAGCAAAAAGCAAAAGTCTCCTGTCACAACTGTGCAGTATAGAAGTTTTTCTGTACTGGCAAGGGGACCAGTGTTGTTGACATGTACTCAGGATGGAAGTTTGTCCTTTTTCAGGTCTGTTAAGGAAATATACTTCCTATACCTTCAACCATCTATTACCTGATTTTGGATCGTGTGGATGTTTGTTGCAGTGTTTCATTGGACTTTCAAGGTTATTTGACCATGCATTGCTCTCTGAAACTAGCTCCGCGAATACACAGTGTCCGAGCATCCTTCTGCCCTCTCCTTTCTCTTGAAAAAGGAGAGTACATAGGTAAGAAAGGGAAATTCGATAAATAACCACAGAAGAACTGCAAGGAACGGAATCATTATGGGCACCACTCACTAAATACTTGTTTTTTTTATGTGTGAAGTTGTTGGAGGTGAGGATTCGAACGTCTACTTCTATGATTTAACGAGGCCAAGCCATGCATGTGTGAATACGTTACAGGTCCCTTTTTCTCTTGTATGAAGGTTTTAGAAATTGGCATCTATAGCCGTTTCTTAGAAGGTGACTTGCTATCCCTTGCAGGGTCATCGTTTTCCAGTCATAGGAGTTGCTTGGAACCATGGAGAGAACTTTTTGGCATCTTCAGATCTTTATGGCATTGTTATAGTTTGGAAAAGAGCAAAAGAAATTAAACCCAATTAAGGGAGCGCAAAAAATATCCACGCTTCATGAACTAAAGCAATAGCTGAAATTTAATTCATCTCGCTATCCCATTTTTACTGTTGGCAATAAGAATTGTACATTCATGTTTCGGGATGTTGGGTAAAGTTAATAACCATTTTTAGGTTTCTTCTCGGTGAGTAAATTTCATAACCATTTTCAGCTTTCTTCTTGGTAATCCTATTAAAGATTTACCCATTTTTTGTAATTTAAGGAAATTCGATGTGTCGAAACGGCATGGTTCTATTTCTTCTGCACCTGGTATCTTTTATTTATTTATTTTTATTTTTTTGTGGGTTTCTAGTGAGATAACGTTGTTCATCAATGTGAGAATTATTCTCTCTTCGTGGAAATGAGTCTGCATCTATGACAATGGGAATTGAATCGAGAACATTTAATCAAGAGACTTAGGCAACGAGGACCCAATCAACAGGACATCAGCTCTTCTTTGTTGTTACATATGTAAAACTCAGTTTGGCCCCTACTTGCTACTTATTGACCAAAATGCCATTTTAGGAATAATAAGCCAAGAGTACTTATTCGGCCCCCTACTAACCAGCTTAGCTATACCCAACCAAATTTGAAATGTTTGAAGAGTTCCGGTATTCGAGAAATCTAGTTTTACTATAACATCAGTCAGTCTGGCTATTTTTACAGTAACGAGTGAAGGGCAGGGGAAGTGAAAAAGGAAAGACATGGAGCTGGGTAGTGATATACAAGTACAACACACGCAGAAGAATCAACAAGAAGGACGGAAAATGGATGCGCGTGGCGGAGAAAGGGCAAGGAAAGGTGGTCCTCCTCATCCATCGGTTCCCGGAGATCTTGTCCTCCTAGATTCATCGGATTCATGGCCTGCCTGCCCAAGGATACCACGTCCCTCCGACGCCACCTCCTACACACTTTTCCATATTGTCTGGGGACGTAATTAGACTTCTCGATCACCTAGAAGAAACAGACATTCAATGTCCATATATCCGGCCGCCATTCATTTCAGTTGTATAATACTCTTATAAAATATTGAGAAAGGGGGCAATTATGGTTATGTTGCAGCGCAGACCATCCATTACACTGTTTTTGCGGTTAAATCCACTATTAAAGTTTTTTATTGATGGATATTTGCCACCTGTTGAAGCAATGGCTAGAATACACTATTATCCCATTAAACATTTAGTGAAATGTGTGGATGATATAGCTAATTGAGATAGTAAATTACACAACTCATCTTTGAACATCAATCTTTTAACGAAAAATAAAGCACATGAATCATCTTCTTTCCCAACTCTTAAACCCTCAAATGTTCAAACTTTAGGTTTGAGCTCAATTCTATTTAAATCTGTGTAAGATTTTCACTTAAAATATGAGGTTATTTTTACCCATGAACCATCGACATGCTGATATAACCCACCATCCCTCATCCATACCTGTAAGAAATATAGGAGACTTTTTCTTTCAAGTTGTAGATTGAATAATTATGCCAAGTAATGATAGATAAGTTTTCACATTGATTGCATCTCTCGATCTCTACAGTACCGCTTCTCCTACTAGAAACAGCCACCAGACCCTGAAGATATGTCTTGTCAAAATGATCGATTGTTTCATTGATTCAGACAAATTTTGTCTATTTTATATTTGGGATGAATTTTATTAGATTGAAATTAATATTTATATTCTTATGTTTTTCATTAATGTTCGGCATTAAAAAAAATACAGCTAATGCGACCACATAAAATGAAGGACAACGTAGAGAGCAATGCAAGCTCCGAGTTACAAAAAAATCATCGTCCCTCACAAGCTTCGTAGGAGGTATAAGGTAGCTAATTTGTCAAATGTAAGAATTTATAAGGGCTTTAAAATACTGGACATAGTTTAGGGGCTAAGTTAGGTGTTTTCTTTTCTTTTTATTTTTGTACACAAGTTTGCTACGTATACATGCCACATTTGTTACTACATTATTAAAATTTTTCACATGATCACACAGCTAGAAAATTTAACGGCAGTGATGAGTTGAAACAAAAACATTAGTGGTCAATTTAGTTGTAAAAAAAATTATTGTGGTTGATTTGCCTAACTGAATACTATAGTTACTATAGTTGCTAGTTTGCCCATAATATTAGTGGTTGTTGACTCTTTTATAAATATTATTAAAGGTATACAATATAAGTAAATTAAATAAATCTATCTAATATTATTATTTGCCAACTAATATGATTATGATTTATGAACACCCATATGCTTACAAAAAAAAATGTTGTATTTTTCTTGGGTTAGCAAGGAATACATTCTTAGAATTTTTTTCTGCATATGTTTTTTTGGCCAAATGAGAGATTTTATTCCAAACTTCAATCAAGCAGGGTTTACACAAGGCATCATGTTGAGTAAGGGAAATGAAATGAAGATGATGGATAATTTGTCAATTTTAAATATCTCATCTTCTTTTTATAATGCTTTATTGCATCAACAACTCTATTTGCATTCCTCTGGACAAACTAGAAACTACATTATCTGAAACTAGATCTTGCTCGAAGAATGTCATCCACAATTGGTCGAGTAGTCCAATCCCCAAATCTTTTATGAATAGCTATAATAACATTTTTACTATTTGCTTCAACAATGATATGATCAACCTTCATCTGAGCTACCTTCAACATACCCTCCATGATTGTAAGAAATTCAAGTAGATCAAAATTCAAAGCAACACGGCAAGAACCTCCTGCACAAATCAAAGAGCTCCAATTATCTCATAAGACCATTCCAAGACCTGTCCTGTGACTTTTCCTATCCCAGGCACCATCAATGTTTAACTTGACTACCCCCCTTGGTGGTTTGTGCTAATATTGAACTTGAGTACAATGAATGTTTAAAGAACCAGGTAGGGCTTCTGATGACCAAAATTCTTAGACAGAAATTCTAATTTGATGAATAAATATTTTAGGATTCAAAGCCTTGCCTTGAAAAATAATTGCATTCCTAGCTTTCCAAATGAACCAGCAAGTATAGCCTTTCTTGGACAAAAGAAAATCCAAATCCTGACCATGGGTAAGTTGTTTGATCTCTTTAAGCCATTCAGAGAAAGTAGTAATTTGTTCCCCGTGAACAACATAATCCAAATAACCAAACCAAATAGTTTGAGTCCAATCACATAAGAGAATGCTATGTTTACAAGTTTCATCAAGACCACAGAACTAATAAGCCGGGCTATTCTTGTACTTCCTCTTGAACAAATTCAGATTAGTAGCTAATGCATTTGACAAACACGCCATACAAAATGAAGGATCTTACGAGCACATTTCATTTTCCATATTACTTTTCAAAATGTAGAATCTAAGCAAAGAGAGGATGCTACTTGAGTGCTTGGCCCATCCTTTGACTTCTGAAAAGCATAAGCTGACTTAATAGAAAAATCCCCAATTTTTGTCCAAGGTCAGATTAGTGTACCAGGGGCCTAAATATTTGTTACAAGCAGTCTTAAAATAGCTTGTCTCTCCGCTCTTGAAATCCATGGACTAACTCCATCTAGGACTTTAGTATAAGTTATGTGTGTTGGGTTTGTTTGCTCAAATCCAAGAAACTTAAGAATTCTAATTTATTTAGGATTTGGTTTTAGGTTTTCTATTTGTTTGAGATTTAGTTTTTCTATTTTGATATGATTTTAGTTTATGTGTGACTTATAAAAAGACTTCTTGTGTTAGGTTTTGGGTATGATAGAAAAGCCAATGTGGTGAAGAAGCAAGATGTGAAGGTTTTCGGAGGGATGAAAGATCTAGATGTTGGAGAAGACTGGGACAAGAAGTCTTTTATGATTCTCATATCTTGTAATTGTGTGAGGGTGAGATATTAGAGTTGTCAATAGTGTACAGGGGATCCATAAGCTGGCATGAATACTAAAGACATATCTTTATTGTAATCTCTATATTTTGTTTGAGTGGATTTCTTTCATTCATGGATATAAGTGAGTTAAAAGCTGAACTACGTTAAATTCATACATGCTTGATTGATCCTATTTATTGTTCTGCTGCAGGGTGATGGGTGACTGAAAATTTTTTTTCCCAACAGTATGCATCTTTGGTAATATATAATGTGTTTAGTTTTCATCTTAAATTTTTTATTTGTAGGAACTCGTATAAGCAAAGAAATCATATGAATACTTAACGATATTGAATAAGCTTTTTAGGTTGATCAACGGACTTTATCTTATGGCTGCTCTTTCAGATGTGGAAATCATTGATTTTCAGCAACCAAGTTCAAAAGATGTGATGTTACTGGTTCTCTCAACTATTATCGAATGATGGACTTGTAAGATTTTTTATTATTTTTTTAAAGGAATTAATGAGGAAATGTAAAACATTACCATAAGATTATAATTTTTCAACCAAATAATCTAGTTGATTTAGGTTGTATATAGGAATTAAGAACTTCTGGGCACATGGCATGGAGCCAAAGTGAATGAACCCACAGAACTCACAATGGGTACTACTAACCAGGGTTGTTAAAATGGTGATCCTGATCGTAAAATCACACGATCCTATGATTTTTTTCCCAACTCGTATATAGGATTGTGACAGGATCGTGACTAGGATCGTAGGATCATTAAGATCCTTCGATCATAACCTTTAATTATTATTCTATTTTTATCTCTAGTCTATTAAATGTTATGTTTTGAAACCTATTAAAAATGTTTTATTTTAGTTCTAAATCTATTAAAAACATTTCATTTTGGTTTCCAATTGAAAAAAAAAATTGTCAACTTAATG
Source organism: Aquilaria sinensis (assembly GCA_005392925.1). Lineage (NCBI taxonomy): Eukaryota > Viridiplantae > Streptophyta > Magnoliopsida > Malvales > Thymelaeaceae > Aquilaria > Aquilaria sinensis. Next base: position 997,798 of record SMDT01001377.1, read on the forward strand.
CAACTGTCTAATAGCAACTTTTTAGGATCATTAAGATCCTTCGATCATAACCTTTAATTATTATTCTATTTTTATCTCTAGTCTATTAAATGTTATGTTTTGAAACCTATTAAAAATGTTTTATTTTAGTTCTAAATCTATTAAAAACATTTCATTTTGGTCTCCAATTGAAAAAAAAATGTCAACTTAATGCAACTGTCTAATAGCAACTTTTTAGAGCATAATTGAAATTATCTAGTAATTATCTTACAGTAAATTTAATATGTATAATAATCATTTTTACATTTAATGGACATTCAAATTACAAGTTTTTCCTATCTATAAGTTGAATTTATTTCATTTAGGAAGAAGAAACCACTAATTTAAATTATATATTAACTATAAATAATTATTATACATGTTAAATTTATTAGAAGTCAATTACTGAATATTTAAATTAAAATTTCTAAAGTTTATGTCAGACAATTATTTTGAGATAACAAATTCCATATTCTGAGGACAAAAGCAAAATAATTTTAATAGGTTTATGACCAAAATATAACATTCAATGGGTTAAGGAAAAATTATGAACACTGTACTCTATTTTATTTGTTAATGATGTGTTTGTTTATGAATTTCTTTCAAACTTGTGTTGATTATTGTGTTGGTTATTTTGATGTATACTCTATATTTAAAGCTTGAACTTTACTTGTATTGTATCAATAATTGTATCATATCATTGCTATAACACTTAAATTTTACTTGACTTTCTAATATAATTTATTTTTTATATGAATTATATTATTTAAACAAAAAATTTTGAGCTTTTGGTAGAATCTTACGATCTACAATATGATCTTGTGATTCCAATCTTACACAGTAAGAAATGTTTTTGGGTAGGATTCCGATTCTGACAACCTTGTTACTAACTACTAAGGATCATGCATGGATTTGAATCATTTGGAACAAAAGAGTAAATATACAAAAGAATGGGGATTACTTATAAATTTTGTGTGCAGAAGTGGTTGTCATTGATGGCTGCTAGTTCCCACAACTAGAGAACGCCGACCATGTTAATGTTACCCAACACATTTCATCTTTCTTTGGTAAACAAATATGAGTATTCACCTTAATTTCACTCTACAATTTGTAATTATGTTACTTATACTACACGATGCATGCTACCATTTTGATCCTTAGTTTGGTAGGAAATCTAGAATTGATCATTATTTATATGTTTGTTCCATTCATCTCTTGTTTTGTCATTTAAGTGTTTAATTTTTTTTTCGTTGATATTTCCATGAAAATGTTTACATAGGCACGGTGCCACTTAGTCTTAAGCAGAGGCAGTTATCCCACTCAATTTTAGGAAAACTATACTTATTATGACAATCAAGCATTTTGGCTCTAGAATTTTTTAAAATTCATAGCTATTTACCCATCTCATAGGTCTCACAAAGATTGATGATTTAGTTAGGTCTGTCATGTTTATTATCTGTTACGTTAAAGTTTTTATATATATGATGCTTGTCCCTGTTCATGAAATTTTATGGATATTTAAAAAGCTAATCAAACAAATATAAGTGAAACTTCATTATCTACTTTAATGGATGCATGTATTCCACATTCTCATAATCCTAATTTCCAAAATACACTATTGATAATGGTTCTTAATGGATGCATGTATTCCACATTCTCATAATCCTAATTTCCAAAATACACTATTGATAATGGTTCTTCATTATAAGCAGAACAAGGGTGCAGTTAATATTATCTAATATAAGCTTCATTTATTGTTTATTTAACCCTTGAGTTTTACATGTGTTGTTTTGTGGTGTTTGGACGCCTTTGAACTGATCCATTCAATTTGGGGATCAACAGCTACCTAGAGAGCTGCTGTAATTGACCTGTCCTTATTGAATATATTTGTATACCAACTGTTCTCTTATAATTATATTTCTTAATTCTGCATTATAGTGATGGAAAACCAGCAAATAAATATACAAACAGATCACGTGCAAATGACCATTTGGAGGAAGGCTTGAATACCATATAGCTTTGGGTTGTCACATTATATATTGATGAATCAGCATCCCCACACCCTTTCCCTAACCTCCACAAATTCCTGTCCAAACTTATTGCACCATTAACATTATATCTCTCCTCTCCTAACAACAATATTTTTTGCTAGTGAATAATTTGAAGCTGTTGGTTATTTTTATTTAAAAAATTTAAAAATATTATAGTTTTTTAAATATTATTTTTTATTTTTTTTAAATATATATTAATATAAATATGTTCAAGTCAAACTTTAATAAAATAAAAATAAAATAATTAATTAATGTGAAACGGATGAAATGTAACTTCTTTTGTTTTGTGATAAAAGATAAAGACGCTATTGTTGCTTGGCCAGACGAGTAGCCCACAATTAAATCGTGGACCAAGACCAGATCACCTGGTTTATTATCAACTGAACATGGCCCACAACGTCGTCCGGCCCTTGTGCAGTGAACATCAAATGGTCGGGCTCAGGGATCTTATCTATACAAACTAAACTAGTATATAAATATTGCGTCATTATATTCAAGTATTAATTTTATAGAAAAATAACACAAATATTTAATTAATATTTTTGATGTTTTATACACGAATGACATATAGCATCAGATTATCTTCTACATTCTTAAACTTATTAATTCATTTTAAGGTTTTATTAGTTGGGATGGTATCATATAACGAAATAGTCACATAATTTTGTAACAGGGCCTTTCAAGTTTTAAATGGTACATCACCTTACTAATTTTCAGGTGGATGAACACAAAAAAAAAAAATCCATCCAAAATATATTCCTAAATACCGTACATTTATTACATATAAAATGTAATTAGATTGTAACAACATGATATGGTTGTATACCAATTATCTATTTTGGTGTCCACACTGCTAGATTAACTGAAGGTGTAAGGGACATTGATCTCGTCATCCGTTAGTCTCAAATTCAAGTCCCCTTTCTTTCATTTTTGTTCCTTAAAAATTGTTAACTTGTAATGTAGAAATTTTGAAATATGAATTATTTGCAGTTCGGTGCAATATTCACATCTTAAATAAGATTTCTTGAATGCTAACCTATGAACCTGCGAGTTCACTAAAATATAAAGCAACACAAAAGGTCCCTCCTTACCAATTAGGTTCTCCTCTAATTAAAAATATGGAATATTTTATATATTTGCAAAACCTTTAGGACAATAGTCACAGTCTTCCTGTCGCTTCTTGAGTATTTTAATTTCAGTGTGGTTTGACTTTTTGAAGGGAAAAATGCCCAAGTGGAGTAAATGAGATTCAAAACTATGCCTGTTGAAGGGAAAAGATTTCGGAGTCTAGGACTACACCTATTAGAGAAGAAACTCGGGATTAGTAGGTTAAAAACTGCATTAATTTGAAAAAATGGGGACAGGAAAATCGGATTAAAAAGTTGTCAGCAGGGAAAAAAGAATAAGGAGGTCCGGTACGTGGGGCCTTTCCAATAGAACTCATAATTCATAAGGGAGCAATTTGCATTCGCGTGGCCCAAAAAAGGACAAAAAGCGCTCCTAGTCCAATACTTTGCTTCCTGGATCACCTGCTTTCTCTTCCCTAGGATCCCCACCCCACGTCATCGATGACATCCTCCAGTCCAGCAGTGAGACCAATTAAAACGACGTCGTAGGTCTTTGTTCATGGCCATAGGGGGAGTCTAGTATCCCTGTTCCAGAGTCGGTCACTGCTATTGCTTTCACGAACATCATTCAAATCAAAGATCATTATCGAACTATAATCTTAACGATTATACACAATAATTGGAATTGCTTTAGGGCCAGGCAACTTTAGCCTGTTTATTATAAGCGTGAAATCACCCAACCCGACCAATTCTAGTATTTTTTTAATGTATGAGCTGAAACTGAAAGGCGGGACCAGCAAGCCACGTCATCAGGCTCTTGATAATTAGAGTTGATTAATCAAATAATCCCTCACAAACCTCACTAATCTAAATCCAATCATCCAGCTGCAGCGGCCATTCAATCTTGACCGCCCACGTGGCAACAACCCTCCCAGTGTCGTCGTGTACTGGAAACCTGTTGCATATAGTAGTAATAACTTCAATTGCTTTCTTGGCCGATGAGGCTGACCAACTCAGCCAGCCTCACAAGTCACAAGCCACATTACAGTTGTCATTATCATTTATAAAATCCTTTTCGATTGGAGCTGGAGGCAGTTGAATAACAATGATCAATAACAAATCCAATGGTTTCTCCATTTCTTTTCTTAAAAAAAAATAAGATAAATCGGTTTGTTAAACTAGTGATCTAGGGCTTCGATCGTTCAATTTGATGGCATGCTATGGCATCTACAATAGTTTTATTTTCCACCTATATGCGGCATTTGAATTTAACTATTAATTTATTTTAACTTAAGTTAACTGATTTATATATATATATTTAAATCAATTTCATTTGAAAGTTAATATTATGTAGATGTAATAACTCATTTAAAAGTAATTTTTGATGATGTTATTAAATTTTTATGAATTTTTCTTTTTTAATGTCTTAAACTAAAAAACTTCATAAAAATGTAGTAAGATTACAAAAAATTTTATTTTTCAATTGATTATTATAGCTACATAATATTAACTTTTAATTAGAATTAATTCAGAATAAAAAAAATATAAAAATAAAAATAAATTATTTTTATGTCAATTAATTTAAGTTAAAATGAATTATGTATAAGATTGCTTTTTGGATCCCTATGTTTTACGAAATGCACGATTTGGACCAGTTTATATATAAATCAAATTTTAATACGTTTTCATGCATATTTAATCAATAACTGCTACTCCATTTCTCTTATGTTCATTTACCTTAAAGTATTGATTCATCATTTAATTTAACTACTTCATTTGTCCTAAAATATTTATCATTTTTAAAATTTTTTAATTATACATGTTGGAACAAATAAGCACATTATATAAGTTTTTTTTTAAATGGCACTTAATTAATAACATAATTATAGACACAATTATACCAATTTTAGATTAAAAATAAAAAATATGCCTAATAATAATGCACATTTTAGAAGTAAATTCCGATCAATTCAAAAGCTTGAAATTCAATACAAATGTAGACGCTTCTTCTCTCATATTTAAAAAATTTCCTACACATGTATGAGCTATTTTGGGGAGAGCAAAACTTGAAAGAAAGTTGTATAAATAGATAAAATGACAAATATTTTGGGATACAAAAAATATGGAAAGTGATAGATATTTTTGGAATAGAAGAAATGTATAGGATTAAAACTAGTTTTGTCACGTGGGTTATGATAAGATTAATCTTGATTTCTCATCATATCATGTTAGAGTATCAAAATATTGTAAAGTCTCGACTAATCTCTTAATTTTAACTATGTGAAATTTCACATTTAACAAAATAAAGAGACAAAATACTACTTCACTTATCTCATATTATTTGCGTTATTTACTATGTGAGGTTATCCAAAAATCCTTTAACACTTTTTATATTTAGTAAGATAGTTTACTGTATTACCTTTAAATTATCATTTGAACATTTACTTTTTCTGGTTTTCCTAACTTGCATGCAAATTAGAAAGATAAAAGTTGAAAGAAAGGTAGATTTTTCCTTGATTTTTAATTTTTTGCATCAAATTCAATTATTTCAAATAATATGAAACGAATATTACAATAAATAATGATGAACACATGATCAATCTAACTAGTTAAGTTTTTCACTTGAAACAAATTTCAACACTATTTATTTGTGCGTTACTACTTACTGATATGGACTTTCCTTACTCTCCACTCCAAATACTATTTTACTAAATATGTACAAAATAGCTTTAAATCGAATTTTTCACTAAAAAAATGTTTTCGACATTTTTTTTTTCATAAGAATGATTACTTTTCAGTAGAGTAATTGCAGAGTCCAAAAGTGGAGGGAAGAGAAAGATGGGAAAAAGTAAAAAAGGCAAATCACTAGTTTTGCGTTGGAGAGATCGGAATGAGATTGGTTTGTGTCAGAGAAGCGAAAACCCGCATACGGAAGCATACGTATGCGACTGAATGTTTGGGTATGGGTTTGGGTCTCCATGCCATTCCCGCCCTCTCCTCACTCCTCCTCCTCCTCCACCTCCATCCAGCGGCGGTGGCAGTAAGTAGCTTATAGGATATGGTATAGATTTTTGGTTTCTTTTTTTTTATTTTTATTTATTTTTAAAATGAGAAATTTTGTTTGTGACGAAGACGAATCCCAAGGGACAAGTCCCTTTGCCTGCTGCTGCTGCCAGGCCCAGCCAACGTGTGTCAATGGCCTTCCTCTTCTCTTCTGTCTGGCTCTGTCCCTCCCTCCCAGTCGTAGCCTGCACTGCTAGCTGCAGCTTTTCTGCTTGCCTGTCTGGTCCTCACCTTTCGATTTTTCACAAAATCCCCCGACTTCCACATCTGAATTCAGTTTCATCATCTCCTCCTCCGTCACCGTCACTAATCAAGGCTGCAGGGTTGTTAAGACTTTTCGATCCTCCGTCATCACCCAACAGCAACTTATTTATTATTATTCGCGACCTTTTGTTCGGTAATGGGTTGTCTTCCAAGCTAATCAATAGGTGTTTAAGCTTCGTTTACCCACGAATATCACGATTCATTTCTGAAAGCTACAATTTTTGTCATTTCAGCAAGCTAGCTAAATATGAGGTATAAATAATCCTATTCATTATTTTCATCTAGTATATTCTATTTTGTTCATTGGACATATACAAATTTGGTTGAAGGTCCCTGGGTCCCTCCTAATATATATATTTTTTAAAAAATAAAAATAAAAACACAAAAAACCAACAACCAACAGTATATAAAAAAAGGACCTTTTTCTAATTTTATGGTGGAAATTATAGGAGGCTACCACTGTCCAACAATTTCACAACAAATTTGCCATCGCGAACCAATGACAACGACCCTTGATTTTGCAGAATAAGAAAAGGATTATTGCTCTTTCATTTTCAGGGCCTGATCTGATCTGATGAGAGGAGCGGATGGATGTGAATTTTAATTTCACCGACGACATACTATACTATTACTACCAGTATTTCTCTTACGATTAATCACTTAATTTCGTGATTGGACAGCGGAGTATTAAATTAAATGTTTTTCATTGCCAGCCGAATTTCTACTATCGCTATAAAAAGATGAAATTGGCGAATTGTTTCTCTGGTCAACGGACCAAAACAAAACAAGGATTGGAAAATATTCGACCAAACCACCGAACCTATTACTATATTATTGTAAGCCCTATGCATGCTATCTATTCTACACTTAAACTCTTTCAACATAATCCGTTCTTACCTTTTCACGTATTACAAGTTGCAAGTCACAAATTTTAGCCCACCGTTTCTTCCTATGCACTCAAATTTTATTATTTTTCCTGAATTCTGTATAATTGGTCATTACCTTTTTTCTCCCTCCTTTTATATATATTGTTTTTACTAATTAATGTAAAATATGGGTAAATGCCCGTGCTTTTTAGCAATTAACCCCTTCATGTTAGCTGTGCAGTCAAATTAAGCGCATTTAATGAAGATTTGGAGCAAACACTAAAATATTAATCAAGTCTTGAACCACAGTTAAGTTTTGTACCGATGTAATGAGGTTAATAAATTTTAAGTATGCAAGTGTTAGCTAGATACACTATTCATGTACGGTGTACTTACTATTATCAAAATTATTATAATTTTTATTCCGAATTTTTAAAATATTATATGATTTCTTGAAAAATAAAATAACTAGGTGATATATATGATGAAAAAGCGTCAATGCAATTTCATTTTATAAATATTTATAATGATGCTAGTAGTAATTGTAAAGCGGCGAAATGGTTGTTATGCTCTTCTGGAAACCTTGAGGGGGAAATCACAAATACGGGAAAAGTAAATAACCCTACTCGGAAAATTAAAGTACTAGTTAGACGAAAAAGACAAACTGTGGTGACATGGGCAGCCAATGGTGCGCCTTTCGCATTCAAAAATTTAAAATTAAATAAATTAGAAACATAAATACATAGTAGGTCAATACTACAAAAAAATCAGAAAAAAAATCCTAATTTATTTGCCAAGTTACAGCAAAATCAGCAACAACATTAATTTTAATTTTATATAAAATTAATCAACCGAAAAGAATATCTATTTTTTTGGGAAATATTGTAATTTCAATGCTTAATTAATAATTACTTTATATAAAAATAATACATAAAATACATTAATTTAAATTAATTTAAATCAAATCAAATGCGAGATAAAGTAACCTCTCCTACTTAGTTAAAAACGCAGATAAAAAAGAAGTATATTATATGGTGGATATTGTAGCCAAAGAAAAGCCGGAGCTGCTATGCGAGAGGATGAGCTGAGAGAGACAGCAAAAATCTAGAGATGGCGATGAAAATGGAGGTTTAGGAGAGGGTTTTAGGTCCACCAACTGGTTGTTAAAGATAGAGCTCCTTAACCAAACATATCCTCAACAGCTGAGCCAACAAGGAGGAGAAGCGAGGCCAAGGATTCGAACCAAGAAGCCGGAAAAGGTGAAATTCGACATCCTCAGCAAGCCACGACTGCGACAACTGGGTTTCAAGCAAGGACCTCAAAAAGCAAAAGGCCAAGCTCTAACTCTAAGCCGTCGCCTCTTCAAGGGAATAGATAAAAGCCAGCTGCTTTGGTTTTTCTTTCCCCTTCTCTTTTTGCCTTCCCGGGGCAGAGACTTTCCCGAGTCTCTTTCTGTGAAATTCGTCGTGTGCGTGTGAATCTCTCACGTGGGGTTTGAGGAAATGATGGACAGAGCATATATGATTGAGGGCAAAAGAGAAAGTTGATGCAATCCATTGCCCTTTGAATTATTTTTATCATTAGCATTTCCTTTATCGGAAACCAAAAACAATTATTGTTTGGATTAATTTTCTTCTTCCTGGGATATTTGGACGAGAAGTGGAAATTTATGTGGTTCTTGGGATCATAAAGAGTTTGGTTTTCAAGGATTTTTGTATCAGCAGATCGGGTGGTGTCTTTGAGATTTCCTGTTCCCCGCAATACCCACAGCTGTTCTGGTTTCCAGGTATTTTTTTATTGCTCAATATTTAACTTCTTCCTTTCCCCCCTTTTTTTAACCCAGGAGATGCAGATATCTCCCGTTATCTCCCGTAATCTGCTTTTTAGTTTTCTGTCTCTTTGCCTCTCTCCTTCTCTCTCTACCTGGAGAAGATGATGATCACGAGATAGTAGTTTATTGGTAATTATGGAATCTGGAGTTTTCTTATTTTTGGCTTCTTTTTATGTTCCTTGTTCTTCTATGGGAGCGTTTGTTGTTACTCCATGACTGTTCCCATTTCCCTTGCCCCTTCACATTTGCTTATTCAAAGTCTGTCTTAGAACCCTAAAATTTAAGACTTGGCGTACTGGCTGGCTGATACATACAGATGTTGCCACTTGGATGATGATTGTTCTTTGTTGTATTATGTTAATACATATATTATTGTTTAGCTCATCAGGTAGGTAAGCTAAGTTGTGCCCATCAGTTCTCTAACTCGGTTTTGAAGTCTTGATTCCATCATTCCCAGCAGACCTGAAATTGGTTAATAATTGAAGTGTTTTTCATTGGCAATTCCAGCATCCCAATGGTTATATAATCTGAATTAATCTGAGGCCCAAGAAATTTCAATCTTGGAGAGAAGTATGGCCACTTATTACACTAGTTCCAATAACCAGAGGGACGCTGCCCCAATGATCTACTTGAGGGAACCCTTGTCTGGTTCATACCCAGAAGCACCGGTTCTTCCTAGTAATACCATGATGTATATCAATCCAGGGCCATACTCAGATGCATTTGCTGCAAATTCTCAGCCACAAAACAATTGTCTAGAAATTCAGTCTGTTGAAGCTTCTGACTCAACCTCACAGCAGCAAGAAATATTGTCAAACCTTAGTGGTTCACGAGTTGGGGAGCATGAATTCGGCCCTTGGAGAGATGGAAGAAGTGAGATGCTGGTTATGCATCCATTGGGGAGTCCAGCCGGTGTTCTCCACGCAGGGCAGAATCTGCAAGGACAAGGATTGTCCCTTAGCCTCGGTACACATATTCCCTCAGCAATTCAAATGGCTTCCATCCACTATAGAAATCCCAACATGGGGTTTACTTCTTTTTTGAGTCCGAATGCATCAATAACGGCTGAGGGTAGCAGCAGGAACGGCTCTTCCAGAGATGAACAGTCTAGAAACCTTGAATATTTGCCGCCTGGTTTTCATGGAGTTCATATTGGTAACCAAGATTCAAATAAAGGGGATTTATCTGCGTGTGGCTTATCCAGTATTGCAAGAACCATTCCCAATTCTAAGTATCTTAAGGCTGCCCAACAACTGCTTGATGAAGTTGTTAATGTTCGAAAGGCTTTGAAGCAGCCAAATGGAGGGAAAAACCAGAGTGCAGCAGAGAGTCAACTGAAAGCTTCCAAAGAGGGTGATGAAGGATCAAAAAACACACCCTCAAACGTTCAAGAGTGTACATCCAATTCCAGTAGAGAGCTTTCACATGCAGAAAGACAAGAATTGCAAAGCAAATTAACAAAGCTGTTATCCATGCTGGATGAGGTAAGAGCAAAGAAACTGATTGTCCTTCCCCATTCTCTTCCTGAAGTGCAGTTACCTTGTTTTTGTACCTTTATGTAGCATGGCTACTGCAAAATTCAGCAATGCTTGGTACTAAGGTTGGAAACGTGATATTTCATTTAATGCTTTACAGTAATTTTAGGAAGCCATGTTTTCTAAAGCGTCCATTAGATTGAGTATTTTGGCATTGTTTAGGAACAACATCAGCATTTAGCATTAAGATGTTGGAAAAGCTTCTAATGATAGCTTTTAGCATTTGAGGTTTAGAGAAGCTATCACAGTCGTCGATAAATTATCTCAACATCTGACTCTAATCTTCGATGTTGTTCCCAAACAAAACCTTTCTTTTCTTCCCTCACTTCAATCCTCCCACCAAACAATGCTTAAATCTTTTTGAGGCAAATGTCTAACTTTGGGGTGTGATTGGAGAGGTTGCTGGTTGTGCGTGCTCATTTACCAACTTCCTAGCACAGCCAAATTTCAATGTTGTTCCTAGGCCCTTTAGCTACCTACGCTTGGAAATTTCACCTTCAAAGTGCTGATTTGTGCTAAAGACTAGCTACGTACATCTTTCTTTTTTCTTTATTTTTATTTTTATTTTTATTTTATTTTTTTTGTTTGGTAAAATTATTGGTGCTCAGGTTGCTGTTAGATTTATCTTATATTTCTGTTCTAGATGATTTCAGATGGATTGATATGGAATCATTTCATTGTAGTATCATTTCCCATATCTCAAGAATAATCACACTTCTCTTATTTTAAAAAATTTAATGAAGTGCCACAGCACCATTTTAAGTGTGGGTTCCCCTGCCAGTCCCATAAATTATGGGCATCCACACATATATGGTTGGTGTCTCGTACTTTACAGGCATTGGGTAAAAGTTGGAAAACCATTTGGCAAAATAAATGTTGGTGCATCCATTTTCAGTTGTAAAGAAAAGAGAAAGTGGCACTTATTACGGGGACAGAGGGAGTATACATTCAGCAGTTTTGTTTCTCAGCGTCTTTGTCATCTATTTATGTATATGAGCCTCACACACGTAACTTTGGAAGTTTTGGGGAAAAAAAACAAAAGACGAAATTGATTCTAATCTTGTATTGGTAATTGGCAACATCGCAGGTTGATAGAAGGTATAAACAGTATTATCATCAGATGCAGATAGTAGTATCATCATTTGATGTGATAGCAGGATCAGGAGCAGCTAAACCATACACAGCACTTGCATTACAAACTATCTCCCGCCATTTCCGATGCTTGCGAGATGCAATCAATGGTCAAATTGAGGCAACTCGTAAGAATCTTGGAGAGCATGACACTTTGGAAAATGGCAAAGGGGTAGGAATCACACGGTTGCGTTATGTTGATCAGCAGCTGAGGCAACAAAAGGCTCTTCAACAGCTTGGTATGATGCAGCAAAATGCGTGGAGGCCACAGAGGGGGTTGCCTGAAAGCTCTGTTTCAATACTTCGTGCTTGGCTGTTTGAGCATTTTCTTCATCCGTAAATACTGACACATTGTTCTTTTCAAATATTCAACTGTAGATTGCTCTTGTCATGAAACAATTACAATTCCATGACACTAATGGATAAATACATTTTTCAGATATCCGAAGGATTCTGATAAGATAATGCTGGCGAGGCAAACTGGCTTAACCAGAAGTCAGGTAAACATAATACTAGCTCACCAACATTGCAAAGCAGACTTAAGTAAGCATCCTCCTAAATGATACTTGCAGTGAACATTAGAAAGAAAAAGAATGAGCTACATGTAAAACGATTATCTTTATCATTACCAAACTAGCATTTTGTTGCTTTTATGTGAAGGCTCTTTTCAATTTTGGTGCAGTAAGATTTTTCCCAATTTATAGTCATTGTACAAAATTATGTTTTCTCCTGCTCAGCATATCGTTCGACTACTGCAAGTCTTCATCTTTTTTGTTCTCAATGCTTGCTGTATCTACCAGCAGCCCACTGCTGCCGGCCCGAACAGTCATTATGAGGATGTCTACCTGACCCCATTCATGTTTACTGAAACAAATCGGTTTTTTAATGTTGATTTCCATGTGGCAGTATTTTCAAAAAGACCTACCAATATGGCACTTCTAGTGTTGTTTAGGTTTTGCGAATTGAAGAGGCATTTCTTTCTTGCTTAGGTTTCAAATTGGTTTATCAATGCACGGGTGCGTCTTTGGAAACCTATGGTCGAGGAGATGTACAAGGAAGAGTTCGCTGATGCAGAGATGGATTCTAATTCATCCTCTGAAAACAATGCAGCCAAAGGAACAAGAGGTGATGCAAAGAGCTCAGAGGACAGGGTTGAGGATCTGCAACAAAGTGGGAGTTCAGTTGCTACAGAGAGATGTAGTACTGGGCAATGGCTAGAGTCCAAATCCACCCACATAGCAGATTTTGAACTGGGCGGGTCAAACATTGGATCTAGTTTCCAAAACACTCTGCATGGGGAGGATGAAAGTGAATATGGGCTGTTGCAGCAGAGGCAGCGGCAAGGGCCTAACATGGGTGACAATAATAACTTACCTGATGTGTTTGCCCATTCTGGTGCAGGCACCGACAAGTTAATGGCCGCAGCAGCTGCTGCTTACCAAATGTCGGAATTGGGGAGGTTTGGAAGTGGAAGTGGTGTTTCTCTCACTTTGGGACTGCAGCATTGCGAGGTTGCTGCCCTACCCATGTCAAGAGGAACACATCACAGTTTTGTTGCCATGAGAGGGGATGACATGTACAATGCAACAACATCATCCACAGTAGGAGCTGAGACGGCTGATTTTGAGTGCATAAATCCCGGAAATCGGCAGCAGAGATTTGGTTCTCATTTACTGCATGATTTTGTCTCTTGACGATTCATCAAGCATGGCGCATTGAGTTGATCAGCCATCTTATTATTTCCACTACGCAGAAAAAGCAACTGTCAGGAATCATTTGAGTCGGAAGCTCATCCACTTGTGCTTGCTAGGGGTTGCCAACCATTATCAAGGGAATTAGTCCTATGGAAACGTAAAAAAACACAGTTGTAATATAACAAAACGATTGGAACGGCAACAGGGGCCGCATATTTGTAAAGATACAGAACATGATTCTTGCTTTGATGTGGGAAGGGGAATTGTAAAATTGGGTTCAGCTTCAGTCTGAATGGGACAGAAGCGTTCCTTGCATAAGATAAAGATGGGAAAATGGTTTGTCAGTCGTGTTAATACCTAACTCACCATAGAGAAACTAGTATGAATATTAGTGTCACCTTTTTCTGTATATTTATGTTCACCAATTGCATAAAACAGCTAAGAGGTTAGAACCGTAAGATGAGAAGATTGATTGCCGTCTAGAGATCTTTATCTCTGATGGTGCTTGGTAGAGTTCAACAGGGTTGAGTGCAATTGTTTGGGTATGACTGGGCATCAATTCTTCTCTAAGACATCGTTAGGACATTCTGCTTCCTTGCTGCGAATCTGCATTGGAAGTAGATCTCTGCCTTTTATTGGGCAATATGCTTTGTGTATACTTAGGACTTTATGTTAGTAACAATTCTCACTGATGGTTCATTTCAGTAGGAATCTCCTCCATCTTGCTGGTTTCCTATTGGTTGTTATAAATTCTTTCCAATGATGCTCAGTTATTGTCATTTCAAGAAAGAGAATGCTGCTCTATCTTGTTGGTTCCCTATTGGCTGTTATGAATTTTTTCCAGTGATGATCGTTTATTGTCATTTCAAGATGGAGAATGCTGCTCACCCACCAACTTGCTACCTCTATGATCTCTTAATATCTTCCTTTGTATTTTATTTTGATTACCAAGGGAAAAAAAAAAGAAGAAGAAGATTGATTGCAGGGAAGGACTCATCTTCCCCACTCTGACCGTTTTGATTCTTACAAACCTCTCTTTCTGAGTTCAATGTTGAAACCAATTAATTTTGGATTCCGATAGGCACCAATGTTAGCTATCAAGGTTAAGGATAACAATTAAAAGAGTTCTTCGGGCCAAACGAGAAAGAGACGGTAGTTGCTGCTCGAGTTTCAAGATTAAAGACGCATGCTACCCAACTCTCTACTTAACTCTTTAGGTCATTATCAGACAGAAGACGACGTACGAACTTCTATGAAAGATCCAGTTGGAATAAGCTTTGGTTTGGTTGTTCGCGTGGAAAGTGGTGGTTAATACGAGGCTAGAAAGGAAATGGAAAGGAAATATTAAAATAATATCGGCCAGTTGAACCAAAAACATTAAAACCTAATAAAAGCCGATAAGTCATTGTCTACTGGTTTCCTTTCCTGTAGACGGCATAAATCATAATTTCTTTTTATATGAAAACACATCCAATCCAACGTAACACATAAATAATCTTGATAAATTTCTGTATCCACTTCTTGTGGGTGCGCGTCTACCTAGCCTTTCCAGTTGTAGTGGTAAAAAATGGGTCATTCTAGCAAAGGATGTCAAGGAAAATATACTTGTAATCCGTATTCCTACATTTAAACGAAAAGCCTAGCGCAGGCAACTGTACACACAAACTTGAACAAAGGACTGAAAGGAGGTAATTTGATTCCCTACTTGTGGCTCGGCAAGAAATATTCTACAGAGCCCCCAGCTCGAAGGGGTCAAAAAACAGCCTGAGCCAACCACCAAGGATCACTCCTACACACTGCTTTCAGAACTTTACAGAACATTACTCCGCCCCCACCTAGGCCTTCAATGCCAGCAGCTATCTGAAAGACCCGAAACAGCTATGTCAGAAGGGCCAAAAATAAGAATTGAAGCATAAGCGTAGCCGATAAGCCTTCTGCCTCAATAAAATGATAGCACCTAGTACCTACCATATCTTATACCCGGCAAGAGGTTTCTCCTCTTTCCACTGAAGAGTGAGCTTTGGTAGGGTGGGTTGAGGTGGCATTTAGGGAGGGTAGACTTTGTAATAGAATTACTCTTGTAATGTAAACGAGTCCAACCCCACCACCCCCAAAATAAATAAATAACAAAATTAAAAAAAATAATAGAAGAAAAGAAAATTGATATGAGAACCGACCTTCTGTACAAGCCTTTAACATCTTCCCTTAACAGCGGACTTTCCAGAAAGGGATCATCACACTCATTCACATCAACTTTCTCCACTTGGAAATCACGGAAACCGCAGTACTGATTCCACTCAAACCACATTTTTGCAATCAGTTCCTTCTGAAAACAGGTACCGTGGTCTTCCTCTTCAGGTGACTCGGCAGCAACCAGTCTGTACGCATATACTTTCTTCTTTTGGCCAGGTCGAAAAGCACGGCCTATTGCTTGTCGGGTCACAGATGGATTAAGATGCACATCCAAAATGATAATGCGGGAAGCACCCACCAAAGAAATCCCCTCTCCACAAGCCCGGATAGATCCAAATAATACCTTGGCCTCAGGGGAATTGTTGAAGCGATCCATAGACCACTCCCTGTGCTCAGAACTTGACTCACCAGATATTGCAAAAACTTCTCGTCCTGGAAGCCAGCACTTCTCTTTCACAGCAAGTCTTTCCAAAAATTTCAGAGGGCACAGATACTGACTAAAAACTAAAAGCTTCTCACCAGAAGACTCGCATAAATTTAACATATTAAGAAAGAACTTTGCTTTGACACCATCCTTGATAATTATGTTGTTTAAAAGCTCATCCATCTTATCATCTGTCATTACAGAATTCTCAGGAGTTGAGGTCAGCTTAGGATGAAGATAAACAGCACTTCCAACAGATGAGATCTTGAACTTCCTCCGGATTTTTTTCAATGACTTCTGAGCCTCAGTCTTCTGTCTGGAAGTTAGACTGAGTAGCACAGTGAAGTCAACAAGTCCCGGAAGTTCATCCAGGAAATCCCCTTTGTAATAATGAAGGACCTTGCTGGTCATCTCGCGAAGGTCATGTATCACAGAAACTTTTCTTTCAAAATTCTCATCCTTTTGAAGTGTATTCTCTACCAAATCATAGAAAGCTGCTTCTCCACCAGCTTTGACCTGCTTCCTCACACCTGATATGTTCACTTTACTCATTATGCGTTTAATATGAGCTTTGGATGTATCAATCCTTAGAAACTTTGGCCTCACGAGGTTTAATATATTAAATACCTCTTTAACATGATTTTGATACAAAGTTCCTGAAAGCACTACTTTCCTAGGCGTCTGGACCTTTGCAAGGGACTGAAGCACATCAGTGTTTTCATTCCTGGGTGTATGTCCTTCATCTAGGATCAGAATTGAAGGTGCCTTCAGCAGTATCTCTTGGCAAGCAGTTGCTGTGATGCTTAAGCCACTGTCGTAAATGATTGTTGAGAACTGTTTGTATCCAAGAAAAAGAATACTTTTTTGATCCACCCACTTCTTTAACACTTCTAACTGCTGAGACCTGTTATCAGCCTTTACGCTGTAAAAATCATATAGTGGAATGTCCTCTACTTGCCATGTTTCGAATTCCCTTTTCCAAGTGGCCAGTATACCCTTCGGAAGCACAACTAGTGGTTTAGCATGTGGATATTTGGCTAGAAAGCTCTGTATAAAGCTTATAATCATAAATGTTTTCCCCGACCCAGGAGCATGAGCCAAGATGCAACCACCAGGATTATCTACCACCAAATTGCTACAAAGAAAGTTAAATCCCTCCACCTGATGAGGCTTCATCTGCTTCATGTGCCTTGGATGAGCAGAGATCTCAGTTACCATCAATTCATCTTCAGACAACTTGACTCCTGTTTCAGTTGATTCTGTGTCTTTGGCATTGCGTGGCTCATATATAGATGTACGTGTGGACCTTTTGACCTGGATTAAAGTGAAAAATGAGAATGATGAACAACTAAATCTGAACCCCCAATACATGAGTACATGTGTACCATGCCAAGAGAAGAGATTGGTGCTGTAAGCATCACGCATTAACTTAATATCACCCATTACTTAAGATAATAGTGAGCAAAAAACATAAGAAATGTAATGCAACTAAAAAGAGGGGAAAAAAGACATGCACTGGTACACGAGATAGTGAAACTACCAGAAAATAAAGAGAGAAAAATAACATTCAAAAAATGCAAAAGAACTGGAATCAACTGATTGAATATTTGGTGTAAGCATTACAAATATTACTCAACTAAACTTGCTTATTCATTACAATTGCTCCTCTCACAACAAGGACACTTGCTATCAACTACTTGAACTATAAGCCTACAATCAATCAACCTCAAATTATAGTCTGGCCCTGAAGTGCTTGTTGGCACAAATATGTAACCACACTTTTAAATCTGAGTTTCCACCATGGAAAAGAATGAGGAGTTGAGGGCGCAGGAAGGCATGAGTAATACAAAAGCAACACATGTCCAGACATATAAATGAAAGAATGGGCATACTCATCCAAATGGATACTTTGAGCATATTCGGTGTCAAAATCCTATACTTATATCAGTTAACACATGCTCCATATACAATCATCCACTGGGATGGAATAATGGTGGTGCATGTATTAGTGATCACAATGTACATGAAGTGATGCTAGCACCAAAATGAGATCCTAATGCAAAAATATTCTGTATAATTGATGTATATACCTTGCTGTATTGAATATCAATTATGGTTTCAATTCTTCTTTCAATGACTCCACAAACACGACATACGTAACCAATATCATCCTTCAACACAAAAGAATGTTCACAGTCATCATCTTCTTCTGTGTGTTCATCAGATGACTGGTTCTCAGAAACATCCTAAAAAACAAGAGAAGCCACAATCAGTATCAGCTATCAAGAGACCAGAGGAACTTTCTGGAGCATAAAATTCATATCCAACCATTACACCTTGTTAATCTTTTCATATATGCCCCCTGAAAGGTGAGTCCAATATTTAATCAAGTTCAAATCATAATATTTTTTTTTGTTTTATTTTTGTCATCAAGCCAAATCAGCAGACAGTAGATGAAAATACCTTAGAACATTCTAAGGCTACAGACATTTCCTGCCAAATATCTCCCAACCCATCATCTCTAGCCTCTGACTGATCACCAACATCATCTTCAACTCCAAGATAAACACCCTTACTCTTCTCAATACCAACTTCTTTGTTCTTCTCACCATCAGTTCCCTTATTCTTCGGAATATTGTTTACTTTTGGGAGGACAACCTTTTCTTCTTTATATAATCTCTTGTTAGAAAAGTCTCTAAGCTGCAGGTGGTGGACGAGAATTTAGAGCACATTAGAATAACAGAACATAATTTTAGCAATCAAGGTCCATTATTTTTGCTTTAAAGTTCAATCAATATGTCCTTTTCACGCTCAAATAGGAAACTAAAAACGCACATAAAGAAGAAATTACCACAATGTCCTTCACAGGAACTAGGCCAGTGGGTTTCCCCAACACAACTTCCTCAAACAATGGTTTAGGGAATTCGGTCTCTTCATCATCTGAATCAGGAATCACAACAGGTTCTATTGGTTTTTTAATGCCACCGGCGGCACAATCATCCTCCAAACAGATGACATTACTTTGAGTCGAACAGACAACCTGTTGATCTGTTGATCTTGACACCTCTTTAACGAGGTTCTTCTGTCCATCCATTGAAATATTTGAGAGGGAGGGATACATTTCAAAAAATGGATTAACCGTTTTTCTCCTCCTAGAAATAAGGGCTTCTATGTCCTTGGTAACACTTCCATACTTACCACTAGTAAAGGCCTCAAGCATATTAGAGACTGCAAACGGATCAGAATAATCAATAACATTTGGAGAGACATCTTCTTTCTTTTCTCTGGTTCCATTTTGTGTGCTGGTACGGAAGGTTGTGCTGCCATAGTCTTTTGTATCACAGGATAGTTTAGTTCTTTTATAACCATTAGGAAAGAAGTCAGCTGTCGAATATAACCAACCCTTGTGAGCCACAGACAAGTTAAATTAAATATACGAGAATAGATGGCACTGGCAAACAAGAAAATAGTAGGAGAGTTTCAGCGCACTGAAACCTGGAAAACACTCTAGAATCGCCATTAATTACAAGAATTTCAAAAAAATTTCCCTTTTGTTAATTGAGGCAATTTAACGGAGAATCAGTGAAAAATTAAAAGCAATATTTTTTAAAAAGGAAAAAAGAAGATAGACTTCACTATTCGGAGTTGTTTGTTCTTGCCAAGAGATAAAGTAGCTATAGGGTCAATCTTTGTTGCCGTAAGGCTAACATTCCTGTATTCGAGTTCCAAAACAAACATAAAGCAAACAACAACACAGAAGCAACTACCAGTGATAACATCAAAATATTAAATGAAGAGCCTAATCTGGATCCAGAAAAACTCGCCGATTTAGATAGAAAGAAGTGCACAAATTCAAATAAACCTACACGATCATGCAAGTAATCGCCTACCGTTTGAAGTCGCCAAATTCCTGTGTACAAACATCATTGGAGGCTCCATCGAGCACTGAATCAACCGAAAAAGAGAAGAACAAGGCTCTCTACAAGGAAAAGGCAAGAAAAGAAACGGACAATCTTGAATGGCGGAATGAGAGAATCGCAGTCAAAGTCAAACCCTAACTGCGACAAGAAAATAGGAACCAGGAAGCAGAAATGGAGGTTGACATAAGAAAACTCACATTCACGGCGGCGGCTAGCACCGAGAAAGGACGGCGCTTTCTGGCCGTCGCGCCGAGCTGCTGGAGGAGCAGAGAGAGAGCGTTCAAGCTTCGCTGTTGCAGTGAAGGGTGGAGTCCGATCATAGGCAGTCACGCAGAGAGGGACAGAGAGAGAATTTGTTACGCGCTTCGCGCACAATTGGGTTCATGCCTCCTCACCAACGTGGCAAAAGATGTGTCCAGTAGATTGTCCTAACTTCCAAACGAGGACCGGTAAAGCCTAAACTTGTTCGGGAGGCATCTTTATTCTGGAGAGAGTCAAAACAATCCCTGGAGTGATGATAGTTATTTTCCTTTATTTTTCACATACTATTGCATGGTAGTATTTGTGATTTTAGAACAAACGATAGTTTCTCTTTCTATTTTTTATCTTGTGTATAAGCTTTAGTCACATATATAGTATTTAAGGGCTTGATGTATTTTTGTTGTTTAATGATTGTTTTGTTAGACATATTGGCACACTCTTTTATGATGCTTAAGTCTGACTGCAAAATTATATTTTTTACAACTTGCCAATAGAGTAAGTTTATGTGTCAGTCAATATTTTCTAACACATCAAAAGTTTTTTCTTACATGAATTATAAATGCAAAAATGTCCAGGAAACTGGATTAAATTATTTCAATTAATTCGTCACAATTTATAGTGCAAACTTATGTGCAAGATTTTTCCATTTAAAGCCCATAACCAGCCGCAAGAAAAATGTTTCTGGCTTTTTACGAAACTCATAAGCCCAATGTGCTTATTCTTTTTTAGGATTCTTGAACTTCTGAGTTTAGGAGTCCTCAATAAAGGATCGTTAGATGAGTAGGGGTCATTTTGATATTGATCAGGGTGAAAAAAACTCATATGGTCTTTAACAAAAGGATAAATCTTGTGTGCATTCTATGTAGGCCTGCGCCCCAAAAGACGTTGTAGTTATAGGTTTCGTCAAATTTGGACACATTACTGTGATTGGCGAAATGGCTAGAGGTTTTAGAGAGGCACTAAGTTATTTAGCTCATGTATTTGAGCAGAGAAAAAAATCTATAATCTTAGAAATTATAAGGATGATCTAAAAGTCAAAATAAAGCTTGGGAACAGCCTAGATCATACTCAAAATTAGACAAAATCATAGTGATAAAGTTTTGTTTTAGAAAATAGAAATAATTTGGGAAAGTTTGGAAACCAAAATGATAAATAGATAGCATTTAGCATTTCAAATGAGAAAGTTATAAATCAAGGGTGGGGATGGATTTAAACCAAAGAAAAATGTGAAATAACTCAACCATAGAAAATAACAATATAGGCCCAAGGAAGTGATCACCTAGTCAAAAAGCAATCAATGCTAAAAAAAATAAAATAAAGTGATTGCCTCTTATGAAAGGAACAATGTAGAGAAAAAGGGATCAAGGTAAATACACAAAAAAAAAAAGTAAAATGATACTTCCTCCACTTCGTAAAGGTTGATCCTTTTACTTTTTTTGCTAAAATTTGATAAAAATATATTCATATTAATTTGTATTGTAATAAATTTTTAAAATTATATTTATAAACTAGAGTTTTTAAGGTACTAATTTCATATAAAAATATATATTTCTATAAAAAAAATTTTAAAGAAAAAATCATGAATTAAATTGATGTGAATAACAAAGGGGACAACCTTTGTAAAACAGAGGTAGCATTATTTTATTTACTGTTTATTAAACATTAAATAACTCTTACCCATTTAGTATATATAAGAGGAAAAAAGGAAAAAACACTGTTAAATCAAGCAAAAAGCTCTAACAGGTTAGGAGTATCAATTTTGATAAAAAATATTTTTAAAAAAGTAATCAAAATCTATTATAATATATTATAATAGTAGAAGTCAGAGTGAATAATCCTAAACTACAAAAGTGAAAGAGATGGGTATTGCTCATGTTCAGCCCAAAAGTTTGCTATTGCCAAGTTGGGGTTCGATTGGAAGATGGGAAAGTTTAAGGACAATTCAAATAAAGCATAAGATCCTAAGGACCTTTTTTTTTTTATATTTGTCCAATTTTTATCCTGCACATGTTCTTGGGCCAGGAAGCAAACTGTTCATTTTAACTCAACACAATTGCTAATATTCATCCAACAATACCATGCTTATATTTAGAAGTTATTAATAATAAGGCTAACTACAGAATTAGCCTCCAACTTGCCTAATTAGAGTGAGTTGGTCTAAAACTTAGCACTCACAAAAACTTGGCTCATAAACTTTAAAAAGCTATACACATTAGTCCATTGTCTATAATAACTAACTGAAGTCATTAAGATGTGAGGGATATAGATTTCATAGTCAGCTAAGGTGGGATAGGTAGGAAAAGAAAAGGCAAGACAATTCTTTTTTCCACTAGAGTGTGAAAAAGCCGGGAGTATGAGTTTGAGTAGGCTTTCCAACTTAAAAATAAAAATATAATTAGCACCCTCTTTTAAGAAAAAAGAAGTTAATTTCTTTTTTATATTTATTTAATTTCCTAAAATAAATGAAATAATTATTTTATGAAGCAAAAAAGAAAAATTACATTTCATCTTGTGGTCTGTATTGATAGTTACTGAATATAGTTTAAATTAGCACACAATTTATTTTACTTTAAGTCACTTTAATTTAAAATAATTTTTTATTTTATTTTTTTTTACCCGGGAAAAGTGTTATTTGAAAACCAATATTATTTAGGTGTAATAATTCATTGACTGTAAAATTTGAATAAACCATTGCACTTGTATAATATTAACTTTTAAATATAATTGATTTTGGGTGAAACAAGATGTAAAAAATAAACATTGGTTATTATAGCAAATAAACCTGGAACCAATTGCCAAATACATATATGTCACATCCACCTTAGCCAATAAATGGAAGTGCAAATGGACTGAAGTGCACACCTTTTCAAAGTACAGGGACCAAGTTTTAGTGCATGTTGAGTTTTAGACCAACTCGCTCTAGTTATTGAAGTTCAGGGGCTGATTGTGTAGTTAGGCCATATATATATATATAATAGGCCCCTCCCTCCTTGGCCTTTCCTTTGCTTTTGACC
The DNA here is from genome assembly GCA_005392925.1 of Aquilaria sinensis. NCBI lineage: Eukaryota > Viridiplantae > Streptophyta > Magnoliopsida > Malvales > Thymelaeaceae > Aquilaria > Aquilaria sinensis. The sequence goes on from SMDT01001377.1 coordinate 1,021,130, forward strand.
CCTTTCTAATGCTTTTTGTTCATTTCTCTCCTCTTCTGTTTTTGTTCATTTCTTCTTCCCTTCGGTTTTTTCCCACCAAAATCTCCGAGCTTTGTTCATTCTTTTATTTTCGTTTTCTTCTTTTATTGTACGTTCCGTGTACTATTCTGTTTCTTCCATATTTCACTTTTATCTAGTTTTCAATTTTCACTTTTTCTTACTTTTTTTTTAAAAAAAAATTCCAATTTTATTTATTCTCTTTGTCCATCTTTTCATTTTTTTTCTTCCAATTTTTCATCTTATTTTTTGTATTTAACTTTGTCTATAGTTTTGTCTCTAGTTTTCTTTTTTTCTCATTCATAATTTTTTTCCCCAAATTTGTTAACTAATAAAATAACAAAAAGCTAGTTGAGTAAAAAAAAATGAATAGTTAATAATAAAATAACTTAAAGGAACTAAAATAGAACATATAGGAACTAAAAAACAACATATTTATAAAAGAGTAAATAACTATGTATAAAAGAACATATAGAAACTTAAAAAAAAAAAAGAACAAAATAGCATATATGAACTAAAAAAAATTTTAATTTATGAGAGAACAAATAGTAATGCATGAAAAACATATAGAAACTGGAAAAAAACATAATAAAAGAGCATAAGAAATGGTAGTATAAGCACAAATAGAACATTGAATATGTTCTCTTTAAACTCCACACATATTCTTTGTATAGATGAAGATATATTAGACAAATAGTAAGTAATAGTCAGTTTAGAACAAAAGAACATATATTGTTTGATGATAGAACAATACAAAAGATGAGAACATATAATAACTTGAAAAGGAACAAATAATAAAGTATAAAAGAACACATGATATTTATAAAAGAACATATCTTGTAAAAGAACACATATAGTTCCCACAATGTTTGTTCTGAGGTATATTTGGAATTTCTCAAGGTTGGAATAATTTCTACTGGGTGCAGTATGAGACTTGACCTGCTGCTCTTGCATCATTTGATTGCAACAAACACCTTTAGAAAGATGTGGTAGCCATTTATTCTGCGAACTTTGATAAGGTAACTACTAATGGCAGAATCAGGTTTTTTTTATTTAAAGGATGAGTACGAGCGATATGGAAGAGAGTACAGTGAGATGGTGACGAGATTGATTTTTAGTGGTGGATATAAATAAAAGTTATTTGTGTTAATTCCTAATAATATACATACAAATAAATATTACTTTGAATAACCTTTAAGTTTTAATTTGAAATGAGTTATCAAACTTTATTAATTTTCAAAATAAAATATTTCTATAGTCACTAAATATATATACTTTATATTTAACTTTAGATTGGATAAGTCTTTAAAATTATATAGAACTTCAAAATGAATTTTGAATGAGAAATATTATTGTCACTTTTTAAGGTAAAATATAAAGATATTTAGTTAGTTTTTTAAAAAATTAAAGGGTTGTCTCCCACTTTTCAAGGTAGATTGTTTAGAAATATACTAATTCTAGTTTTTAGAATAAAATAATCAAAAGATATAAGAGTTTATAATTTCATAATAAAAAAATTAGAAAAAATTATTTTTTAACGACATTAGCACTTGTATTAAAGATTAATATGACTTATTTAAAACTTTTAAACTTAATATGATTTATGAAGTTCAATGACTAAAATATGTTGACTTGTAATATGAAAGATAACTATGCTAATTAAGTAAAGTCAAAGAGCTAATGTTATATTTAAGTCATGGTTTTAAGATAAGAAAAAAGAATGATAATTTTTTTTTAATTAGTGCAAATTCAATCCCCATAATTTTTAGCGAAAATCTTACTACTCTCATCTTTATATTCTTCCACCATATCCTTGGGGTGGGGGGGGGGGGGGGATTCACAGCCAATTCTTAACTTCTGTCAAAATGACCAAACTGATACATCATATTATTTCATTTTCAAAATTCTTGGGCTAGTAACTACCCCAAAATTTCTCCATATATTTTAATTTGATATGCATGCATTTCATATTTCTATTTTTATTAACATCTTCCTAAATAGGCAAAGGGGCTATGGGGAGAGTAATTTTAGCAATGAACTTTTTTTGTGGGTAAATTTGTCATTAATATTTTTATTGTGGATAATTTTGTTACAGACTATTAAATGGTAGAAATATTTAGTTTGTTCGGAGAATATTTCATTACATAACTCTTAAACTAGCCTTTGAAAGTTTTTTCCATAACTCCTAGCTACCAAAACCTTTCATAGCATCCAAATTAGTCAAAACTCTATGTTTGGCTACAAACCTCTATTGTTAAGCGTTTTTGTTTTCATCTTCCTCATTGTCACCAAATAGCCTTCACCACTGCTACCAGCGGTCCTTTATTATAGAACAATAGCGCTTCTTGATTTAGTCATGCCTACATCAACCGAACCCTATTTGATAAGGGTTTGTTTTAAGGAGTATTGTTGAGACGTATCAAAAAGTGGAGGTAGCATTGGTGGTGAAATAAATTGGAGGGTGGTGAAGGATACAAGGGGCTGCTAGAGCAAAAATGATGATGAAAATGATATATTTAGAAACACAATGACTAGAGTGTCGGTTAAAAAAAACTGGAATTGAAATTTACATTTTTCTCATTTTTCACATTTGCCATGTAAGTAATTTTAATGGTTGCTAATAAATTTGCTCCTAACATAAAATATTAATGGTAAATTTATACATTTCATAAAAATTAGTAACAAATTTACCTGCAAAAAAGTTCAATGGCAAAATTACTATCTACTATGATCTTTAGTGGTAAATTTGACCATATAAAAAGTTTCCATGCATGAGTCTGAGGAGGCAAAGGAACATGATGAAAGCTTTCTTTGGATAGACTGAACCTATTTGTTGATAAGGACAATAAGAAGTCTGTCTAATTGTAATGCAGAAGCGGTTGTAGAGGCAAACAAGGATCTCAAAATAGTATAAACTCCAGAGGAGACTGAGAATGCTACCACAGCCATAGGAAAAGATAAAAAAAGGAAACTATCAGAGGTTTTTGAGTAGGTTGCTTCAGATCATCTAACGCTGGCCGATGAAACAACCATTTTCAAACAATTGGAAAAGCTTGACAGTGATCAAGACCATGACCTTGTCATGACTAACAATTAGGAACACTCACCAAGAAGAAAAGGTGGCATAGTGATAGTTCTTCCTTCCATTAATTAGGGTAGGTAGCTTCTCAAATCTACATTTTGTACCATTCGGGATAGACGGTGATGTTTTATATGCTCGCTTTAACTTCTCATTCCCTGACCATATATTAGACTGCTAATTTTTGTCACCTCTTTAATCTTCCTGTGATTTTTCAAGGGTAGCAATGACATGTATTTCTTTTGCCTTATTTGACTTGTACAATCTGTTCAAATCCTTTGAAATGGAAATTGGTAAACGCCAATTGCAGAAACTCCCCTCCAAAATCATTGTGATCATGAAATTTGGATTTCTTCATTCAAAGCATGCAGCACGAGCCGAGCCTATTAATTTCCTTGAAAGAGGAGAGAATGGAAGAGTAGAAATACGAAAGACCTGTTTAGTTGTAGAAAATTTTTAAATTTTTCTAAAAAGAATTCTTAAAAAATTGAAACAAAAAAAGAAATCAATGTGTTCAGTTAACTAGTTTTCATTTTCATTTCTCTAAAAAAATAGTTTCTCATTTTATTAATAATTAAAAAACATTTTTTTATAGTTTCCCATTTTCCCAATCCTGGAAAATCCTTTTTTTATTTCTGTTAAAAGAGTCGCACAGATCTGACTCTCTCGCCACCGTCTCACCATGACTCCGACTTATTAGCCCAGCGACGATTAGGAGTGAGAGAGGACGAGAGAAGATGGAGAAGGCAAGGATGAGATCGACGACGATGAGGCAGGTGACTTCGAAGTAGGCGTAGTTCTTGCGGAGGCGGAGGGCTCGGACCAGGGGCAGTGCTGGGAGAGGCGGTCGTGCGCGGATGGTGTTTGAAATGTTGGAGAAGCAATGGGAGGCAAGGGTGGCAGTGGAGACTTGGACTGCAAGTTGGCTGTGAGATGGGGAAGACCGGTGGAGACATGGAAGATATCCGATCTGTAGATCTGAGACATTTTTTTAGGACGCATGGTTCAGTGTTTCACAGGATCTCGAGTGGAAGAAAAATCATTTTTAATTTTGAACTGACTAAATTTGGAGTCTAATTCCCTTGTCCCATTTTTCTGTGTTCCCTATGTACCCTATATTATTTTTATGCCACGTGGATTAGTTAACTGAAGTTTAATAGTACAATTAAGAAGGCAATGGATGTAATGGAGCGATCACTCTGCCAAACCCTAAAAGAAAAAGAAAATCAAAATCTCTGCCTCTGTTCAACAACACTCCTCAGCTCATCTACATCCTTCACGGCATGGAAATTTAGGACACCATTATGCCTGGTTGTCCTGAGACTTACCAGGATTCTGAACAAGGTAGACGTCAGGGGTCGCAGTGGTCATCTCCTGACCAGCACCAGAAGCTCCACTGCTTTCGTGACGGTGACGTGATTGCACTCCCGGCAGGCATCGCTCACTGGTGCTACAACAACGATGACAAACTAGTTGTTGCCGTCCACCTTCTTGATCTCAGCAACAGCCAGAACCAACTCGACAAGGAGTCCAATTCCCCTGTCCCTTTTTTTTCCTATCCATACCTTCTCTTCATGCCATCAAACATGGGACGCTGCTCTAGATCAAGGCCGTATTTTTCTATAACAAGGGAAACATAATCCTCCTGTAGAGAGGACAATCCATTGAAGACCCGGGTGAGAGAGGACAAGAGACGACTTAGCAACTAGAGTAATGGAAGCATGGATTGGAGAAACTTCTTCGACGGCCATGGTCAAGTTCCCGGCCAACGCTTTTCCTTTTCATCTCCTGCTCTGTTTTTTGTTCCTTTAGCATCTGCCGTCAAATCTCTGTTTCATTCCGTTTCTATCTAACCTAAATATTAAATTTAAGTTAAGTATGATACATGGCATAAAGAGAAGGTAGAAGACAGGATGAGGCAGGAAAAAAGGGGACAGGGGAATTGGACTCCTAAATTTGTTCTCTATAAAACATATTGGAAAATTGTACATAAGAAGTGAAACCTAGAACTAGAAAATGAAAAGGAAAATTGTTTTCTGCATCCAAACACAACACCAAAATCATTATCTTTAATTTATTAGTTTCAGAATTGAAGTTTATGTACAAAAAACAAATAAGATGAAGGCTCATTTACAAGCGATGGGAAGTATTTACATGCTTATCATTACAGGTCTAGCGAATTGGGTGCCGCTGGGTACTCCTGTGCATGAATATTGAGGATAATGTATTTCCTTCCTGCTGGAATATTTCTTCCTTTTCTTAGCATCTCCATGTTCTTGTTTCTTTAGGTCCTCTAGGCACCTTACGTCCGCCATGCACTCGAACGACCTTGATTTCCCGGAGTAGTATCTCGATAACCCTCTCCTGCTGAAAAAAAAAAAAGAAACAAAATATCAAAATTTCTATTTGTATGCGGATGAATGTAGAGAAAATTATGGTGCTGATCTCACCTCTGTGGAAGGTTGCTCCTTAGAGCTTCCATGTCAAAACTATTCATTTCACTTGGATTCTCCATTGTGAAACAAACAAGAAAAGAGCGAGTTTTGGGAAATGTTGAAGCTTTTTGGATTTTAGGAATTGATGAGTTACGTTGTTTTTATACCAAATGAAGGATGGTTGCAAAAACAGGGGGCTGGTTCAAAGATTGGAGCCCCATTCTTTTTGGATCAGGAGGGATTCTGCGCTTGTTAAGCTCTTTTACACCCTTCTCTATTTTATCTCTTGTTCATTCATATTATTATGTATCCTCACAGTGTTCAAATATTAACATTCCATTTTACTAATTAAGGTTTAATAATAGGGTAAATAGCACCTATCATCCCTAAACTAAGACTCATATTTCAGACATCCTAAAACTACAAAACATTACACCATTTATTTTTTAACTATGAAAATGTTACACCAATCAACCTGTTGTTAATTGCAATAGTTAAAATAAAACTAGCTTTAATCCCTAAAAACCTTCTATTTGTTATAAAAATCTCAAAACATTTACATCTTACAATAAAACCATCATCCCATCATACCTTCATCTTTGCTCCTCCACCCCTCATGACCTTCACCTCCATATGCCCCGCACTAATTTACCACTGTCATGTCCCTTTCTCGCCGGTGACATTTTACGTCGCAGCCACCGCTGAGGATTAATCTATGGAGAAAGGAGAACAAAAGGCTCAAACCCTTGAGGTCAGAACGTGGCCTTTTTCCTCATTGATGCCATTCTTCTACGTAGTCTTCTGTTGCCGTTTTTGGTCACCGTCTTGTTGCGCTCTCTTGTCGATTAAGCATCATCTTCTATAGCATTTTCCCGTCACACTTTGATCTTGCCCATTGTCGTCCTCTATTGTCATTTCCCTTAGATCCCGCCTAAACATCTCCCTTCAAAAGTGCTCCAACATTGTTGTTTTTCTTTGATCGCTCATTGCTGGAGGAAGACAATGTTTGACAATCGTGCGCTGCTAGATGAAGACGATTGTGCACTGTTGGAGGGAGACGATCACGCATTGTCAAAGGAAGACAACCATTGACAATCTAGCTGGAAAAGAGGGGAGGTGGGATTGCAAGTGGGGAGGTTGGCTTGGAATCAATGACAGAGGACGTGAGAACCGAATGGGTGAAGCAAAGGATGGCGGTAGTCATAGAGGAGGGAAGGCTATTAGGAGAATATGGTTTTATTATAAAATGTAAAAGTTTTAAGGTTTTTATGATAAATTGACGGTTTTTAGGGGTTAAAACTAGCTTTTTACATTTTCTTCCGTCCATTTTAACGGTTGTAGTTAATAGCAAGACAATTTGTGTAACATTTTCATAGTTAAAAGATAAATGATGTAACGTTTTGTAGTTCCGGGATGAGTCCAAACCATGAGTCTTAATTTAGGGATGACGAGTACTGTTTACCCTTAACAATAATAGTAAACAATTATTATTATTATTATTATTATTATTATTATTATTATTATTATTATTATTATTTTAAAGTATTACCTGGAGAAATAATATTAGGAAATTTCGAACTAGTATTGTTTTTGTATCCCAATCGAGTTATAGGGGGGGCCAGAAAAAGGCAATTTATGCAATATTGGCGGTTTAGAGAAAAGTTAATTAAGTTGATTCTAATGCAATGACGCAAGATAAAGGGCAAAGGAATTATGTGTTCGATTGGACGACTTGCTGTTGTCAAAACTAGTTACCTTTGTTTTCAATTAAATTTTCATAATTTGAAAGGCCTTGAGCATTAAAGTTTTGATCTAGTGGTTAAAATATGTAGTTTATATTAGGAGGCTGAAGGTTCAATTCTTCGATATCCTTTGACTCTCCCTTAAAAAGCAAAAATTTGGTGGCTAAAGTGATTAACCCAATAAGGTCTGATGTTAGTAAAAAAGCCAATAATACGGGACGATTTCATTTTAACTTAAGTTGATTGATTTATTTTTATTTTTATATTTTGTTTACTTGAAATTAATTTTATTTGAAAACCAATATTATATAGTTGTAATAAGCTATTTGATGATAAATTTTCATGATATTATTGAATTTTTATGGATTTTTCTTTTTTTAATGCCTTAAACTAGAAAAATTCATAAAAATTTAGTAAGATTACAAAATTATATTTTCAATGAATTATTGTAACTACATAATATTGAATTTTAATTAAAATTAGTTTTTAGTAAAAAATATATAAGAATAAAAAATAAGTCACTTTAAAGTCAATTCACTTAAGTTAAAATGAATTGAGTGGTAGTTTCTAAGTTGGAAAAAAGCTACATTATTAAATATGCAGAAAAAGTCGATTTTCTATCTTTCTTCCCATAGGATGCCAGGGTTATTTTTGTACAGTTTTGGAGTCTAACGAAATCTTGCTTATTACCAAAACAAAATACATATATTAAATTTAAGTTCAATCTATTGTGTTTCCTGATAAAATGCCGAATTAGATAAATGCATTGACTTGGTAAGTTTTGAGCTTGGCCAAAAGTTCAGAATCGGGCATTAGGAGTTCACCTGAAGCAAAGAAGGGAAAAGAAGAGATGACTGGGTAGCAGCAGGATAAGGGAAAAGATAATAAGAGCGTGAGTACCAGTTTCTTTTTTTTTCCCCTATGTTTTGTACTGGCTTTTAGTTAACAAGAATCAGTCGATTGCAGATATTTGTGTTTTAAGCTTTTTAGGTTGGCCTGTTGCTTGGTACCGTGCTCTGTTGGTCTTTTGCTAGTACTGTCATATGAATTGATGATCGACTCCATACACAGCTTCGAGTTTTGCTGCAATTTGAATGACGATTTATATAGGTTACGGGTGAAGTTGCAGCAATTTAGTAAGTTTAATCATGATGGTGAGAGTCGAGACTTTATAGGAAGGACAAGGAGACAGGGGAGATGGTGATTGAAGAGTCTACATTAAACACTTTGTCACTACCATGAAATGAAGTCATCTCTCCCCACATTTGTATCGCAACAAAACTGTTGCACATTACATCTTCTCTGATCAAGCAGCAAAACCTAATTCTCTTTACCTACCACACCCTTCCAAACTGAGCAAAAATTGTGGTTCCAGAACGCTCGTTAATGGAGCAACAAGAGCAGCAGCCCCATTCGGTTTTCCGTGAGTAAACGCCTCTTGCAGCTGCAGAGCATGCTCCAAATTCCGGAGCTCCCATGGTAGGCCTGTCCACTCCATGATCTACCATGCACTTCTCCGTGGCCTCAACAAACTTCATGGCCGACTCAGGACTGATTGTTCCCATCAGATGGGGGTCGATGATCTTCTCCAGCAACCCTTTGCTCTTCCATTGCATTGCCTATTCTGCCAAATTAACCTGCTCCCTCGGCAGCTGCGGGTTGAGTGCAGGTCTAGCACAGAGAACTTCAAGCAACACTACCCCAAAAGAGTACACGTCCGACTTGTCTGTCAACTGCTGTCTCCTGAAGTACACCGGGTCCAAAACCCAAATACCCGAAGCTACCCTTCACTGCGGTGCTCACATGATTCTGCCCCATAGGCCCGTCTTTGGAGAGCCCAAAATCAGCTACCTTTGCCACAAAGGCATCATCCAGAAGAATGTTGGTGGTCTTACACGGTGGATGATCCCTTGTGTGGTCCCCGTGTGAAGGTATTGCGACCCCAGAGCTGCACCAATGCAGATCTCTAGCCTCTGTTCCCATGACAATGGCGGCAAATTCTTCCCATAGGCCCGTTCAACATGTACTCATGCACTAGAATCATTTCGTTGTTCTCATCGCATTACCCGATCAGTGACACGAAATGCCTGTGCCTCAGCTTGGACAGCATCTGGATTTCAGTTTGAAACTCAGTGATGCCCTGCTCCGATTGCGGCTTCCCCCTCTTGACCGCAACTTTAGTTCCATCGTCAATTTCTCCTAGATAAACATTCCCGAATCCTCAAACGCCGATGATGGCGCTTGAATCGAAGTTTTTGGGGGTTTCTTGGAGCTCCGCGAAAGATTAGTACCGGCCCAATCCCATTGCTGAGTTGCTCTTGCGGGAGCTCTTTCTGCTCAAGAAGGTAGACTCGCCGGTATGTATAGGTAGCAAGTCAAGAAGAGACGCTGTTCCTCCTCTGCCAATCTTGGGGCCTTCTCTTCCATCTGATCACCATGGCGCCCAATCCGATGAACGCCCCGAACATCATGGCTAAGCCGACAGCGGCCACCGTGCGTCTCGCCCCGAATTCCTCCGATTTCCCGTCGACCCCAAATTTGCCGTCCAAACTATCAACCGAATTGCTCATCTTCAACACTTCCAACCCGTTCAAGATCGCGTTGGGGACGCCGGCGTCCTCGTTCAAGGGACCGATCTGGACGCTTAGTTTGTCGACGACCGTCGAAGCGTTCACCACTATGTCTTTGTAATAAGGAGTCGCTAAACCACCGGTAATGCTTGACAAATCCAACCCAGAAATCGCCATTTTTTCGTTGATAAACAAGTTGAAGTATAAATCGTTCATCACTTTGCTCACGATATCGCAGAAATGGAAACGCAACATATAATCAAACATCGTGTCGACATCAAATTCCCAAGAGAAGTTAAAGTTGGGCGGCTGCCCAGTGGCCATCTGTTGGGCCGTCGAGTAAACCGTCGCGGGAGCGATCAATGGGGAAAGAGTCTTAGGGTACTGAATCGCCGTCGTGGCTACCGAGACGTTCTGAGCCAGTTTCGAGTCTTTGAGGAACCCAGTGTCGGGGCAACCATAAGCGGCCGAGCGTGTCGTTTCTGGAGGTGATTTCTGGGCCTCCCATGTTGAGCCGGTGAACCACGTGGAACGCATATCCGGTGAGACCCGAGACGGTGTTGACGGGGACGAGGCTGGAGCCCTGATCAGCAATTAAGGTGCCCGGGGTGGAGACGATTTCGATGGCGTTGACGAAGGCGGCCAGCTTCACGTTGATGGGATACTCTTTGACGACGGGCTTTGTGTCGTTTTGGAACTTGAAGTGGTGTAGGAGCACGCATTGGTCGGTCATGACGTTGAAGGTATCCTGACGAAGGTTAAAACGGTCGTTTTTCACGGGGAAGAAGTGAAGGCGCATCCAGTGAAAGCCAGAATGAGTCAGCGAGACGGTGTAGGTGGACTCGGCCTAGAAAACCCTGGCGCTGAGGTAGACCGGCGAAGGGACGTCGACACTAGAGTTGGGGACCGAAACCATTATCTCTTCCTTTGTCTTGACGGTGGAGACCTCCTTTTCAGGCTTGAAAGATCGGCCCGCAGTCCATGAGGAGGTTGTCTTGAGGGGTGAAGGCGGTGGAGGGGGCGGCTGAGGATAAGGCCGGGGTAGCAAGGAGGAGGGCCAGGAAGATGGCCATCACTGGAGATAGAAAATAAAAGGATAGGGCTCATGGTTTATTTTCTATCTCCATCCCCCATGGGAGGTGAGAAAGGTGCGCTAGGATTTTCTGAAGTCACATAGGATGGTCCTGAAGAGAAGTGTGACAGCTGGAAAGACGTTGTAGCGGTTTCCCAAGAATAGGCAATGTTTTGGGTAGAAGAAGAAATATCTATCTTCAGCAGAATCGATGGGGGGTTTTGGCGCCAATTTTAGATTCCGAAAGCTGATGAGGAAATGAAGGTTCTCAAGCCCAATTAGGTCTTCTGGGGTCCTTTAATGAACCCAAAAACTGAGAAAACAATAAAAAGGGGAAATGAAGGTTTAAAATGGTCAATTGTCAACTTCTCTTTTCATTTTCTGAGAAAGAGTCTTCTTGCTTACCATTTAAAATTCAAATCCTAGCTGGCAAGATCCATTTAAATTCACAGGCAATGAACACTGACAGGCTACTACTGGAGAGTGCATACTTTGGACATTGGTGCTACTGCTAAATAATCTCAGAAATTTTAGTTCTTGGGCGCGTGATAAACACACTTTGCTGAGATGAGGAACTCTCCAGGGATTCCTAGTTCTTGCATGTCAGCAAAGTATAAGTTTGACACTGAGCCACCCTCATGGATATTTTAGTTTTGCTGCCACTGGAGAGCATCAAGAGCTTGCTCGTGAATTTGTTCGTCTCCTGCTGCCACCACATTAAAGCCTATAACATTGACACAAAGGATATGTGTGAGATGGTTTGTTTACATGCAGGAACAGATGAATTGGAATTAACATCATTTGAAAAGTTAGCCTACTTGCAGCACGCGACTCTTGAGAAGCTTCCCAGGAAAGTTGATGTCCTTTCCAGTCTGTTATAACACCACCAGCACCTTTTATCACAGGTATAAGCGAAAGGAAATCATACGGCTGGCAAAGAAATGACAACTGTAGTCAGATAAAACTCGTCTATTCTTTGCAACTCCAGCTTTTTCTTTCAATAACAAATACGAGTGCTATTTTGTTTACACCAAATTATAATGTTACTTTAACCTAACAGTGCATAATTTTCTACGAAAACTTCACTGCATGTGCCATCCTTATAGGCTTATTACTATCAAGATGAGAATGGAATAAAGAACACGCTGTTTAAGCATTACCTAATCTTTGTAACTGAAAGAGATCTGACTCCACAATTACCTTGAGACCAGACTCGATTACAAGATCCACATAACCAGAAGCCAAAAGCGCATAAGCATAGCAGTCACAACCATATAACGGAACTTTCACCTGTAAATAAAAGAAGACCAGCAACGGACAATAATCCATAAACATGACAATTCTATATTTCTAGAAGAATAGAAGGGGCTCTGATGGATGACAGACCTTATTTCTAACACGAACAAATGCCTCTTCTGCATCTCCACTGAACAAATGGGGACTTGTTGTGTACCTGACAAATTCAATACATATGGAAAAGTTCTATTATACTGCTGAATAAAGCCCTCGAATCAGTCAAAGATATGGTGTTAAAAACCATTGTACTTTATTCACCCCCTAAGCCAAAACCACTCTCCTCAGCTGGACGCTAATCCTCTCACCTTTCTAGAATATAGACAATCCCAAAATAAAATGAATCTTAAGCCCCCAAGGACCCAATAAAATCAAGCACACACACACAAACGAAGAAGAAACCTGAAAAGAGAAATTCATCTCTTGCCTCCAGGTGGGAAGCAAGAAACTCAATGGAAAGATGAATACTGTGATAATTTGTATAGCTTCCAACTAAGGCTAAAGAGACCAATTGAAGTCAGGAAAAACATACAAATATGCTTGTGAAAGCTTTGTACAGCTGCGTGTAGAAAGTTCCTGCCCATTCAAGGTAGTTCTCCTCCCACTTATCCCAATCCATCTTTCTCTAAGGACAGGCTGATCAATTATGCCAAGAATCTGGGGGACAAAAAAGGATATAAATGAGAAACCAAATCCTAGGTGCAGTTCCAGTGTCGCAGAAAATTATATTTGACATCAAAGTGAGGAAAAAGTCAGCGCTACTCCAATGCAGGCGTTAGTATAACCTCTGACAACAATTGGAGTTTAATTATCACACAAGGATATCCAGACATATTGATATACCTCAAGAACAATAACGGGAAATCTGTTACAGGCAATCTATGGACTTCATCATTCATAAAGCTGTATTCAGCCAGAAAAGAGCAGTAACGTAAGAAAGCCAGAAATGATTTTTTTTTTTTAAAGAAAAGAAGTAAAACTGTATCTTTTTCAATTCCACAGCTAAATTTAAATCATTAATTAAATGATAAGCATGGTCACTCTGCTGGGACTGACATAGGCGGACGGAACTTACTGGTTTACCCCTGTATAGCAGAGCGATGAGAGTGCCAAATACTGGCTTTCCTGAAACAAGAGAAGCAAACTCAATTTCATGAAAATTCAACTTAAACACCGTGTTTTCCCAAGGAAAAAAAGGGGAATGAATCAGTGAAAAATAAATAAATAAATACCGGTAATGAAGCTTTTTGTGCCATCTATTGGATCTAAAACCCAAACAAAGTCAGCGAACTTCTCTTTGCATCTCCAGCCATTTTCCTCACCATAACTGCAATTACATCTCTAGTAATTTCAGCGAATAAAGCATCATCACTTATTTACATCTTTCCGACTGTTGAAGGCATAAAAAAGGGACAGAGAGAGGGCGAAATAAAGCATTACTCTTTCTTTATATATCTTGAAATCCAAATATCTATAGCATCACTAGCTTTCACATAACAGAGAATTACTTGTCCACTAGAAAGCAACTACTCCGTTGATTTCTTCCCTTGTTTCTTAGCAATCAAAAAAGAAGATATCGCCAACTATCTAAACACAACGTTAATAACTCACATTCCATGAGAAGGGAAATCCTCGAATATGATTGAAGCCATAGCTTCTTCAGCTGCTTGATCTGCAATGGTCACAGGACCTGCAGCGAAACATCAAATTTGACAGACCTGGTAAGAAACTCGGACGAATGGGAGAAGAATGCAGCAAACTACCTTGCTTTTGAAGAAGATAGAAAACCAAAAATCAAACATAAAACATATCAGTACTGAAAATTAGTTTGATAAAATTGAATCCAGAGCCCTGCTGTGACACATTCTCAACTCTTGGTTCAATCGGATGTTAAAATGCTAAGCAGCTAGAAAAGCATCCTCAATGTTACATGTTAAAGCGTCTGGCAATTTAACCCAGGAAAGAAGAGAACCCACTCAAATCTTCTTTATCGATAATATCGAATTTCTTCCGGAAGTACTTGCGGATCACGTGGCCAGCGGCATCTGCGAGCTTGTTGGCGACTTCTGCGAAGTGGTCGAGCTGAGCGTCGCCTATTGCCGATTGAATTGAATCCAAATGGCTGGAGAGCTTGTCCATAGGCTGCGCTCGGAGAGAGAGACCGGAGAACTTAACCGGATAAAGCGAAACGGAAGGGGAGTTGAGGGAAGTCGAATGACGGAGGAGGGAGGCCGGGGAGGAGGGGGGAGGGAGGGATAGAGAAGCACTAGTAAGGGAACGGGGCTGAGATTGGAGGAGCATTGGAGAAGAGAAGGCTTGAATTAAATAGGCGGAGGAGAGGAGAAGACGGCGACGAGAGGCAGGCACCGAGAGGGGAGCTGCGAAAAGTTGAAGTTGACGTGTATGCCATTGACACCCTGTTTAATTGTTCAGTTCAGTTGGATTCTTCTCCTGTTTACGTTCATGGTCACTCAACTTAAAATGATTGTTCAGTTGGATCCTTGAAAACCATTTGAATTTCATCTTATCAGCGATTGAACTCTTTTACAGTTACAGGTATTTCTTAAAAAAAAAAAATGATGAGGGATGTATACTCACTTATTGCCTTTATTTTGGACTCCATCCTCGGTCCGAAAAAGTTAAGGGATGTTTAGATATGGAGAACAGTTTTTTTATGGCAGAAATATCAAATTTATCATTAATGTTTTGGGTAAGGAGCGGATATGTCACTATAGTTTTTTTTTACCTAATCTCCCCACCAATATTTTAAAATAGGCCAAATATGCCACTGCTATTTAGAAGAATAACGGAAAATAAGGGTGAATATGGGTCAGGCTGATTCGGTTTTATTGTAGAACCAAACTAAACTGAAATGGCATCGGTTCCAACATTTTTCTACCCAACCCGAAAACCAAGAATCAAACAGAACCAGAACCATGGTTCTGGGTTTTTCGGTTTTGATTCTCGGGTTTTTCAGTTTATACCATATACCTGTAACAATATCAAAATTCAATAAAACTGCATCAATATCCAGTTTTATGAAATATTCAACATAATATATAATTAAATTAATACTTAATTGTATGTACTTAGACATATTCAAGAGAGTTTAAAATGTTATTTTTACCAAAATGATTCAAATGAGTTGCTTGTGGAGTATTTTTCATCTTAACTAGTTTACTTTACTTCCTTCCTATAATTTCAACGTTTAACATTTGTATGACATTCAATATAGAAAGCTGAGCCTTTAAGACTATATTTTTTAGTATAAAAACCTAAATTGTATAGATGTCATGAATTTTTAGTTTCGCATGACTCATAAATGAAAAAAAAATATGATGATTGTGTTGTACAGAGTAGCCTGGAATGGAAGATCGAAAGCAAAATGACTTAGAAGTAATCGGTTTAGAAAGTGAAGTGATTTAAGTGAATATAGAAAATTTTGGTAAATGATCCTATAACTTTCATACTGTTTTAATTTGAGACATTAGTTTAAGAGTTTAATATAAAAATACAAAATGACCATTATAATTCTTTAAATATATATATATATATATATACTATAATTTTTATTATATAATTATATATATATCTCGGGTTCAGTTCCATATGGAACCAAAACCAACCCAAAAACCGTTGGTTCTCCTATATGTGAAACCAACTCACAAACTATGATCAATTTTTACCCAATGCAACTCAACCCAATAGGGGTGGTTTGGGCTGAGTTTCAGATTTACCCAACCCATGCTCACCCCTAACAGAAAAATGGTAAAAATAACAGGTTTTGAAATCTTGGAGTTATTATGTATTTTTCAAAAAATATCAGGATCATTGAAATTTTTATTAAAAGAGTGTCTGACCTCTACCATCAGCACTTCAACCCTGTTGTTGTCTTTGTCACCAGCACCCCAATCCAATTACTGTCATCTCTCTGTCTCTATTATCTAATCTCCTCCCTGACATTTCTGAGAGAGAGAGAGAGAGAGTTTAATTATAAAAAATCTTTAAAGTCTTTTAAAACTTACATTTTCACCATAAAATTTTAAAACTTTGTTATTTTTAACATTTTTTGTTGGCCTTTTAACATTTTCTATTAGATTTTTAATGGCAAATGACATATTCACTTTTAATTTAAAACTATAGTGGCATATCTGACTCATTTTAAAATATTAGTTTGGAGATTGGGCAAAAAAAAAAAAAAATAGAATGGCATATCAACTCCCAACCCCAAATTTTAGTTACAAATTTGATATTTTTACCTTTTTTTAATCTTAAAATTTATTAAAATTCATGTACTTTACACGGTTACACCTTGACAACTCGAGCTCATCACTCGAGCTCAGAGCAGGTGTATTTTTTGTTTTCTTTAATCATAGGAAAAATTAGAAAAATCTCTGAAGTTTAGTGAAACCTCCATTTTTATCTTTTCTGTATTAAATACCTACATGTACCTCATTTAAAAACTAACATGCCTACACTTACACTCTATAAAGTTAACTTTGTCATTCACCGTCAATACAGAAAAGAGAAAATTCTATTTTGCCCTCCTAACCTTTTTCCATAAAATCTTTACTCCACAAACTTCTGCATCTAACGAAAACAACACCCATAAACAAAAAAAGAAAACGTTTAAAACAAGACAAACACCATCTCTTCTTCATCATGAAACCAGAAGCCATCTTCAGGTTCCTCACCGCTGCCAAAAGCCCTCGCCCCTACTCTCTCCTCACTGCTGCCGGAACTCCGACTCAAGAATCTCAAATCCGAACCGCATTTCTCGCCTCCTCCTTCATCGCGTTTTGGCCACCTTAAATTCCCAAATCGTCGTCTCCCTCTATTTTTTTCGATTTGAAACTGACCTACTTGATGATGTCATGATAAACACCTCAGATGTGTGTGCCTGGAAGTCGAGACGGCTGAGCTGTTTGACGGCAACATCCAACCTCAGCAAGGTTGCTGCTACAACCAAGGAAGGACAAGAAACCTCCGCGGAAATTGTAGTCCGACAGTGATTCCAATGGCAGCAACCAGATCTACAGTCGAACGCAGCACCAGCGAGTGAACCTGCCCGTACTCTCGTCCCCACCGTACTCAATCAGACTCAATTGGAAACGAACCCACTAGTCGGTTGTAGCGGGCGATGGTGAGGAAAGCGAAGATCGAGTGGATTTGGTGGGTTGGGCTCAGACGAGTTGTTCACAGACATGGATTTCCGATTCAATTTGGTGAGGAAAATGAAGGTCGAGCGGCGATTCCATCGTGTCTGCTGCGATTCGAACTCTGATTCGATTTCTGATTCCATCGTGATGGCCTCTTTCCAATTCGATCTTTAATCGTGCCTCGTGACTGTCCTCTCCCTCGCTGACTTGTAACTCACCGAATCGAATGGCTGGCGGTAAGAGAAAAGAAGAAAGAAAAAGAGAGGAAGAGAGAGTTTCCAGTTGTTAGATTAAAGTTGGGAGCAAAGTTTTTATGAAAGAAGGTCAGGAGGGCAAAATAAGCATTTTCTCCTTTCTGTGGTGGGGGTAATTATAGGTTAGTTTAGGTGTTTTAATGGATGTTAACGGTGGAGGAAGTATATGTAGGGATATTAAGCTTTTGAGAGGGGTCAAGGGAGTTTTTTAAAACAATGAGGATAAAAATCTGGATTTCACTAAACTTCCGAGATATTTTTATAATTTTCCCTTACTTATGATTTTCCTTCACGAGATCAAGCCTGGTGTTTATAACTTTATTGACAACGTGATGGTTTGGCCCTGGGGAGGACGACGATCGCGTCACGTCCCCACCATTCCCCTCCTTGATTTGACATCGCCACCCTGCTTCCATCGCACCTACCGATCACCGCTATCACGGGCCCAACCTACCGTCGCCTCATCTCGCCGTTCATTGCTGAATTGCAGAAAGGGCGAGTCAGCAAGAAACGAAGCCAATCTACGAGGGTTTTCAGAAATTTTGGGCTTATGTTGGTTTCTTCAATGTTTCTCATTTTACCTAAATTTACCCTGAGTTTTATTTTTAAGCTAAAATTTGCATTTATAAGTACAAGCGAAAAAAATATATTTACAAGCAAAAACAATATTTTAGTAATAGTTTTCTAATATAATTTGTACATATGCATTATATATTCTATACATATGCGTTACTTGCTGTTATACATTAACTTTCACACAAACATAATAGCATCGGGGCAAAAGTACAAAAAAGTTACTAAAGTTATGGCTCTGAACATACTTACTCACTATAGTTTTAAATGGTGCCAAATTCATAACTAAAGTTTTAGTTCAGACCAAAATTCAACATTAGGCCATTAGTAGGCTGACATGTAAACAAAATGGTAAATTAGAAAATGACATGGTGATGTAATTATCAACTTAACTCTTAACTTTCTTGAATCATACAAATTGATGCATAATGGCTCCAATAATACTGTCTCATCCTGCTTGAATTCATCTGAGCAACAATACTACAACACAATTTGATTAGAATAAGAATAAACAAAAATTTGACCTCAAAATATGATTCACTTCTTTGTGTAGTCCCATTTGCCACTGTGGGGATGATTAATTGCAGAAATTACTTTGATTAAATTGATTGAACAAATGAGAATCAAGTGATACTGCCGATGTCCACGTTTATGCTTCAAATAGTGCAAAGCTAGCGAACAATGTCAGTGAAATTGATGAAGAAATCAAAGTAATTTGGAGTAAATCAACCTAATGTTGTTCAATTTCATTTACGATGGATTGGAAAGGGTTGAGAAGAAGGTGGATAGAATGGAGGATGTGGGAATTAAGGAGGCAGGTGAAAGTGGAGGAAGTGAATGGAGCAGAAGAAGTGTTAAGAATTGATGAGGTAGATGGAGCAGAGCTAGGAATCGAGAAGGCAAATGGAGTGGAGGAGGTGCTTGGTGGTAGGGCCGGGGGAGCCTCAGGATAGGGCCGTGGAGGTGAAGGACAACCTAAATTCCTTAGAAATCCCTAAATATCACATAATTCCCTAAATGTCACATAATTCTTGTGTTTTGTCTAATTGACAATGTCATTTTGTTGTTCATTTGCCACATAATTATATCCGGACAAAATATTCTAGCATATAATGGGAAGTTCCAACCGTTAGTTTCACCGGTGATGTAATTGGTCCCCAATTCAAAACTTTGCTGCCCGATTTGGTACCAAACTTCCATATAGTTATGAATTTGACACTATTTAAAAATATATTGAGCAACTTGATCTAGAGCTATAACTATATTGCCTTTTTTTGTACTTTTGCGTAGTACCGTTGCTAACTGACAACGACCTCGATCGCATTCTCGTGAAGGAAATTATGCGGAACACCAGTAGATATGTGAGTTACAGGAAAAATTCAATGTTCTCTTCAATCAATTTCACACAAATTATTCATCAAAGTCTCAACTATGAAAGAGAACACTATCACAATATACAATTAAGATAATTGTTAACTATTTGCTAACCTGACGTGTTCCATATATATTACCGAACCCACCAAAATTTAATATTCTGGCATGGCATTCTTTTGAGGATTCTTCCTTTCAAGTAGTTAGCGAGTTGTAACAAGTTTGATTACCTTCAAGTGATGTCTTTGATCCGAGTTTGTGCATGAGTGAAACAGACAAGCGTTGGAAAAGCTTTATCCTCTAAAGTGTGTCTACTAGTGGCGGAGCTAATAGGGGGACCAGGGGTCCACCTTAATTTTCTGCTCCACCTTAATTTATGTATCAGTAATACTGAAAAAGTTTATTTTAGGCCTAAAACTCCTTTTATCACATAAATTTTGTCAATTTAAACTTTTTATTTTCTGAATTTTAAATTGGGTTTATTTACCCCTTAAATTTTGAAATTGGTATTTTTTTACCCTTCAACCCACGTAAATAATTGTTTAGGTTATATGAGAACTGAAACAAATATAAAGTGAAAGATGAAGCACTAATTAACTAGTTTTGTGAAATGAGTTGAGTACTAGAATAAAATGAATTATCTTTCGGTACAGAGTATTGGCTGGGTTATGTAGATTATAAAGGGTTGATGGTTTCCCAAATTCTTCCAATAGAGAAAATTAAAGTAGATAATCAAAATAATATAAAAATCAAGTCAAATGGTTTAGCTAGTCCTTTAACTTTTTTTTTTTTTTTTATCTTCGTGTCGGTCCTTATATAACTTAAATGACCATTTAAGTAGGCCAAGTAAGTAAAAGGTACCAATTTCTAAAGTTTAAGGGACAATTGAATTCAAATCAAAGTTTAGGGGATAAAAGGCCCGAGTTAGCAAAGTTCAGGGGTGAAAGGGTCTTTAGGCAGTTTATTTTTTTAAATATTTAGCAAAAGAAAATATTTAAATATACTTAAACTAAAAACATAAACATACTTAAACTAAAAACATACTATTTTTAATTTTTTTTAATACAAAAAATGAATGTTATTACTCGTACAATATAGCTATGACATTTATTAATTATGTCTATTTTGAAAAAAGTAATCAAATTTTATACATGTAATTTCATTTATATTTACAAAATGTCTCATCTTATCTTCAACTGGCCCCTAAAAGAAAATTTCTAGCTTGATCGATGAAGAAAAATTTTGGCTCCAAATGCTGATATCCACTTGACTCTATCTGGATTAGTTAGTACTCAATTGAATTTGTGACATTAGAGATCATGAGTTATTAAAAAAAAAAAAAAGCTATGTATGTGTGGTTATGAAATTTCTCTAGTAAACCAACACAGATTCCTAGCTCTACTATTCTTTCAAGATTCAATGACAATGAGCTTAAACTCGAGTGAAACCCAGATACCAAACAAGGACGTGGATTCACTACCAAAAAAATATTATTTTTTAACAGCCTTGTGTTGGAAAATATAATTTATTAATGCGAGGTCATTGAAAAATGACGTGTTGATAAATTATGTATTAGAACAAAAAAATTCCAATGGCTCAAGAGTTAGCTGTTAGCCATTAGCCGTTAGAACTTGAGTCGTTGGAAATTTCCAATAGTTTTCTAATAGCCAAATTTCATAAAGTAATTTTGAACTTTTGAACATTTTTGTAATGATCAGGCAGTTAGAAATATGCCAACGGCTCAAGCCAATGAAAATTCCTAATGGCTAGGCTATTGGAAACTCTCTTTTAAAAAATAAAAAAATAAATATAACTCTTGATAATATATTTTATATGTTACTAAAATTATAGTTATATTTAATAAAAATATATATTATTTCATATTTATTAAATTATTTTTTATAGTATTAAAAAAATTCATAATCAAAAAATTATATTTTAAATTATTACTAAAATTATATTTTCTATGTACTAAAAATCAGAAAATTAAAAAAATTCAAAAAATTCATAAGATTCATAAAATCAAAACAATATAATCACAAAAATTGAAAAAACAAAAATCTACATAATAGTCTATACAACAATAATGGTCAAATCTACACAACTAAAAAATTTCAAAAGTAAGATCTGCCCCAAGGTGAGGAGCACTACTAAAAAAATTAGTTTTTTCAATGAGCAAATTACCAAAGGTTTGATAGTTGATAATTACCAATGCGTTAGACTGGTAGTAAAAAAAATTAAAATTTAGCTGCGGTCAAATGCATTGATAATTTACCAATAGCCCAACGTGTTATTACTAATGTGTTAAACTGTTGGTAACAGTTATATATCATAATATTTTTTGTATCAAATATATATATTATATATAACAATTATTGTTATTCATATTATTGTTTTCATTATATAAATATTTTTATTTATCCCTAAAACATTAGAAATTATGATTTTCATTAGAAATTTTTTTTATTATAATAAAAAGATGTAAATTATTTGGAAAAAATAATTTAAAAATACTACAAAGTTAAATTCTACAATTTATAATTTGATTGGCAAAGTTAAAAGTTAAGTTGAAATTTTTTAAAACCATTGTAATTAACTTGTGCTATATAAAATTTGGGTATACTCCAATTTATGTAATTGATCCAATCTTGTTCTTAAGACGTAATTGTTTGAGTTATTTCTTGAGAATTGATGAATGTATAATACTTATAAAGGTTAACGACTATGATAAGGGTGCATCTCGATGATTAAAAGAGATTACATTGGGAGAAAATTAAGAAATACTAAAAACTTTTGTACACCATTTTTATTTGAAAAATTTCAGCAGTAGATCAATATATTTTGGTTAGTTTTATACTAAAATGTGATTGGAACCTAGGCTTATAATGTATAATTGAAATATTCTATGAGTCTACTTTAAAATAGAAGAAATGAAATTCAATTTGGAGTATTGAGTAAGAAGTTATGCTGATTCTTGTAAAGACATCGCTGAAATAATAGGTATTGCACAAGTGTGAAACTTGAGGAATAAGCTATGTTGATTGGGTAACCCAAAAATTGTGAATAAAATATATATCTTAACTTTAGAAGTCTAATTTCATAGAAATTTTACATATTGCGATTTAAAGTTTTCTATAAAAGGTTATGGTCATTCTTGTGGAAGTACACAACTTTGTCAGTCTTATTGGTTGAGGAATAAACTGTACTGATAAAGGAAATAGAAATTTGTGAATAAAATATTATAACATGTCTTGAGAAGTCTAGTTTCATAGGAATTTTATAAATTGTGATTTGAAATTTTCTGCAAAGAGTTATGGTCATTATCGTGGGAGCATGCAACTCTATTAATCTTGTTGGTGGTGGGTTAAGATGAATATTATGACATTCAAGTTGAAACAAGGCTTTTGAAAACTAAATTAGGCTCTATTGATAGTTCAAGAACCTAAGTGATCAATGGTGAATGAGATGTCTAGGTCGAATTGGGGCTACTGCAATTATAGAGATGAGAACGTGTAAGAGGGGTTGCGTTAAGGATGAGGACTTGAGTAGTAAGAGAAAAGGTTTTGAGTGCAAATGATTAAAATAAAAAACATAGATGACTATGTTTAATTGCAATTTAAGTCCCAAAATTATTGGCTTATACAACTAGAGGCTTGAAATTTTAAAACATTGTACAATCAAATTTAATCCCATTACATAACTAACAGAAAATATCTAAAATAACAGAAAGTTTAAAGCTTGATTCATACCTTAAAAAAAATCTGAGAAAGCAATTAGCCGAGTCATTATAGTACAGTGGTCATATGGGTAATTAGGCCTTTCTATTGTAATATGAATAAATTCAAATGGTAAGTTTTAGAAAAAGCTATAATTTTCACATGAAAGAGCATTTATTCACTTTCTTAGACCCCTTTCTAACTTTTTTTTTTTAACCCTTATGATTTTTGTGTCCAACTTATCGCTTTTGGAACTTTTTTTTAAACTCTATTTACACGACTTTGAGTTATCGCTTAAATTTCAGCTTTTTCACTTTTTTTTTTATGTGTGCATCATTTTTTACCTTTTTTTCCGTCGCTCAAATCTATGCACAAACAAACACGACTTATTATACTAAACAAATGCGATTTACTGCTCTTATTAAAAAACAAAAAAAAGATCTCGGACCAACTAGTTTTGTTCTTCTGAAAAGTATTTCACCATGCCGCTTTTGGTGTTTCCTCTAACCCTAAAATCCAAATTTAAAGAGCAAAAACTTCTACTAAACTCATTACTTAATGACCTTGACAAACTTTCTTCTAGGTCTTAACCACACCTTACTTCCCTCTTTCACACCAAGGGAATAATCAAAGTTAATTTCTTCTCGGTTAAATGGTGAAGATTAATGCAGGAATGGAGTGTTGAATATTCTAGGTGATTGTAGGGGAATTAAGATCAAATAAGCAGCTACGTACTCTTTTAATTACTACCTCTCGTCTTCTTGCATCTACTGTCACTTACCAATCAAATTTACTTATTTCTAATAATAAGATAATAACACATAATCATGTTAGTTGTATCAATTGCATTTCTCTTAATTTTTCTTCAAATGTATCCACTTAATTTTTTCTACCATGCTATTTATAATTTTTTTCCTACTAAATTTACACATTCCCCACAATTACTATTAAATGGGAAAATTTGCTGATCATAATTTCTTCATCGTCCTTGATCATAATTTCTTCATCTCTAATTTATTATCCTACCTTGCGCTACACTTATTGTCTTTTTTTCTTGACTAACAGCACTTACTAGGAGCTATTTTTTTGTTTTGTAAATTTCTCTCCCAGTTGCTCCCTACTTTTCTGCTAGGTGAGTTGCCGTTGCCAAAAAAACAAAAAAAAGCTCGGGTAATCATCCAGATCCTGTTCTCTTCTACTAGATAGCCTTCTCCCATCTCTCACACCCGAGTCCCTGACCCTACCTAGTAATAAGCTCCCAAATTTAGCGCACTACGCCCTTGAGCTCCCTTGCATCAATTAGATGCGTTTCGAAGCCGCTTTTATATACCGACATTTCAGTGCAACCATAAATCATTCTTACATGTTCAAACTTGCTTGGTAAGGGAACCGTGTGAACTGCTAACATTCAAACTTGTTTTGTTAAGCAATGACGGATCAGCTAAAATTTTAAGTTGTTAAATCCAAACTTCATTTTGAAAATGTAAAAAAATTTAAGAAGATTGATCACGACAAAGATAATTTAGTTTCTTTGTTGGCCAAATGCAATCAAGAGTGGGGTGAATTGGTTGGGTTCCAAATCAAACAAAAAATGAGTTATTGAACCTTTAAACTCAAAGTTAATTTAAGGAACAATAATTAACCATATTCTAACCAGAAAAAGACTACCACAATCTACCTAAATTTGCTTTGAAAGCAATATTTGAATTATTTTTAAAAACAAACAAGTTCAACAAAAATAGGTTGCACAAAACACCAACCAAAGATCAAATATGTAAAGAGAATGAGAGAAACTTGCACATAAGGATTTATAGAGGTTCGGTCTCTCTTCTCGAGAGCCTACTCATCTCCTCAAGTTCATCACTTGAGAGTTTTTTTTTCACTATAAATCATAAAAGTACACACTCCTTTGGTAGTTCTCTCTACTACAACCACTTACTAGTTTTCCTAAAGGTTAACTAGAAATCTCACCAACACCCTTTCCCTCACTAGTTTTTCTAGAGACTAATTAGAAAAACCTCATTAACTCAATCTCACCAAAATAGTGTTTATAAGGTTACAAAGTGGTAAGAACAATAAAAGCTCTCAAAGCTAGATAAACAAATGAAGGCACAAGTTCTTGGCAAATATCAAGTTTGAACTCTTTGATGATGAATTCTTTTTTCTAGTTACCAAGAGTTATCTCCAAGGTGTTTCTCCATGTATTTATGCTCATTTGGAGACCAAAGAGATGTTGAAGAACCGTTGGAATGATTAGAAAAGTCTCTTTGAAATCTGGTGAACGTTGCTGTCAATTTTGACAGAAAATCGCGTCTGTCGCCCAGTTTCACCCGGGTGAAATATTTTCACTCGGTTGAAAATTTTGTCTGATAATAAAATCCAAGGTTTGACCTCCAACAGCTATATTGGTAATTAATGAGCTGTCAGCATTTTATACACGTGGAAATTTGACGTGGTATGAATTTATAATTAATTTTCAAAGATTTTTTGAACTGGAAAATCACGCGTAAGTCTGGAATCAATGTTTCACCTGGTTGAAAAATTTTTACTCAAGTATTTTCCTGTTCCAGAACCAAAATACTCTCGGGTTTGAAAACTTGCTCTAGTTTCACCCGGTTGAAAACTCAAATGATTTTCTTGTTCAGAAGTAAAATGCTCTTGGGTTTAAAAACTGGCTCCAGTTTCAACACGTTAAAACATTTTCACTCTGTTGAAATTGTAGCTCCAGGATTTTCTTACTTTCAAACTTTCAAACTTCAATGAATTTTTTTCCAAAATGATTTCTTCCTTCACAAGCAATGCTTGAATCAACATAAATACTTCAAATATACTTATGAAATAATTTTCCTTCCAAAGATCAAAATTTTATCAATAAAAGACCAATGTATAAATTTTTAGGTAAAACTTTGAAACACATAAAATAAATATGTTTTGTTATCATCAAAATCAAATAAATGTGAGTCATGAATGGAATAAATCCAACATTCTTAATCTTTATCTCACATATACACATGAATAATATACATAATTTATAAAAATTTTGGAGAGTCGGACACCTCTAGTTACCCCCACCCCCTCCGCCATTGTTGCCAAGGAAAGGAAATTTCAATTTGTGACTTCAGCGCAAGCTCAAACATCACTAGAAACGCCAGCGATGAGATCGAAACAAACAGCACTACTATATTATATTATACAGCCTCATCTACACACGCGATCAAACACAGCAAAGGAACACGAACATGCACAAGCGCACACGTGACTAAATCAACGAACAATCACTTCATATGACCTATTAAAACATGCCCCTCCTTTGCCTCTGCAGGCATGTACAAATTAGGACAACGGTGTGGCTCAATGGTTATGGTGGCCGCCCGGCAACTTCTCCTTGATCTTCTCCATCACGCTTTTCTTCTCGTGCTCTGGTGTGGTCGTCGTGTGAGCAGTGGCGGTCTGAGAATGGTGTTCTTCCTTTTGCTTACCTGCACCCGTCAATTTCTCCTTTATTCTCTGCGTCAACCCTTTTTTCTTTCTCCTCCCGCCTTGTCCATCGTCCTCCGACGACTGCAAATTTATTAGCCAAAATCAAACAAATCACTTCAATTTATTTGCAAAATAAAACCGGCTTATCGGTGTAATCAGATCCCAGATATTTATAATTTTTCTGGAGAGCAACAAGGCATATAGCTAACCGAGCAGGAGCTGCTAGATCGATGGATCTCTTCTGAAGGCTGACAAGTCTCCCCCTCCTTAGGCTCTCGAATCTCCTCCTCGGCCAGCATCGTTCCCAGAGTCTGTTGGTGTTCTTGACGCTCTCCCACATCCACATCGGGCCCACTTCCAATTCCTTCTTCTGTACGAGCTAGTTCCTCCATGTTGGGTTTAGCAGCCTCCATGCCCCCACTGTACATCAGCCCAGCAGCCGTACCATTGCTGACATGTATCTCCTGGACTACCGCATCCGGCGGGTGAGTGGTGGCTATTCCGGTCAGGTGCATGGGATTGCCGAACTCGTCCATCAACTTCACCGGGTTGCCGAACTCGTCCGTCAGCTGGATCGGATTCCCCTGCTCGTCTCGCAAATCTGCCATTAGGTTTTCCGTAACGATACGAAACTGACCTGGTTGGGCTTTAAATGGAGAGGAAGGAGAAGATTAGCTTTTGCATGTATGCGACTACGTGGCAGGGTTTTGGGCAAAGAGACGTTCCATGTTGTTGCCACGTAGATAGACTTGACACGTGTATCTTAATAGGCACTGTCCCACGCCGGTGGTCAGGTGGACTGCACTTTGGTGTCATATATCCTACTCTCCTCTATATAAAGTTGTTACGGTTGTAGTTGAAACGGATAGAGCTAGCTAGCAGTACACGTGTAGCTTTTTGGATGAAAATTTTTTAGTTAATATTTTATCCACCGGTGGTAAAATTATTCTTTTTCCACCAACAGTTAATTTTGGAACATCTGTTATCTCATTAACGCTTTCAACTTAAAATTACCAGAGCCATCCACTTTGACCTCCTAAACATGTTTCAAGCTTAAGCCGCACAACCTAAAACAGAAATTAAGAGAAGAAAGAAGAAGGCTGCTGTGTGACAAAGATTGAGCAAAAGAAAAAAAGACACCCGAAGAGCTATGGTGGGGAGGTGCCTGGTTCGCTGTCAAAGACGACATGGTAACCAGCGAAAACAACAACGTTAGAGTGGATCTCTCCTCAGAAACACACTTGGCAGCCGAACTAGGAAGATCTGACTTAGATAACTTCTGCAGCCACCAAACAGTCCATGTTGAACGCTAAACACGAGCAACATTAGCAGCAACACAAACAATGATTTTGTGTAGAGTTACAGTTACAAGATATTGGACCAACTACAATTACCGTAATCCAGTTCAATCAGGATGTGTCTAAAACAAAAAATGAAAAAAATACTGAAAAGGTCCCCAAATATTATACTTTTTCTTGTTTGGTCCTCATACTATTTTTTATAGACAATTGACTTCCTGATTTATAGCATTTGAGTCCCTAAAATTTTGTTCTTTATCTTCCTATGCCATAAATTTTACTTATTTATAACCAAGTTCCCAAACAATAAATTGTCACCACAACATGTGACCTATCTACCTATAGAATTGGAACTAGATAAAGTCAGAATTTATTCTAAAGTGCAAGTTTACTTTAGTGTTAAGTAAATTTGATCAACAAGATTCCTAAAATCTTAAAAGTAAGACTCTTTAAATGATTTGGTGTTTTAATGCTATGAAAATGTGTTGTATTTTTTAGGTTAGCATGGCAGATACATGTCTATGTGTGAAACATTTATAAGCTCTTAGGTTTTTCTTTAGTTTATCTAAAAGTTAGAGAGAGCTATCTCGAGGTCATGATAGAGTGCACAAGAGAGAAAACCTGGTTGAGCACCTGAACAAAGTCATGTAAAGATTGAGGAAGAAGATCAGTAGCTCACTACCAAAATTTGGAGATTTCCCAATGGGTAATTTATTAATGGTCATATCGTCGGTAATTATCAACACGTTAGACTGTTGATGATGGTTACCAATGATCAAGCCGTTAGCAAATTTTTAATGGGTTGAACCATTAGTAATTATATCAATGTGAATAACCATTGGTACGACATCAGTCGTTAGAAAGTGAAAAGTGGGGACTATTTTAAAACAATTATGGAAGATGTGGGACTAAAGTAGGGTTTGTCACCTATATATCTTATGTTACAAGCTCATATATCTATATATGAAAGGCCATAAAACCCATAAAACTCTAACCTAACCCATATAAAATCCCTAACCTAACCTCATCCCCCACCTCTCATTTTCCTTGCTATTGCCTCTCATATTTCTTCTTTGTCTTTATTGTCATCTTTAAACCCTTGTTGCTCTCCCTCCATCCACCGTTCTTCACCTCGCCATTCCTTCTCCTTCGCCTGGCCCATGTTGCCATCTTTTCTCCATTGCCATTCCTTCGCTATATCTTTGCCTTGCCAATCCTCCTCCTTCACCTAGCCGTTCACCTCACCTCCATCATTCGTTGCTCGGTTCGCCTCGCCTCACCTTGCCTCCGTTGTCCATCATTCGTCATTCCATCATTCCTTAATTTGGTCACCTCAACCGTTTTGCCTCTTCGGCCATCGTTGCTTCCTCGGCCTCACAATTTGTCGCTAGAGGTCATCGTTCTTTGCTATCGTTTTCCTCAACCGTCATTCCTTGTCGTTGTTCACCGCTGTTCCTCGCCTCAATCTCCTCGGTCTGCCTTGCAGATCTGATTTTGATCTATTTTTTATTATATGATTTTAATATGGTTGTTGTGATATGATTTTGTGATTTTTGTGGATTGATATTGTGATTTTGTAATACAGTCTTAGGATTTTGTGGATTAGATTTTTGTGGGTAATGGTGTGATTTTGTATTTTTGGATCATATTTGGTGTTTGAATTTTCTTATTTTTGTGAGTTTTTTAATCTTGTATTTTTATTTTTCTTGTAATTTAGTTATTTGTGCAATTTTTTATTATTTGTAATTTTATGTAACCCAATTGTTATAAAATTATTTCAAATTTGTGTAATATTTTTTAAATAAATTATTTTAAATTTTTTTGTATTATTTTTTAAAATGGTAGTTTCCAATGGCTTCACATTAGAAATTGGTTTAATATTTTTGAAATGTTTACAATTTTACAAACGGCTTTAACCATTGGTATCTTACCGATAGTCAAATGCGTTGGTAGCTATAAATGGCTAAGACCGTTGGTAAATTATCAACGACTAAATGTGTAGGTAGTTACCAATGGTTAAGCATGTTGGTAAAAGTAGACCGTTGGTACAAAGCTTTTCAACTTAAACAGTTAGTAATTTTCAACTATCTCTTTACCAATAGGCAATCATTGGAAACTTCTCATAGTTTAGTATTCAACCGTTGGTAAAAAAATTTCTAACACTTCAATTACCAACAGTCTAACGTTGGTCATTTCAAAATTACCAACGTGAAACTATTGGTAACAGCCGTTGGTAAATGACCTTTTTTTAGCAGTGACTATTACTTCTTATCTCACTCCTTAACTTGTACAAGAACTTTGTGGAATGTTTGTTAAATGCCAATGACACAATACCAGCAAACCAATCAAAAGCAGCTCTGGTGTCTTATGGAACTTGAAAAGTTGAGATGCGGATGCATTGGTTGTTCATGGTGGAGCTCGGCGAGGACAAGTACTTGATTGAGATAAATCTTTGTAGGGTAGGTTCAACTCAAAGGTAAATAACTTGAAATAAAGTTCAATGCTATTGATGCAAAAGATACAAACATATCAAACGGTATTGTCCAAAAAAGCAGAAGGAGAAAGGTAAAGGTAATAGGAATAGACGATAATAACAGTGATTGTTCTTTCATAGAGGATACCAATGGTGATCTTCTCACAGTTTCAAAAGGTACAGATGCATATTCTTAGGATGGTTGGTATTTAGATTAATATTCTATAACTCACATTTGTTCCGGGAAAGATTATTTTGATATTTTACATGAGAAAGTGGCTGGGAAGTTGAATCTAGGAAATGATTCGATAGGTGGGCTCATAGGTGTTGGCTTTGTAAAAGTCAATATAAAATATGGATCATTTTACACTTTGGGAGGAGTTGCCTATCTCCTAAAAATTGCCAATGAATCTAATATCATTAAGTCTTCTAGACTCCCAAGGTTGTGTTGACAAAGTTGGAGGTGGAGTTACAGAGGTGATTAAAGGATGTATGGTCCATATGAAGGGAGGATTGCATTGAGGATTACATTGTCTATAGTGTGACATATTCAAGACCTTAAGGGATCAAAAATGAAATGCACATGCTGGAGATAGTAGCTACAAATAGCAAAAAGTTTCATTTGTATAATCGATGATGAAGGAAAGTTTGAAGCATAGGTGATTGTAATAAGAAAAGTATTGCCAAGGTCAAGGTGGAAAACGGAGGTCTCTCTCCATGGTTGAGTAACACAAATGACTCAGGTCTAACCAATAGTTTATTGGCCAAGATCAAGGAATGGACCACCAATTAATTCTATTGTGTGTTTATAGTGGAATAAGGTGAATGGAATTTAAAGTTTTTCTTCAAGATCTTTTTGGAAAATTTCATGTAGACAAAAATACTCATAAAGTGGAAATTGTTGGCAAATTACTTGAATTTTTGGGAAACTAAATCAAAGGAGATTCTTTCTTGAAGTGCAAGTTTACTTGGCATTAAGTAAACTTAGTTATCAAGATTCCTAATGCCTCAAAAGCAAGACTCTATTTGATCGGTGCTAACAATATAAGTATGTGTTGTTTATTCTAGGGTTTGAAAGAGAGACATACATTTATGTGGGAAATGAATTTTGACCTCCTAGACTTTTCTCCAATTTATCTAGAGGTTGGAGATAGATTCTTCGGAATTGTGAGAGGATGTATAATGGCTTAAGGATTGGGTTTTATTTCAAAAAGGGTGTTATTCTTGTATCAGGCTTCACCTTACATAAAGAAGAATTAGGTTCTCTACATGGACATAGGCATGTTTTTGTTGAACCACGTAAATCTTTGTGTCATCTTTATTTTTTTTTTATGTAAAAAAGATCTAGATCATCTTTCCCCTATATGCTTTACTTAAATGCAATGAAATGATTTATATTAGTAGTGAGTTTTTTCTGGTACGTGGGAGAAGACGAAAAGGTGTGGAAAATTAAACTTTGTACTTCTTGATAACAACTAATAACTTTAACGATTAGGTTAAGATTGTGGTTATTTATACTAGCAATGGTAAGAGATAACTAGATTAAATAAAAAATTGGAAATTCTACGGTACCCAACTGCCGACCTACTTAAAAATGAGTAATTGATGATTATTTTTTGTGCGGTATCATTTTGAAGTAATGAATATATATTATATGTTTAATTATGATTAATCTCTTTCAGGATAGAAATGATGCTACCAAATGATGTTTAAAACTGGTGAAAATGGCAATAGAAACATAGACAACAAATTCGCTAATTTCATCGGTTTTAAAAAAAAGTCTGATAACATCATGTTTTACTTGAATTCGATCCCGCAAAAAGGGTATTCCATACATTTGCTACCCACAGACCTTTTTTTTAACTAAAACCAACAATTAATTACTTGTTTTAAGTATTTGGATGCCCTAAATATTAAGTTGGTACCGTGGAATTATCTTCTAAAACCGAAAAGAAAAGAGCATCGTATCATTTGATTCTTTTGTGATGGGTTTGATTGAAAACCGAAAACAAAACTCAGCGTTGCTCGATCCAAATAAACTGGGCCGGTCCAACATTTATGCTCCAAGACCCAAGACGAGATGAGTTAGGGAAAGATGAAAAGCTGAGTAGCCCATTGCCTCCATATGCCAATTTCCATGACAGGTTCCTTGAGTTCAAGATCAGGTATTAATATGGGCTACTTGGTGCCGCCGTATCGGATATCACAATACTAAAGGATTGTTTTCAAATATTGGCAGTTTTACGAGGCAATGTGGCTTTGAACGGTTCGATGGTAAGTTTAGTCCAATCCTTTATGATATCAATGAAGACTTTAAGATCATTGTCCTCTAATAATTGTACCTCGCTAACGTATGTCTCTAAAGTATATCAATGCTACTTTCCTCTTCATTATCATTTTCAGTATGACTCTTATTATAAAAAAAAGCTGATAGATTTCATTTAAATAAAAAGGATAAAAGAAACAGACAAATATTATTTCTTAGATAATTCAATAGATCTGGACCATTCTTAATCTTAATTTCTTTTTCTATGTTCGGTCAACATGTAGTTAATTTCGTAATTAACAATTAAACGCATGGGTATTTTTATATGCAGAAGCAATGAAAACTATTACCCTCTTAAATATTTTTTTTTTCCGCTTCAATGCCTGGCCATATACAAAAAAGATTAATTTTTACCTGCTGGGTGAAAAACACCAATGAGTGAGAAAATAAATAAATAAAAATTACCCTTTTAACTTAAGGATCATTTCTTTAAATTGAAATTGGGAAGCACAAAAATTCACTACAAGTGAACAGATAATTTCAAATGACCAAAATTGTAGGAGAATAGAAGAAAAGGACCATTTGATACTATAAAAATTGTCAAACATAATCATAGCAAACAATAGCGTCAGAAATAAAAATTGTTGGCCAATCATAGGATAGTTCGACAATTCTCCACAATTGCTAATGGATCCCATCATGTCTAACGATTGTAAGATGCATGCTATCCTACGATTTTATGACACAAACCCTCCTACCATTTTTTGACACTATGTGTCCCTCGATGAAGCAGAAGCAAAAGTAAAAGTAGGAGCAAAATGAAATGTTAGAGAATAAGGCATAAAGGAGGGGGAAGGGGGGATATTTAATGACAAATTATGTAGCAAAATCATAGGCGTGTTTTATCATAGTTATAATTGTCAAAAAAAAATATTGTACCAAAAGATTTCTTATAGTTTTGAGATTATTCTTTTTGCTATATATATTTTTATCACAAAAATGTAGGAATCGTAGGACAAGTTTTCTAATGCATGTCCAACAATTATGGGCCTTACCATAATAACCACATCAAAATCATCGTATAGATTTTGGTCAAAATTTGTTGTCAGGTGTTTTTGACACATTTTTATATGCCAAATCACACATTATAGGAAAATCATCAGACTGAGTCCATATTGACTAGTCAACATCTTTATGTCCGACAATTTTCCTATTATTAGCTTTCTTACGATATAAGTTATTGGAAATTGGGGTAGGAAATAAGCCTCCCATTGTAGTGTATAATGATCACCTGAATAGTTTTTAGTATGAGTAAGTCATATATAAACTTGACTTATGTCATAGGCTATCCTCCTATAATATAAAAATTGACAATTTAACTAAAATTCTTATAAATTAGTTAGTCACACCACTGGTTCACAAAAATCCTACTTGTTTCCTTCTTTTGTTTTTTTAACCCTTGGCCTTTTGCCTTTTCTTTTCTCTTGCCCTATTTTTTCTCAAGTAGCAACCCCTTTCTGGTACCTTTATATTGCTCTTTTTTTCACTTCTTTTTTCTTGGAACAAAAAAAATATATTTCTTTTTCTTACACATTCTTTTTTCCTATTGCTTACATTTAATTAAGCATTCCGTTGTTTCATTAGTTTGATATGATTTCAATTATTCACTTTAATTTCAGTTTTGCTTTGATTTTAATTGTTTGATTTGATTTAAGATTTTTTTAAAAATTTCATTTTTTTTATTTGATTTCATTTTTTTTTCTAATTTCATTATTTGCTCTAATTTGTTCCTTCCTCCAATATGTCCTAAAAAGAAATGTGAAATTTAGTGCAAGCAAGTTTAAAAAAGAAGAATTCAAGCAGCCAACACTAAAAAATTGAGACCTTTTTTGTTCTTTTATCAATTTTTTTTATTCTTTTATTAATTGTTATTCGTTCTTTAATCAGTAAATTTTTGTTCTTTCACAAGCAATTCTTTGTTATTTTTTAATTTTTACTTTTTTCTTTCGATAAATTAGTTATATGTTCTTTTGTTAGTAGTTATTTGTTCTCTTATTAATAGTTGTTTTTTCTTTTATCAATTGTTGCTTGTGTTTTAGATAAAATAGTTATTTGTTCTTTTATCAGTAGTTAGCAGTAGATATTCACTCTTTTAGCAATTCTTACTTGTTCTTTATATAAACTAGTTGTCTGTTATTTTATTAGTAGTTATTTATTCTTTTATTAGTAATTATTTATTCTTTTATCAATTTATGTTTGATCTTTAGATAAACTAGTTTTCTGTTCTTTTACTATTTTTTATTTATTCTTTTATCATTAGTTGGTTGTTCTTTTATTAATTCATGTTTATTTTTTAGATAAAATAGTTGTTTGTTCTTTTGTTAATAGTTATTTCTTCTTTTATTAGTAGTTATTTGTTCTTTTATCTATACATACTTGTTCCTTAGGTAAACTAGTTGTCTGTTCTTTTATTTGTAGTTATTATTCTTTTATATATAACTATTTGTTTCTTTTATCAGTTTCTGCTTATTATTTAGATAAATTAGTTATTTATTATTTTATTAGTATTTAATTATTTTAAAGAACTGATAAAAGAATAAATAAAATTTTTTAAAAGAACAGGTAAAATTTATAAAAATAACATATAAAAGAAAAAGAATAGGAGCAACCCAAAAAAGAAACAAAGAATAAAAAAAGGAAAAGGAAAGAAAAGAAGCAAAAATGAATTGGAAAAGCAAAAGATAAAAAAAAATGGGTGAAGGAACACAAAAAAAAAAAAGAATAGATAAGAACTTATAAAAGAACAGATAAAATTGATTAAAAAAATAGATAAAAATTATAAAATAAATAAATAAGAACTAATAAAAAAATATAAAATGGTAAAGGAACAAATAATACTGATAAAAGATTAAATAAGAATTGATAAAATATAAAACTAATAAAATAATAAACAAGAAATGATAAAAAATAAAACAAATAAAATAACAACTAAGAATTTATAAAAAAGACTAGATAGGGTCTAGTTGTTCTTTTATCAATATCTATTTGTTCTTTAAGAGGAACTAGTTATTTTTTTACCAATAATTATTTATTTTTTTGGCTCAACTAAATTTTTGTTCTTTTCAAGTGAAAATAAAAACAAATAAAAAAGCAAAAAAAATTGAAAAGTGAAAAAAAGATCAAATAAAAAAACCAAAAATTAAACTAGAAAAAGAAAATAAAAAATAGTACAACTATAACTTGGGGAAAAACAAAAGACTAGCAACAAAATTCGAAGAATAAAACGAAGAAAGAAAGAAACGGAAACGGTTAAAAAAAAGAAAAGAATGAAGTGAAATGAAAACGAAAAGAAGTGACAAAGGAAACAGGAAAAGAAGAGAACGAGAAATTAAAAAAAAAAAAAAACAACGTATCGTTAAAACAAATAAGAGAAGGAAACATAGGCAAAAGAATGTATCAGGAAGAAAAAATAGACAAAAAAAAATGCATCAAGAATGGTCAAATCCGTGCCCACCTTATTTGCCCTTATTTTATTACGTCCCGTCAATCATAGACTTTTGTATGTTTTAGGGAGAATTTCAAAAAAACCCCTGAGGTTTAGTGAAAACTTCACTTACCCCTTCTGTTTGGAAATTCTCCCGTTTACCCCCTTAGGTTTAGGGCGAATTTCAAAAAACCCCCTGAGGTTTAGTGAATACTTCACTTACCCCTCCTGTTTGGAAATTCTCCACTTTACCCCCTTAAGTTTAATAGATCCTTCACTTACCCCCTTCCATAATATTGTAAATAATTTTAATTTACTTACAATGCTCAATTATTATTTAATTAAAATTATAGTATTTACAGAATTGTAGATTTTTATAGTAATAAAACATGTAAATATTAAAATGAATACTTAAAAAAATAAAATCTATTTATATGAACTTTTACATACTGGTATATGAACAATTAATGCTCTTGTCAAATGTGGATACTGTATTTACTTAATATAATTTCCCAATAATTATTGTATAATTACTAGAAAATTTAAATTTTCTATTATTGATGAACATTTCACCTAGGTGAAATTTCTTGTCAAATGTGGATACTGTATTTACTTAATATAATTTCCCAATAATTATTGTATAATTACTAGAAAATTTAAATTTTCTATTATTGATAAACATTTCACCTAGGTGAAATTTTAAAAAGGTGACAATTGTGATAAAAAAAAAGTGTAGAAACCTTACTAAGCATTTAAGGGCGAGATTATTTTGCATTAGTTTTAATGTATTGTTGTACATTATTCTTATATAAAACTATTATTTACTTTATTTCAAAAAAATTATTATTTAATGAAAATTTTAATTTACTGAGCTTTACATTTTAAAAAGTCTAAACCTACCTGGACAGTCATAAAAATATTCTAAAATTATTTTTTAAACATATTAAAGTGTAAAATTTTAATAGATTAATAATTTTAGATAAATAATCACTCTATATAATATGATGCAAAAATGATACTTTTTTACTTATTGCAACATATAATTGATAGTTTTATATATTAATTTAGATACTTTTACTTATTACATCATACATTTTTATTTTTTAAGGAAGTTTTACATGTCTATAATATAATAATTATTTCGATTATATGTATATAAAATGAACAATAGGTAAGTTAATTAAAGTAAATCTTAGAATTAGATCATTTTTTCATCATTCTTATATAAAGTGATTATTTTGCTAAAAATATTAATTTATTAAAACCCTACACTTTAATACGTTTAAAAAATAATTTTAAAATATTTATGTGACTTTCCAGGCAGTTTTGGACTTCTTAAAATGTAAATCTCGGTAAATAGGTAATTTGAGTAAATAATAATTTTTTTTGAAATAAAGTAAATAATAATTTTATATAAGAATAATGTACAACAATACATTAAAACTAATGCAAAATAATCTTGCCCTTAAATACTTAGTAAGGTTTCTACACCTTCTTTCTATCATAATTGTCAACTTTTTGAAATTTCACCTAAGTGAAATGTTCATCAATAATAGAAAAAAGAATTTCTTTCTTTAAGTAAAGAAAAATTAATAATTTAAATTTTAGAGTAATTATACAATAATTATTGGGCAATTAGACTAAGTAAATGCAGCATCCATACTTGACAAGAGCATTAATGTTCATATACCAGTATATAAATGTTCATATAAATAGATTTTATTTTTATTTTAAGTATTCATTTTAGTATTTATGTGATTTATTACTATAAAAATTTACAATTCTAGAAAGACTATAATTTTAATTAAATAATAATTGAGCATTGTAAGTAAATTAAAATTATTTACAATATTATGGAAGGGGGTAAAGTGGAGAATTTCCAAACAGGATCTATTAAAATTATTTACAATATTATGGAAGGGGGTAAAGTGGAGAATTTCCAAACAGGAGGGGGTAAGTGAAGTATTCACTAAACCTCAGGGGTTTTTTTGAAATTCGCCCTAAACCTAAGGAGGTAAAGGGGAGAATTTCCAAACAGAAGTACAACAATACATTAAAACTATTGCAAAATAATCTTGCCCTTAAATACTTAGTAAGGTTTCTACACATTCTTTCTATCATAATTGTCAACTTTTTAAAATTTCACCTAAGTGAAATGTTCATCAATAATAGAAAAAATAATTTATTTCTTTAAGTAAAGAAAAATTAATAATTTAAAATTTAGACTAATTATACAATAATTATTGGGCAATTAGACTAAGTAAATGCAGCATCCATACTTGACAAGAGCATTAATGTTCATATACCAGTATATAAATGTTCATATAAATAGATTTTATTTTTATTTTAAGTATTCATTTTAGTATTTATGTAATTTATTACTATAAAAATTTACAATTCTAGAAAGACTATAATTTTAATTAAATAATAATTGAGCATTGTAAGTAAATTAAAATTATTTACAATATTATAAAATGGGGTAAAGTGGAGAATTTCCAAACAGGAGGGGGTAAGTGAAGTATTCACTAAACCTCATGAGGTTTTTTGAAATTCGCCCTAAACCTAAGGAGGTAAAAGGGAGAATTTCCAAACAGGAGGGGTAAGTGAATTATTCACTAAACCTCAGGAAATTTTTTGAAATTCGCCCTATGTTTTAATACAAGTACGACTTTTGTCAATGTTTACATGCAAGCACAGTCTACACAAGTTTTTCCTTTCAATATAATATAATATATATTTTCTTGTGTGTGTGTGTACACACACACTACTAGTAATTAGAATATGAAGCTTGGAGCATAATTATTGGATGGTCAAATGTGGCCGGAGCAGATACCGATAGATAGCTATTTGAAAAATTTGCGGCAACAAATCGAAAATTAAGAATGGTTTGCTTTTGCTTAATTTTTTGGAAAAGATGGTGACACGACATTCTAAATTTCTAGTTAAACGTTTGAGGAGGTGACCTCAACAGCTGAGCCCAGCTGGACCGCTGGCAATGTGTTGTGATCACGTAATCACTGATTAATTAAAATCGTAAAAGATAGAATAATTAACTTCAGAATTGAAGACGTGCACGTCACTGTTTGCTAAATTTCCTTCATCTTCTTCTCGACGCATATCACACGCTCCATCCGGGTCGGTGTCGGTCCACATAATAGGTGATCAATCATTTAATTCGGTTATAGTCAAAACCAAATAATCAATTTTTTTCGATATCAGGTGTTAAGCAAAAATAGCCGAATAGATCAAATTTTTTACAAAATCCGAAATAATCAAAGATCAAATTAACCGTGTAGTTTTCAGTTATTGACCTGAATAACCGAAATTTCGTGCAATTTTTAACAAAGTGAATTCTCATTATCAATTTTCATCTGTCAATTAAGTAAAATTTTAACCAAGCTAGTGAGTTCGTGCAATTTCTTATCCACGGCAAGAGATAGACCTCAATCACAATCTCATTAGAGCATCTCCAACAGCTTTCCTATTTTGCAGTTTTTCTTCATTTTAGGGAATATGAAGCCATTTTTCACTCCAATAGTTTCCCCATCCTATTCTCTAAAATGGGGAATGGGATGAAAGAGAAGATCTCATTCCCTATTTCTGCAGAAACTCTAAAAATTTTTGGGGAATGAAAAATAACATTATCTCTTTCTCATAAATGTTGTCTCATTTATTATTCACAACAATTAATTCATAATTTTATTTTCCTCCAAATTTCTTATAGAAATATAAACTTTTTATATGAAAATGGTATCTTAAAGACTCTATTTTATAAATTTATTTTTTTTAAAAAAAATTATAGTACAAATTAATATGAATATTTTTAAGTCAGACTTTAGTTAAAAAAGTTAAAATAGTCATTTTTTGTGAAACAAAGGTAGTAAATTTTTATATTTTGCACAATATTTAATTATCAACAATTATTTCATTTTTTTTCAAAATTTCTTATAGAATTATATATTTTTTTTTGTGAAAATTGAACCTAAAGACTCTATTTTATAAA
Source organism: Aquilaria sinensis (assembly GCA_005392925.1). Taxonomy (NCBI): domain Eukaryota; kingdom Viridiplantae; phylum Streptophyta; class Magnoliopsida; order Malvales; family Thymelaeaceae; genus Aquilaria; species Aquilaria sinensis. The sequence goes on from SMDT01001377.1 coordinate 1,061,434, forward strand.
CATAATTTTTAGAATTTTTTTATAATATAAATTAATATAAATATATTTAAGTCAAATTTTAGTAAAAATGATAAAAGAGTCATTTTTTGTAAAACGGAAGACGTAATTTTTAAAATTTTTTAATAATATTTAATTATACAATAATTAATCTAGTCATTAATTTGAATTTGCTTTAAATCCATAATATTTAATTGCTATATAATAAATACAAAATTCTACAAAATAAAAAAGCTGTTGGAGTTGGAGCAAAAAAATTATAGAGATTTAACTTTTTGCTTCCCCATCTTATAGAAATTTTAGGGAAGCTGTTGGAGATGCCCTTAAGCACTATACAATACTAGACAAACTCGACAAAACCAGAAACCACATAAATGGCAGATTTCTTAATTACAGCATTAGGCAAACGCTAACAAAACAAGTACAATTTATCGTGCAATTGCTTATCAACAACACTAGACTAACTCCAACAGAGCCAGAATCACACTTGTGAATGAACAACGACAAAAGAGCCAAAAAGGCAAGCATTTAGCAATACGAAAAAAAAAAAAAACAAAAGATAGAGACACGCACAACACAAGTCACAAGTCACAAGGAAACAATAGGAAACAGCAAATCGCACCTTTTTGGAAGAGAAATTTGGGTTGGAACGCGATGAGGAGGAGGCGGTATACGAATTGGAAACTTGTTGTAGTGAAATGGAGTGAGGAATCACAAAACTTGGTGACATGGTTGAGTTGATGACGGTCGGCGACAATGATGGAAGTAGAGATTCAATGACTTGAAGGAATGAGAGTGAGGGAAGCCGAACCTTTGGATGTAGCTTGGACAGATGTGAAGGAGACTAAGAGTCTAAGAGCGAGTGAGTTCGCTTAATGAGAGAAAGTGAGAAACAGAGATGAATTAAATAGGAATTAATAAAACAACGTCATTGAACGAGAGAAAGTGAGAAACAGAGAGAATGGATAAAACGATGTCATTTTGTCTGTAATAATTCAGTTTTTTTTGTCACCGAATTTTTTATGAGTGTAACCAATAACCGAATCAAAATATTAATTCGATTATCGGTTAAAAACTGAAAACTGAATTTTTGCTTCTATTCGATTACAGAAAACTGAAAAAAAAAATCAATTATCCAGTTATTTCGGTTAAAACCAAACTTCTGCTTACCCCTACACATAATGCAGCGATACATTGATTAAGAGCACGCCTTATATCAATGTGTCATGCCAGGTGAAATTTAAAAAATACCCATACTGAACATGACAATTCCTGTTGTGTCCTATCCACCATAATATTTTGAAAGTTAACGAATTATATAAACCATTAATTTTTCCTCCTTATAAATCGGATTCTATACTAACTCAACCTTACTTAGAACTATGCACTAATATAATATGCAATGAATTATAAATGTGAGACCAAGTTGCAATGAAGTAGAGATTAAGGACCCATTTGCAATAACAACTAAAGATTAGGACCAATGGTGGTTTTTACCCATTTTATATACTATGTAAGAACCCCGTACCATATATAGTATTCTTAACTTTCTATAAGTTCCTCAATGTTTTTTTTTTAATATTCGGAGGCTTGTACAAGGTATATAGGCGGGAATTAGAGAGATGTCAAGGGAAAGTTGAGGAAAAATTAATCTGCTTCTTAAATTTGGAGGGCGTCAAGCTACAAATTGACAGAGAATGACGTACAATACACCTAGCGCGACTCAAACCTTGTTGGCGGGGATGGATGTCTAAGCATGCTACATGCTATGGACAGCTCCGCCAAATTTTGGAAAGTTGTATTTGAATCAGCTTCAATATATTTCTTAATTTTATTAACGTTCTCCCTGCATTTTTTTTCTTTTGACAAGCATATATGAGCGAGGTCAAAATAAAGGTGAGTGTTCAACTTCGTAACAACGGCAATCACAATCTTTTTTTGCATCAAAAGATTTGCTAGCTTTCCTATAGAGGAACGTATACGAAGTGAGTACTTAGAATCTAATGATCGTAAGTGCAAGTTGAAATAGGAATAGTCCAAGAAATCCATCTTAAAAGGAACCGGTGGGTTTGTTTGGCTTCACTAATGAAGTTTAAAGCCTCTAACTCTCGGGGCATCAAACGATCCAGACTAATTACATTTTATAATAATAATAATAATAATAATAATAATAATAATAATAATAATAATAATACAACTAATTCAGGGTGCAAATTAAATACTTTAATTAGGTGTACTAGCCTAAACTTTAATTTTTTAGATCAACCAAAATTTCGTAACATACATATGATACATTCCAAACTATCATACAATTTCCCTCACATTAGTGATGTCCTTATGAGGAAAAAGAACCACATATATACAGGAATCAAGACTACGTATATACAGGAATAAATGAATAAAGATTAAGGATACACAGACACACACACACAGAGACACAGTTGTACGTACTGTGTACATATATGATATTTTAAATATATAAAATAAGTCGATCAATATTACTAATTTTTATCATGAGTTGAACTTTTAGAAAAGAAATTAAACGTACACATGGACATGGTGATGACCAAATTAATTAAGTTGGGAATGTGCAGGTGATGGGAGGGGAGGGGAAGTGTAGTGTTGATCAGTTGTTGATGAGCATGGAAGGCGGCTTCCGTAGAGCTGGAGCTGGTTCGTAATTTCCATAGTCTTTAAGAAATCTTTCATGGACATCGCTTGCAGTTGCAGCTTCCTCAGGTTCAGATATCTCCTATATATATATATCAATCGAACAGAAATTAAAAAAAATAATTAAACTTTACTTATTTACATGGATATATAATACTAATATGTTTGTTGTTTTAAGATCAAAATAGCTGTTCAAATCTGGAAATAAAATTTTACCCATAAAAAAAAATTAAAATATCAGAATCGTGTTTTAATCTGGAAATGCTTTATGAAAATGCTGAAAAAAAAAGCTCGACTATTTATTCCGAAAAGTAACAACTTTATCATATTGCCGATAAAAAAAAAAAAAAAGACATCTTTATCATATTAATTATTCATGGTCATCCTTTTGTAAGGCCTTTTGTTTGTTAAGTAACTTGATGAACTGACTAATCTTTTGCTCGGATATTAACAGCTTAAGATTCGAGCTAGAAATATTGAGTTAAAATAAAATATATTTAAAAAAGAAAACAAAACAAAGACTGATGCTTGTTTCTGAACGAACCTCGTCGGAAGTTACAGGAGCTTCATCGGCCAGCTTGTATAGGAAACGGCGTCCTATTCCTGCATCCAAGAAATAGATGGTTAGCTCCGCCGGTTTGAACTCGCCCCAGCAGCATGCCGGCAAGACAAGCACATATATTTCTAACCAAATCTTAAAATGAAAATCAAAACCCTAACAAAAACATCCAGGCTTGATGACCATTTTGTAATTACATATGGATCATGCGTGTATATATATGTATATGTGCCTACCTGCTGTTAAAGAAGTTGATAGAAGCAGAGCAGAGATGAGCAGGAAGAGCAGAGTAATATTCTTCATCAGAGGCATGACACCCATTTTGTTTGGCTAACCCTAGCTACTTAATTTTTCTGATGTTCCTTTATTTCCTGCTGCTGAGCTCATTCTTTCTTTCGCTTGTGAGAAAGAAACAAGGAGAAGCGAATGAAAATGTTGCTTGAGACGATGAGGAAGCTAAGACCAATTGATGATGATGATGATGATGATGATAATATGTATATAATCATGAGGTCTTTCTATTGATTGATTATTAATTACTTCTGTTTTTATCTGTTGCCTAGTTCTATTTAATTATGTAGGTAGATTAGTTTAGGATTATTGGGGGCAGGCTCCGTTAGTGGGAATTGACTTTATGGATTTAGAATGGCAATCTAATGGCTTTATGAGTATAAAATTCAAAAGTGAAAAAGTTGAAGGGAAGCCCCTTTTCTGTTGTAGCTAGGGCACGGGTGTTCGCCGTTTTTTTGGGCTAATTTAAGGACTAAGGAGCAACAGTTTTGAGTGTGACATCCAGTGGAAATCTTCTAAATGCCCTTATGCATGGCATACAAGAATAAAAAAATTATATTTTAATCCTGGTTGGATACTACATATGTATATTTCTCTCTGAAAATTCTTGCAAACGATCGACTCACACACAAATCTATAGGTAAAATTAAAAAAACTATTATGTGGTTTGGTGTAAGTGTAACCTACATTTTGATCTCTCTGTTTTTAAAAACTTTCACTTTACCTCCTGCCTTTAAAAATTCTAATTTAAATTATCTTATAATCATATTTTTAATAAGTTAAAATTTTTTATATTTTTTTCACAGCTAATCAATATTTAAAAAATACTGATATATATTTATAGGAAGAAAAATGCATGTTTAAAAAGAAAAAACTGACAATTTAAAATCTCTATTAACTATAAAAAAATATTACAGAGATTAAAATTACTAGAAGGTGATAATTGTATAATTTAAATTTCAGTTTTAGAAATTGCTATCGGTAAAGTAAAAGAAATAAAGGCAAAGTATAGACTTATAAAAATAAGAGGGGTAAATTGTAGGTTAGAACAAATATTAGAAGAGTAATTGCAAGTTTTCCAAATCTATATGTCATCTCAAATATCTAAGCTTCTATATATCCTGTAAAGGGGTTATAGACAAATATATATAGATATATATATACACGTACACTCCATCCGTCTTAAGTTGTTTACATAATTTATTATTCACAGTAATAAATCTATAATTTTTTATATTTAATATTTTAGTATATAAATGTAAAATTTTTATACATAAATAACAAATAAAGATATATAATTTCAACATAATTTTTTTAAAAAAATTTAGTAAATAATAAAATAAATAAATTCAAACCAAACTTAAATTAAAAAGTGAAATGTATAAAAAAAAATATGAGACGAGGGAGAAAATATCAGTTCTTGAAAGGAATATCTATATATGGTTGAGCGGTCAATTCTTGGCATAGTACCGCAGAAGGGCTGCAATGGAAAATTGAAGAAAAGATATCCGGGATTCGGGATAGTTCTTGTCCTGTGATTGCCAAAAAGAGGAATTAGGATTAGTAATGAGTAAATTGCATTTAATGGTTCATAGCCTTTAATTATTGTTTCCTTTTAATTCTTAACTTATTAAATATTTTATTTTGGTCCCAAACCTATTAAAATTGTTTCATTTTGATTTCTCACCAAATGAAATTCATTAACTAAGAATTTAAATATTCGGTCACTTTCTTTCAGTAAATTTAAATATTTTATTTTTTTTTACAATAAATAGACAATTTAAATTACTAATTTTTACTGTCTAAATGAAATAATTAGTTCAATTTATAGGAAGAAAAAAAGGTGATTTGAATTTTTAATTACCTATAAAAAAATTATTATACAAATTAAATTTATTGTAAAACAGTTACTGGATGATTTAAATTATGATCTAAAAATTTGTTATTAGACAAACACTTTGAGTTAACAAATCTCATCAAATTGGGACTAAAATGAAATATTTTTAATAGATTTATGACTAAAATGAAATATTTTAATAGGTTTAGGACTAAAACAAAACATTGAATAGGTTAGAGACTAAAAGGAAACAATGACTAAAGGTTAGAGACTATTCATAAAATTTACACGATTAGTAATTAAATACAATATTGTGGAACATTAGTGGTCTCAATTATCCTTAACGACAAGGACGAGGCACCAAATTCTATACTCGAAGGGACATTAGTGGAGAATAAAGAGATCCACAGTACTGACATTAATCTAATTAATAACACAACTTACATGACTTCAATTATCTTGTATATATGCGGCTATAAATAATTGGTCAATGGAACTTTCACTATAAGATACCAAGGTTTTTCAGACTAATTAAGGAGAATCGACTGAAAAAGGATATTTTCTACTATAAAAATCGTAGGAAATGTTAGTGCAAAAAATATAAATTGGTAGACAATTGTCAATAACTGCGAACGATTTAAATCGTCGCACACGTATGACAATTATTTGATGCACACATGGCGATGATTTTCTGATGCAAACATTAATAACGCATGTGAGCCCTTAAGGTGCAAGGATGTTGTGATGCCATCCATGCCCTACGATATTTTGATGCATGGGGTTACTGTGATTTTCTGATGCAAGTATTAGAAACGCCTAGTAGCCCACTTCCTACCATTTTGCGATCCTAAAGCCTTTTATGATTTTTGTGGCGAAATTTTGTATATATTGATGTGTGTGTAAACTAAATTATTATACATTAAAATAATCAAATTCTACAAAAGAAAGTTTCAATTACAATTAATTTATGAACTAAAAAGGTGACAATTCTAAAGACTCATACCCACTAATAACTTTCAATGGGATATGGAGTCAGACTGATCATTGCCATTTAACGGAGTACTCTCGTCGTCACTATGTTGAGTAAAGGATCCGGTTTAGAGGTCAGCTAAGATAGCTGATGCTGCTATAAGGTCATGCTGGATCAATATGTTAATCGTGGCGCTTACTACTATGTCAGTGTCTCGTTGGATTATCAATCTAACCTATAGCAGGATCCGGTCACAAACCTCCTACTAGAACTGGGAAAACCGGTGCGGCAACTTGACGTTCTCAGCCCTCAGTTAAGCAATTTCTATCGGATCATCATGTGGCACCTAATGTAGTTGGCAATTACAGTTAGTAAAATAAAAGTAATATAATTGAAAAATAAAATTACTTGAGAATAGAAAGCACCCTATTGGGCCCGAATGTCTATGGATCCATAAGGCAGCGTGGAACAACCGATACTCTGCCATTTTTTAGTAGGCCTCATACCGCACACCACGTGCCAACATCAAATTATAGGCGATCATTTTGATTAGGGTACTTTTAAGTGACCCACTGGATGTATCCCTCCTACGACAAAATTAGATTAGATTTAATTAAACACTTTATATAAGGTCATATTTAAAAGTTATTACTAGTGATAAATGAAAAATTATTACCTTAAGCTATTGTGCGATATGATCGATGGGCTGACTGGTCTTTTTTTAAGTGTGAGTCCTAGTCAAGGTATTAAATATCATTACAGCTAGGTATACCGAACCCCAAATTTTTAAAGCATACTGCATGGTATACCGTGCTACATATTGTTACTGTTTTTTGCAACAAAATAAATGTTGGAATATTATCTTAAGATAACATAATTTGTTTAATAATTTATTTAATAATTTATTTATATATATTTTATATGTATTCTAATTTTTCTTATCATAATTTTTTAAATATAATAAAATATATATGATAGAAGATATTCAACTGTGGTAACATACACCAGAAATCCAATTGGGGCATATTTTTCAACATCATAAAGACTTTCAAACTGCTACCATCCATAAAATTTTTATATTAATTAAGAAAAGTAACAAAAAAATAAAAGTAAATATTTATTTTATGATACGTTTATTATTTATATTTTAATATTTTATATATTTATGATATTTTTTATGTAAAATGAAAAAAAATAGCTACGAAAAATAAAATACCGCGATACGTATCACACGGTATTTATTGTATACTTTGGTTTTTTTAACAAAATGTGTACAAAAAGTGAACGGTATGCAGTATATCACGAAATATCGCGGTATATCACACGGTAAAATGACAAAACGTGAAAAAATTTGTATTGCATACCCATAGTAAACGGTATACGCGGTGTTTAATACTATGGTCCTAGTCCACCATTCCTCAAATGACGGCTCAACTCAATTTTGCTCCTTCGTCTATGACAATTGGCATGGTTAACATATCAATTAATAATTAAAGCATATTAAAATATGTAATGTAAGTTAATGAATGAGAAAGGTTGTTACCATACGATCTCTATGCATTCCGCCTGTGATGGAGCCTATATAGTCCTCGACTCATCCATTGCGTTCTTGACCCATGAACCAACCACTGATCACTTCTTCAATGTTTTATGTTGCTAATGGTCGCATAACTACGACTATAAATGCTCATTATAGCTCGGCGGAACATGCGGACATAGAAATGTGTAGCCGGGGTTGTCCAAAAAATTCAAGATCTTTGCTGCTGCAACTTTCCTCTAATGGTAGACACGGCTCCACACAGAGCTGGAGTAGCAGTTGAATATGAGCTGGCGAATCTGCTCGAAGTCCCTAAGGTCCCACATATATTAATTCTAAAATAATAATAAAAGACAAAACAGGTTAGTACATAATCAAGTAATTAATTAAAGAAAAAAATTTGCTTACCCTTAATTCGGGGATGTGCTCCTCCCATAATGATCAAGATGCGTATGACCAAGCAATGTAAGGCTCATCCTAGAGCCTCCAACTAATAGAGGCTAGTGTCGACTGAATGAATTCATCTGTAAGAAGGCTGTAACAAATTAAAAGTATAGTAAGCAAATAAATTGTCATAAATAAAAGCTAATTATATCAATAAATGGATTTGGAAGACGTTAATACTTACTTTCGATGGACAATCATTGGACAGTCTTACAGAAGTGGAGGTGGAGGAAACTCTACATTCCTCAAGCCTCCCCCCCACGAGCGACCACGGTGTCATCCTCCGTCTGTTCATCATTCGATGATGGACTGACGACGTTTGGCTATTGCTAGGTTGCTGTGTGCCCACATTAGGGCCAAGAGGAAATTCGAATCCAAGAATTTAACCAAGGAGGGGTCGAACTCCTAGGTTTATGGGGCAACACCCATAAGGCGATGCTAATAATGCCCGGATAAAGCTCATGTTTAGGTGATACCCCTCATGCATGTTGCCAAATGGATGAACAGTAAACAAGCTAGCACCATAAGCATGTGGCCCATAAAGTCTCGACACTAGGGTGTGTGGTAGTTGAGTCGATGGAACCTACATCGATGGGTTAGTGTGTCATGTGATAGCATATCCAATGGGCGCACCAATGTGCCTTCTTAGACCCCGACCACCTCTCAGGTCATAAAGTTGATCAACTAGGGCCTTGCTTGAGCCCGATTGTCTTGAACCTTGACAGAACATCTTAAAATCTACAAAAAAAATATATATATATGTTAAATTATATATGAAGTATTTTCAAAAAATTTTATTAAATTTTGTTCTATGTTTGTTAAACCAATTTTCATATTAATTTAATTCTAATAATATTGTTATAACATGCATAATACAATATATTTCACTACATTTAATTCCCAACATAACGCACAGTAACCATTACAATTGCATGAGATACAAACTACTTAGAGAAACAAAAAAATATTCCTAACATCATATTACACAAATTATTAACGTAAAAATTACTTAGAACACATATTCATGAATGAAGCATAACACACATAACACAAATATGCATCATTTTAGAATCAGCATTCACTAACATTATAACATACACAATACACATATTAAACAACATCTAATTAGAACCAATAATAAAACATAAACAATAGTTCACAAATTTTGGGAGGAGATGGGAGTGAAGAAAAACAACTAAAAGAGAACAAAGATGCATACCTGGAGCGCAAACAAAGCAAAAACACTAAAAAATATGATCCCCTAAAACCACATAATTAAAGGGCCAAACAATTTGAAACAAATGTAATAATACTAGCAGTCAAACTCAAGTCAAATTTTTTTAGTCTCCTTCTTTGGGCCAAAAGCTGCTGGCCAAAAATGATGCACTAGAGATTGAAAGAAAAACAACTAAAAGCAAATAAAGACGTATACCTAGAGTACAGAAGAGCCGCAGAGAGTGTTGAGGAAGAGAGGCGGAGATTATCAGATTTGGGAGACGATGGGAGTGAAGAAGAGAGGAGACAGATGTGGAGAGATTTATAGGCTAGTGTGGTTCCCTACAATTCTCCAAGTAGTAGAAAAATCGCCTTTAAGACGATTTTGAGTCGATTTACAAAAAAAAATCATCTTAAAATCATCACAAATATATTTTGATCACCCCACCCACATTCACCCTTCCCAAATTTAAAATTTTTCCTTTCCCGCTCTGCAAATATAAGTTTTTTCGTTTCCCACTTTGTGTTCAATCTTCCTACGATTCTCCAAGAAGTAGAAAAATCGTCGTAATGCATTTAGGACGATTTTGAGTCGATTAACAAAAATCGTCACAAAAAGATTTTGGTCAGCCCGCATGCATTATTCCAATAACGGAGGATTTATTTATCTAGGAAGAGATCATCAGAATTATATATACAAGGGATTCTTTTCTGGGTGAACCTGACCAAAAAATTTAGAATTAAATGGTATAATTCATGTTATTTATAATAAAAAAAAAGTAAAGAATGTAAACTAACTATACATATATATTATCTTGCAGTGGCACAATATATATACGTGTGTGTAAACGACCATGATGGTTGGGGTAGCTTCTGCCAATATATGCTTTTGAAAATAGCAGCTACCAGTAGCATATAATTAATTACATATGGATCATGCATTGCTTGGCCCAGTACTTTACTGCTAGAAGTAAGAAATCCCAAAACAACCATCAATGTCGAACTGATGCTAACCAAAGTCACGACGACGACGATGAGCCCTTGTCTTTTTTTCCATGCTTTTTTTTCTTTTTCTTTTTCTTTGTGTTGTACAGTATTCCTGACGCAAGCTCTGATCCCTGCTGTGACCAGTCTTGGCTCCCTAGAACCAATATGGAGCAACTCATCATCATCACTGTATGTGTACCAACTTAAAAAGAAAGCTAGCTAGCTAGTGTCACCCTGAATATCTATGACATTGATCTGCCAAAGGGATTGAAGCACCGCATCTTTCTTATATATCCTCAATCGCTTTCAATGCTTTCTTCCTTGGCTTCCATCTGCTCCAACTTCATCAGTTCGTCTTGTATTTGGATTAGAGAAACAGCACCTGCATGCACATTACAAATGCATGTCGCGTTCAGGACGAACACTTTCAGACATATATATGAACTGCAGAATCTTGAACCTGAAGCTGCCATCAATTGTTGTGATTTTAGACGGTGTCCTTTATCTCTTACCCATTCTGCTATAAATGGCACCCTTATACACCGGTTATCCCACCCAAGGGCCTTCCGGCTTTTCTTGTATAAATGTACCCAACAGTGTGTAGCATGGCCTCACCAAAAGCTACAGGTAGTGGTGAAAATTGCACCAAAAAATAAATAAATAAGGGCTGATTTTATGTACAAGAAGAGATTAGAGGGTATTTCCAAATCCAACAATAAGAAGAAAAACCAAACCAGAAAACAGTATTGGCAATATCACCACTAATACTGAAATCTTCCCAGATTGTTAAAGGACTCAACAGCAATTGAAATTGCATTCTAAATTCTAAAGAAATGAACCTAAGCCATAATTAAAATTAGTCATGTACTTTTTCCAGCACCAAAATCATGCTACTTTATTATCTTTCTTAAACATGGTTAAGTCTAGGGGCTCAGTTAAGGCTTTATATAGTGATGTCAATTTGTTTTGGTTAAATGCTTTAATATGGTTTCAGATCATGAATTAGAACATTACAGGCTCCTGAAAGTCTGTTTGCTTCCTCTTTTGCCCATTTTATGAACTCATCAGATTGACCTTTAATGAACGGTTCAAGACGATTCTTGAGCAAAATTGTGAGTTTCTCCTCTTTCTTTCTGAAGAACCTGCATATCGGAATTATTATAAATTTTCAGTGGAGAGAAAACAAGATTCGATCAGAACGTGCATTAAAAAACAATGTTTTAATTACCTTCATTTTTTCTTGAATTTTATGCTTACGGCCTTCCTTGTGGGATGATTCATTCTCCACATCAATAGATGCCAAAGATGCCAATGCCAGTTGTCCAACATATTCTTCAAAAAAACTTACTTTCCAAACACGGCTGAAGCGTCTAGCATTGCATCCCTGCAACAAAAAATAATTCAGAGATTTCTGCCTTATGTATTTTTTTCCTTCTCTACTGATCTACTTATTATGAAGACTAGCTAATAATCAAGCCAATAGGCATGAGGTTTAGGCATTTCTTTGTCCATGAAACATCAAAGGATGACCAGTTATCAACATCTGATTTTCACTTTCTCTTCCTATTTCATCTTTGATAAAATTATGAATACTACTTTTTGGTAGTTACCCACCAGCATACTTATGCCACAATCCTGGAAACAAGGAAACATTAAAAAAATGTACAAAACCTTATTCCTAACCTTAACTTAATGGACATAATTGCACAAATATACTTTTCCTTCTTTCTTTTTTCCTCCATGAAGTACCATCTCTTCTAGGTGCCATCCGTCTAACATGTCACATGTTCACATAATACAGCTAGAGAACTTAATCTGAAGCAGAATAAAAATTACAGTGAAATGAATTCATAGGTTTTCTCTCATGTTTTTCTGACTCATAACTCAATTCTTCTCATAAGCTCCACTCTAAGATGAAGTAAATTTCTCCCTAAAGATGTGCACAAAATGGTTTCCTAGAAAAGCACAACTACATTAGTCAAAACTTCAGAAGAAACTCAGAAATGCAACTTCAATTTCCCAAAACCACCATTGAAAGAACTAACAGCAAATTCATAACTTTTGCAGGACCAATTAGACATAAGCACATGGCCATCCTTTTTAGTTTTAATAGCCATCATCATCATCATCATGTAGCACCTTAACATTAGATGTTGGTAGCATAAAATACTCGATGTCAATTAACTTGTGATCCATGCAAACAACAACATGCCAAGATTATTTAAAAGCACCCTCCTAGGCACAACCCTCATTTAAAAGAATAACAGGATAAGTTTTCAAGTATCATAATTATATGTTCTTTCCATATGCATAGAGAAGTTCCATAGACAAGAAATAATGAAGAAATTTAACCATCCTTAATAAACATACGGGGATATTCCTTCTTTCCCATGCTTGTTATATGCTTCGCGCTTGTGAGGGTCACTTAGAACCTGATAAGCCTCACCATGGACCTTCAGAATATATCAAAATCAAGAGAGTACAAAGGACAAAAGAACAATTGTCTTAACAGTATAAAAGTAAAAAGATACACAAATTATCTTTTCAGGAACTAATCAATTGATGAAACATGGGTTTTGTTATCCCTTGCGATGCTGATCCAAATTCTTACATAAATATCTTTCACACTCTCATGGTTATACAAGAAGGTTTAATCACTAGGCTGCACATCCAACTAAGAAAAGACAATTAAAGTTATAAAGAAAAGTAGTTAGGCGTATTCAAAATCCATTATCAGAAAAGAACTAAAGAAAATGACAATTTTGTTTGACATTTAAAAAAAAAAAAGCAGAGAGAGAAAAGAAACATGAAATCAATCCCTACAAATTCAAATAGCATAAAACTGTTCCCCACATAATCATTAACAAAGACAATAAAATGAGCTTAGGTACACAAAGAATCTAAAAACCAAAAAACAACAAATGAATGCTTATATAGACACATTTGCATCTGCATTAAGAAAACCTATTGAAAGTCAAAAATCACAAGAGTAGTAGTGCTTTTCTAGATCCTTAGGATCAATTTTATTATCTTCAAAGCAAATTATTTACCTATTAACATAGTGCCAATCACACAATTTTTTCCTGCTTCTAACAAATTTATTGAACACCCTATAAAGAAACAAATAAAATTTGTTGAATACATTTTCATAAATACATGCTGAAGTCAATAATATAGGCTTATAGAGTTATAGTTACACTACTAAAAAAATCCTTTTTTTTCAACGGCCAATCCGTTGGAAATTTCCAACATACAAGGCCATCGGAAACTGTGAAAAAAAGTGCAACCTATAAAAATAATTTTTCAACGGCTTGTGCAAAATTTCCATCGGAAAATTTTCCAACAATCAAAGCCGTTGGAAAATATGTAAGCCAAATGATCCCTTTTTTGTATTTATTTTTTCCAATGGCCTAGGCCGTTGGAAACAATTTGGTAGATTTCTCAACTTGGCTTAGCAAATTTTGTGAATTTTCCAACGGCCTCAGCCATTGGAAACATTTGGTGAATTTTCCAGTGGCTTAGACCATTGGAAACAAAAAATTTAAATATATATATATATATGTCCCATACATGCACACACATTTACATATATGCATATTTATATTACATTGATATTGATATTTATATAATATATCATAATATATATTTACCATAATACATATATATTAATACGTATATATATCTTACACATTATTATTATTATATTTATAAATAGTATATTTTTATACATATTATAATACATATCATAATAACATATACATAGTATTATGATATATGATGTATATGCCATACATATATTATTATTATTATTATTATTATTATTATTATTATTATTATTATTATTATTATTATTATTATTATTATTATTATTTATTATGTATATGTATATGTATATGTATTAATGTATCATATATATGATATATATTAACATATATATTACATATATTAATCTATCATATATATTATACTACAATGTTTCATATATTATAATGTGTGTAACATATATTTTATGCTATAATATAACTTAACATATATATATTATAACCCAGCCCAAATATTAAAGCCCAACTCATATAACCCCTATATATACATCTTAACCTAACCCTAGTTAAGCCTCACAATCTCTCTCACACCCTCTACCGCTCATAATCTCTCTTGCCATCATTTATCTCATCCCCCTGTTCCTCGCCTCACCGTTCCCTCCATCGCTTCGTCGTCTCTGGGCCCTCTCTGTCGCCGTCCATTGCCTGGCTCACCTTTGTCCTTTGGTAATCCCTGCACGTCGCATCGCTGTCCTTCATCCTTTCTGGTAGTCTCTCGATGCTTACCATTCGTCCATTACCTCATTGCAGATGAATCGATGGTGTAGATGCGCAGATCTGATCAGCGGTCTTCTCGGTCATCCATGTGCGTCGTTGTCTGCCACTGTTGGTCATTCATGTGCATTTTTCTTCTCACCCTCCTTGTATGCCGTTCTCCCTGCCCTCCTTGAATGCCTCGTTTTTCAGCTGACAAGTGATATAGGTTATTTGTAATTACATCTGAGTTTTTTGATATTGGATATGTATTTTTTAATTGATTATTAATTGTTGGATTAAACCAACTTGTTAGATGTGTGTGTTCGAATTGATGGAGTTGTTGGATTCGAAACAGATATTTTGAATTTGTAATTTTATTGATTATAATTCGAGGTTTTTTTGTTGTGATTTTGTGATTGAGGGTTGATTTTTTATATTTTTTTCAATTTTGTGAATTTTTTTTATTTGTTAAAGATTTTGTGATTTTTCGTGTTTTTTTTTTCTAATTTTATGAATTTTTTAATATTTGGGACTTTCTATAATTTTAGTGAATTTATTTTTGTAATATTATAAAATATAGTAGTATTTATTAAAATAAACATAAAATTTTTTTAAATACAACAATAAATTTGATAATATATAAAAAAATTATTTTTTGGAGGTTCTATAATTTTTTTTATTTTCGGAAACACAATTTCCAACTGCTCTAGCTGTTGGAAATAGCAAAATTTTTCCAATGGTCAAATAAGACCGCCGTTACAAATACACGTAAAAAGTTAGGCGGTTGAAAATTAGCAATGGCTAGACGTTGGAAATTCCAACAGCCCGAAATTAAGCCGTTAGAAAATTTTTTTCCAATGTATCATTTTCCAACGTGCCTATTTCCAACGGCTTCACATTGGAAATATGTAATTTTCCAACGCGAAGCCGTTGAAAATGACGATTGGAAATTGACCTTTTTTTAGTAATGTTAGTGGCACAGTGAAGACAACTAATTATAGTTTTGTCAAAATTATGAAGATAAACTAACTTGAAATCTCTCAGCAACTTTGGGATCTCCAGGATTTTTATCTGGATAAACTAGCCTTGCATGGAAAATAACACATAGATGTATTGGATAAGTAGAAGATAAGATTGCTATATTATCCTAGCTACAATCATTCACACAAATTCATTTCAACAGATAAATATTTGAATAAGGCAATCAACAAGATAAAGCTATAGAACAAACACTCGTAATACTGTTCTAGCCCACAACTACAGTAAACAAAGAACTTGTATGAGATAAGTCAATGCGAAAGGTAAGTTCAAAATTTAAGTGAAAATATGAAACACAGAAAACAAGTAACTCTGTGCCAATGGCACAATATATAAATTCCACGGAAAACTTACTTTAAGGTAATAAGCCTTCTTAATCTCAGATGGGGATGACTCAACACTAACACCCAATATCTCATAGTATTCGCTCACCTTCGCCATGGGTCTCATTGAATTGCCCTTTAGCATTTGAATTAAGCATAAAATTAGGAAGCAAAATCTTCATGATTAAACCACAGGGAATCAATAAAAATAGAGCCAAACATATAGACAAATTATCAAATAAAAGAAAGTGAAAATCTAGAGTTAAAAAATGAATCTCGAGAGAAATTAACAGCAATGTTATGTGGTTCATCAAACGGTTAGAGAGGCAGGCAGGAAATTGAACTGGAACGGAATCAAAATGCAAGGTAAGATCAAGAACTGACAACGATACGAGCAAGACGGAAGATTAGGGAAGAGCAAATGTGCCCTTCTTGACTTGTCCCTGTTATTTGAATAAATAACTAATGTGTTAGTGGATAATAGAACCTTGAGTGATATGCTGGAAAATAGAAAATGTAAGACTGTCAATAACAACACACAATGCACTACTTGTGGTATAAAAAAAGAACATCATAACCTAAGTTAATAGTTTCTGTTTTCTTTACTACGAATGTGCCCTCCTTGTTTTGTCTCTGTTATTTGAAGAAAGAAGCAATATGATAGTGGATAGTGTAATCATTGTATGACATATAAGAAATAACTAATTGTAGAACCAATAACTCCTGCAGGTGAACTTCTTCCCCTAAGCTTAACTCTAGTTGTTGGTCACAGCTCGTTAATTGAATGATATTGAGGGACAAATGACGACGGCCAGAGTGTTCTGTCGCTCACTGGTTCAGAAAATGGAAGGAAGATACCTGAGGACGTTGGTTGCAATTAAATCCAATGGGAACAAAAATGTGCGGAAAGGTATAACTGTAAAATGTATGGAATTTATACTTCCTGTGTATGAAACAGTTAGATTACTGTGCTAAGTCGTGGGTTGTAAATGGCTTGTGTATTTGCACAGAAGTACAAACTGTTTCTCTGTATGACCTATTAGTTGCAATGACCATAGAGTTAGTGGGTAGTTTTGAAAAAACTGTCGATAACTAAGTGAAAATAGTAAAAAATAATACAATTTGATGGAATTATTTCTACGTGTCCAAATTATAGTCGATTTGGCAAAGAGATAAATTGAAGTATTTAGGCTACAGAAAAAAAGGTAGCCAATTGCCTGCTTACATGTGTATTATTCCAGGGGTAATATAGGAAATTGCCATGTGTTGGGATTTTAGCGTTTCAGAATAACACGTGTCATCTCCAGGAATTGTTTTAAAATTATGTAAAATGTGTAAAGACCATTGTGCCAATTATCCTACTTTCATATCTATTTATAGATTGGGTTTGAGGATTCGAGTGAACTGCGGAGGATAATGGGATAATTACAACTTACCCCCTAAGGTTTAGATGAAATTACATTTTGCCTCATCCTATTTCAGAAATATACACTTTGTCTCTACCTTTTTTATACAGTTCGAAAGTAATTTTTGAAATTTTAATTTAGACATTACAGTGGCCATATTCTAGTGATTTTAATATGTATGGTATTTTTTTATAGTTAATAAATATTTTAAATTATTTTTTTTCTTTCTACATTTATTTCAGTTTTTAAGACTGTATTTTTTAAATGTCACTTAATTGTAAAAAAATACTGTATGGATTGAAATTGCTTGAATATGATAACCGTACAGTGTAAATTAAGTTTTCAAAAGGTGTTATTAGACTATTAAAAAAATAGGGGATAAAGTGTATATTTTTAAAACATGATAAGTCAAAGTGTAATTTCACCTAAACTTCATGGGGTAAATTGTAATTAACCCGAGGATGATCACTAAGAAGATGGGAAGGAAAGTGGAGGGAACATGCGAAAGACACCGTTTTTTGGGAAACATCCCTAACATGGAGCGAGAACTTCGTTTTCCCTTAATGGACAAGCCTGTATGGTTTTACTACTTGACTTTGTGCCCTGCAAAAACAATCGCCGTGTTTGCAAATTTCCATAAAAGCATCTACTATCACTATGTCTCGATTGACCCTTTCTTTTTCTTCCAAGTATCCCAACTTTAGTAGGTTTTAAACATGCTTTACTTGTTTGGAGAAGTATCAAATTCATCACAAATGTTTAAGAGTAAGCATGGATTGGGTTGCTTTGATTTTTTAGTGGAACTGAACTAAACCAAAATAATGATAGTTAAAAAAATTTCATAATTTTTATTATATATTCATACATATACCTTGAGTTTGATTCCATCTCCTATTGGTTCCACATGAAACCAAAACCAACAAAAAATTGATATTTTCCGAGATGCAGAATCAATCCACCTAATATGAGTGGTTCAGTTAGGGTTATGGATTTTTCCAACCCTCGCTTACCTTATTTTTGTTCAACTCCTGGAACAAATTTCTAATCAATTTTTTTTTGTACTAATGTACCACAAATGTTATAGTTTGGATTTAAATATGCCAACGACTATTGTAAAACTAATAGAAAACATGAAAAAGTTCTAGATTTTTAAATCATATGGTGATAATGTAATTCTTAACAAACTTCGAGAGCTTTATGTAAGTTACTTTTTTTTTCTTCTACACCAACTAAAATAATTAAAATACAGTTTTCTGAAGAAATGTCTAAGAGACTAAAGAAATGATTTTCTAAAAAAAATTTGAAAGTATGAAAACCTTAGTTTGAATGAAACATATTTAAAAACTAAAAAAAAATTAATTTTACAAAATTTTAATTTTCAAATTTTTCTAAAAATATATTATTTTCTAATTTTTGAAATATAAAATTAAAACAAAAAATTTTAAATAACTTAACATAAAACATAAAATAGGATGCATTAAATGACCTATAAACAAACTTTAAAATTTAGAGGATCTAAAAATTCTTTAATATAGTAGTATTTGTTTGAAATTTATAGTGCTATATAGTAAGCAGCTTAATAGATTTGTAAATATCATAAAGTGTTTAAAGTTTCTCTAAAGTTACATATTTTAAAAACCTACAATTTTTCACATTTTTCGTTAGTTTTTGAAAGGCCATTTAAATATCTGGTCCTAAACGGTAATATTAATGCCATATTTGGTCCTAAACTATATTTTTTGGTGGTATATTGATGGGAAAAAAATTAGTGGGAAATTCGGCCGGAGCCAAATATTAGTGGCGAATTTGTTACTTTTCCTTTACGTGTTTATTTCACATTCTAATGCTTTTAAAATACATTATATATGTTCTAATAAAATAACTTTCGCCGTGTTATACATCATTTTTTATCATTTAAGTAGTTGAACATTTTTTGTGTTATATGTTGTGTTGTGAAACTAAGTATGCTTATTACAAAATGATAAGCAAACCTAACAGTATAAGATTAAATATTTTATTGGATTATAAGATAACATAAAATCTACCTCAATTTTCTCGTGAAAATAATACAGGTGTGAGTAAATGTCTTACAAAATATTTTCATAGTGATAAAAATGATCAAGTATTATTCGTTATGGTTGATGACTTTCTTTCTAAGTTTTAAACCAGTTTTATACGCGTCAACGGAATTGAGATAACATAAATAAATTCAATTTTAATTTTATCCTTTCTTTTTGTATGAAAATTGATAAATTAAAAATTTTAATTCTTTATACGGAAATTTAAAATCTAATCTATTAGCAAGACATTGATAACATAACACATGGATGATACAAAAAAAAAAAACACCAAACTCATATATTATCTCATGTAATCATTTTCGCTGCGACTGTACATACATAGATAAATATTAAAGCTATGAATCAACCTCACTGGCATTGAAATTAAAATGCATACCATATATACCTAATTTGGCGTTATGGTTAAAAACTTCAAAACTTCATTTACTAATCATGATAATGTGGTTTAGCTATAATCTAAGAAAACATTATGTTGGCTTTGTTCTAAAGAAAACTTTAATTTTGATGATGACAAATAATTTGTGTCAATATTTTTAATCTCACTTGTTTGGTCAAAATAAGGTTAATTGAAATTATGCTTAATTCCAAGTGTGTTAAGTGTTTATCAAATAAATATGTTTTAGAAGTATTAAGGAGAAATTGTCTTTGAAAAGAAATTAGTAAGTTATTAACTTAGGTTAATGTTTGAATCAAGTTTTGATTTCCAAATGACAAGTGTTTTGGAGTGGTTTTAAGTTTAACCCATTAAAGTCACAGCTTAACAGGTATGTGTTTTACCTAAGTTTAGCTTGCTCCCAAGTTTTACACTTTAACACGTTAAACTGGGTTAATTCGAAGAATAAGTTTCCTGTAACTTTTCAAAGCTTCAGCTGACGTGTTAAAACTCGAATTTAACCTGTTAAACTGAAGTGTGAAGGCTTGGGTTCAAATGTCTCAAGTGGCGCGTTTTCAGTCAAAATTTCAAATGGAGCTCGGGCGAATCAGAAGACGCCACCTGTACACGTCTGGCACGCATTTAATGCTCTGTCTCCTGTTGCTTTTGACCGTTGGAGAGAGAAGTTGAGTTTAACACGTTAAACTCAGGACTTAACACGAAATCTGGGAAATCTGCATTTTTGCGTAAAACAGAGCAACGGCTCTCCAGATTTTAAGGAAACTTTTCAGGCACTTCCAGCAGGGCTTCAACGGTCCAATAGCTTCCTAAAGAGTATATTTACACTAAGAAACATGTTGTAAACATAACTTGGCAACTAGAAAAAGGAATCATCCATCAAAGAGCAGAAATTAGAAAAGTTGCCAAGAACTTGTGCTTGTGCTTTCATTGGCTTATCTAGCATTGGTTGCTTAGTTCTTACCTTGTAACCACGAATTGTTGAGCTTGTCTTGAGTGGTTGAGTGATTTCCTTGTAAGGGAAAAAGGGTTAGAAGGGTTTCTAGTTAGCCTTTGGCAAAACTAGTGAGAGGTGAAGGTAGAAGGATCTACCAAAGTGTTGTATGCCTTTGAAGGCTATTGTGTATCATTGTGGTTCATAGTAGAGAAGAAAACTCTCAAGTGGTGAGCTTGAGGAGAGGAGTAGGCTCTCAAGAGGAGAGTTCGAACCTCTATAAAAATTCTCTTGTCCAAGTCTCTTCTTCTCTCTACACACTTGAGCTTTGGTGGGTGTTTTAAGCAACTTGTTTTGGTTTAACTTGCTTGTTTTCAAAACTACTTCAAAGATAGCTTTCAAAGCAAATTCTAGGTGGATTGTGGTAGTCATTTTCTGAGTAAAATAGAGTTGATCATTGTTCCTCAAATTGAATTTGAGTTTGGGGTTTCAAGAATTCATTTGTGCTTTATTTTTGGAACTCAACCAATTCACCCCCCCTCTTGGTTGCACTTGGGCCAACACATTATTTTAGAAAATTTTATTTGACATCCTAATTTCTAATAGTATATTTCATCATTTAATAAACTGATAGTTTGAACTACCAGTTAAATGGTAAGATGGAGATTGGACACTCATATTCTAATTTTATTCATACTAATGATTTTTTTAGTAGCAAACTTGTAGGAAAGATCAAGCCCTTTTTAATAATTTTCTTAATTATTTAAATACAAAAATAGATTGCATAAGTAAGAAATAGCTTATTGGTGATAACTCAATGCTAATAAGATAACATTTTTCATTATTACTATTATTATTGTTGTTGTTGTTATTTCATGTGCTTTTTCAATCTTTTATAAATAAAATGCAATTAGTCACATTTTTCATTTGAATTTTTCCAAATAGTATTTGTAAGTGTCATAATTTAAATAAATTGCACATTATGGATTTTTTGTTAATAATGCAAGTGTCATAATTTAAATAAATTGCATATTTTTTTTGGTTAAAATGTTAATGAATCACTAATATATTAAGTAAAATCTATAATTAATACTATAATTTATTTGTGTTATACTATGGTTCAACTTTCTTTATATACAATAATCAACCAGGTAATAAATAATTCCATACTTCAAAGGTTTTTATGATTATAAATGGAGGAGCCAATAGAAAAAAAAAATCCGGAGGAACCTAAAATTTTAATTTTTTTTATTATAGAATTATTATTTTATGATCAAACTATAAATTTGGAAAATTGTCAAAACCGAGTCAATAGATATAACGGTAAAATTGTGGCTTCATATAAAAAATTGACGCAACACTCAATTAGCATTGTGGATAGAATTGCTGCGGTTTGCTAACTGGTACTTTGCTTGTTCTTTTACTGCTGATTGAGAGTTCAAGTTTTTTTTTTTGTTCTTTTACTGTGTGGGTGGCTCATCGTTTGTGGTCTTCTCTTGAGGCTTGGCCTCATTGTACATATTGTTTTGAAGTATTTCAATAAATTCTCTACTTAAAAAATGCTTAATTAGCATATTGATTGACTTTAAGATTACTAAATTACCGGATGCTTCTTCTCTATAATATTTATAATAGGTGGAGAAGTGTCATTTGATTTTGATGCGAGTTCGCAACAGTTTAAAAGACTTATATTAATTGGAGAGCACCCTCCTAGTCTTTTTTTTTTTTTCAAGCCACTTATAATGCTTTTATTTTTCAAATGACTGTCGGTGAATTTTATATTAGTGGGCCTAGACCCATCGGCCACGAATTACAATTCTTATAGCTTAACCCGACCCGTAAGCCTGTGATTTATTTTATTTTGTTTTGTTTTTTTCACTTCTAAATGGAGCATGTGCTTATTGACTTGTTTTTCTTCTCTCTCTTAAGTGTACAGGGTTAAGGGTAACTATATATCTTTAGATTGAGGGATGTCTACTTTTTCTAGACACTAAACCCATTTGATATGGCATCGAAGGGAAATTGGCAATAACAAGGTTCGAGTTGTTCAATCCTCAACCTCTGTCGGGTGTCTCTAAACCTCAAATCAATTGTTTTAAGGTCACGGGACAATATATTTTTTTTTTCATACAGATTTTTTTATATTTTTTATTTTTAAAATTTTCATCAGCATCTCCTATTATTATTTAGCTTGTTATTTGAAGATAATGAACAACCCAAATAAACACATTTCACTGTAAGTGATTTATTTTATTCAAAGTAACAATTACATTAATTGGATGGAATTAATATGAGAAATTACACTTGTATGTTTATTTTTTTAATTATTAGAAAGGAAGAGTTCTTTTTTAAAACACATAAAAGAACATGTAAATTCTTAAAAAAAATGTTATTTGCTAAGAGAATATTTAGATCCTTAAAAAAAATATATTCTTCTATTCACTTTAGTTGTTGTTTTAAGGGAAAAAGAACATCTAAATAGTCAAAATGGATGTCTAAGAACTTAACAAGAAACATCTAAATAGTCAAAATGGATATCTAAGAACTTAACAAGAATATGTTCAAGCATTTAAATGTTCTTTAATGCTAAGATTCCGTCAGGCAACACCACGGCCGAACATGTGGTTAGCTACTCTTTTCTTTAAGATGAATTGATTCACATTTTTTTTTTAATTATAATCACCAAGAAAAATGCAATTCCATTTTTTTTTCCAGTTGAGACAAAAATAAAACAAGAAGTGTGTGTATATATATGATCAGCTCACTTCCACTTAACTTGTTCTTTCTTTTAGTCAAGTTAAAACTTTGGTTTCAACCACTAGGTAATTTAGTAAATGAGATCGAGAAAATAGGACAGGTTCAAAATTTAACTTTAATCTTCCTTACTTATCAATATAATACTCTGAAAACAGGTATTCCTCATGTTCCTTAGATATAAAAATCTCATAATATTTTTATCTACGACAATGCCTTTGCTTACGAAAAAAAAAGTTGTAACTTTTAAGGGGTAAATCCTAAATTTAGTCCCCTAACTTTAAGAGTCGTCCTAATGTGGTTCCTGAACTAAAAAATTGACTATTAAAGTTCCTTAACTCAACTTGCGTGTCCTACTCTTGTCCCTATCATTAGTTAAGGTGTTAGTTCAAATGGGAAATTGCTTATATAGTACCCCAACTGCCACGTTACATCCTCTTTTATAATAATAAGTGATAAGACTGAAAGAATAATAAGTCTCAGGGTAAAATAGACACAGATAAATAATTCTAAATACCCAAAACATACTTTAACCTAATCTTCTTCTTCTTCCCTAATCTGCGTGTTGCTCAGTTTACTCAACAACCCTCCCAACGCCTCTTTCCCACCGCCATCTCTTGCTCCTCCCCTGCATTTGATCACGATATCTCAACCGCCCCCAACAACTCTACCCCACCACCAATAGTCTCTAAGAACCGTTGCCCGGCTAACGAGAACATCCGGGACAAAACTCGCCACCATTATTCCACGGCTCACCGTCATCGTTCCACGGCCAAGAACAATGTTTTCCGCCTAATACATGCCCTTCAACTCGGGGTCGGACTTTACGGAATTGGACTCAATCGACGAGATCGTCTACTGGAGCCACTCCGGTGGGTTGCTCGACGTCCAACACGACATGGAGGCGCTAAAGAAGTTCGACGCCTCCTACTAGAGGGAGCTTTTCAATTCACGTGTCGGCAAGACCACGTCACCCTACGGCTCCGAAGTGTGGTCCAAGAAGGAGTAGGTGTGGCCAAAGATTGACCCGAATTGACTCGGAGTGTTGTCTTGCTCATCGATGAAGAAGATTGGGTTAAAGTACATTTTGGGCACTTAGGATTATTCATCTGTGTCTATTCTACCCTGAAATTTGTTATCCTTCCAGTCTTATCACTTATTGTTATAAAATAGTATGCCACATGGCAGTTGAGGTGCCACATGGGCAATTTCTGTCCGAACTAACACCTTAAGTAATAGTAAGGACCAGAATAGGACACACGAGTTGAGTTAAGGGACTTTAATAACTATTTTTTGAGTTAAGAAACCACATTGAGATGACCCTTAAAGTTAGGGGATTAAATTTGGATTTTTCCCAACTTTTAAGCATGTCAACAGCATATCACCGCCCAGTTTGGAAAAGAATATTATCATTATACCTAATAAGATATCAGTTTTACCAGAGCATCTAATATCAATTATTATTAAGCGGTCGCCCTGGTTACAGAAGAGACAAGGACTTTGATCATTGCTTCGGTAAGCATTATTAATTCATCAAAATCATGTTCTCATGCACGGTACTTCACTAATTAATTAAACCTGTTACCCACAAAATTAATGTTGATCTTTTATTTAATAGAATGGCTAATCTACCACTAAACAGAATCCTAAATTATTTATAGAAGTAAAGCATACACCTTTTTCCTCAGCTCATGGTTGGCCACATGCTGTCACTTGGCACTTCCTTCCCATGAATACATACATACATACAAATAAAGTCATAAAGTGAATGGATTCCCTAAATGTCTTTGAACACTTAAAGGGTATTTCATCGTCCCACTTTTACCATATTTTGCTTAACTTCTTCATGCCTTTATTTATTATTGCATTAAATTTGCTTTTTTTTTCTTTTATTTATTAAACATATAATTTTGTTGATTTCTTAAGTGTTTCATAATGTTTTTTTTTCTATTTCAAACAAAATCATGTAGTGAATCGATTCCCTAAATGTGAACACACATGCATATGATCATTAATTTTGTATGGGGGCGGAGATAGCATTTCATGCATAGTAACGGATTTTCTATTGCATCTTTCTATCTTATCATGGCCACTTGATGATTTGTACTTATTGCTATTTCATATGGTGAATTAAATATGTGAATAACCATAAACAATTGCTTTTGATCTTCAATTTTTAAATGTAATAAGTGTTATCTGACTTTTATATTAATAAATGTGCGCATCGGCACATAATGTTTCTTTGGGGGGGAAAACATAAAGACACGAGCACTCTAGAGTCCTTTTTTTTTTTTTTTGACGACACTGTAGAGTCTAATTGACTAATACATACTCTGGGCAACATGATATTGATAATGTCACACCTATGATATTTAAAATCTTTCGCAGACATAAGTATATATTTGATGAACACTTTTTAAATAGGAGAGGAGATAAGGACGGAGTGGAAATTTTGTAATAAATCAAAATTTTGGTTGTATTTTCGATAATTAGCAGCATGTTATAAGTATATGTTGAAGATACTAGGAGCAGTAGTAGCATCATTTAGGATAATTGACAATTGAATTGTCGGCATCATAAAACTATGGAAAACGTTGAGTTACATTTTTTTGACAAATTTATTAAAGTTGAAGGTAGTAGAATTTTAACTCATTCCTGTGTCTCATGTCCAAATTTACAAGGTAAGTTCTCTCACAAGGATAGAGTTTTAGCTGTCGGGTCAACACCAAAGTTTCAAATCTCATATAAGATATTACATTATTTTCTAGCAGTACAATACTAGTATCATATTTTTTTTGGGCTCCAATACAGTATGATATGGTATGAGATGACTAATATACCTAATACTAGCCCGACAGGGGGGCACAATGAGAAATTCTTCTCGCACCACTTTCCAATTAATATATCTGTTATAGTCATAGTCACTTGGCAAAATAGTAAAGGACATGGGTGAAGGTTTGAAGTTGGACTCTAATTTTCACAATTTTTTTCTAAAATATCACTTAATATTGGTTTAGGTATGTTTCAAATTTTAAAAAAACATGTAATTTTTTCTTTTCCTTAAATATATAGTGCCTCATAATTTTATATATTGTGAGTTGTTTCTGACTATAAAAAAAAAATATCCATTACAAAATGGTATTGATTGATATGGTATGAAATTTAAAATGCAGGTCAAAACTTTCGATAGCTGTTAGGCTAGGGTGCGGGCAGATGTGGAGTGTGATAATTGCTTACGGAACCGTGATTAAATGCATTACAATCTTTTGCCCTTTACAGTGTAAGGAAATCCTAGAAAGAAAGTTGTGCACTAAATGACAAATTAATTGGAACATTCTACTTTGAAAAATTAGTCCTACCTCGCTAGCCCCCTTTATTGATTGTTACTTTTTTTTTATGTCATGGTACGTTGTTTTTGTCTCATTGTAATTGCTTGAGATAAAATTTGGAACTATATATATTGAAGAAGTTCTGATCAAACCTTAAGAAAATCGCAGCCCTTATAAGAAAAAATGTATATAGAAGTAGTTGAGCTGTGTATTCTAATAGGCTATTGTTGGGTGAATTACATGTTCCTTTGGGTAATAACTACTGTTTTTAAACTTGGATTGTTGCTCAAACCACCGAAGGTTTCAGGTTGTGGTTTAACTAATTGAACTGCTGGATCAAATACACTTTGTATCTGTATTCTAAGGACTAGGAGTGTGTTTATTGTTAACAATAAAAATATAAAACCCTAAAGGAAAATATGTTAACAATACAAGGACCAAGTTGATATTTAACCTAATATAAACTCTCATATCTATAAATCCAAGCACCCAGTTTATTTTAACTTAAGTCAAGTAACTATAAAATGACTTATTTTTATTCTAACTATAAAATGACTTATTTTTATTCTTACACTATTTTTACCTATAAATAATTTTAATTAAAAATTAATATTATGTAATAGCAATAATCCATTAAAAATACATTTTTTATAATCTTACTAAATTTTTATTAATTTTTATAGTTTAAAGCCTTAAAAAAGAAAATTTCATAAAAAAATTAAAAATATCATGAAAATTTACTTTCAAATAAATTATTGCATCTATATAACATTGGCTTTCAAATAAATTTGGTTTTAGGTAAAAAAAAAATATAAAAATAAAAATAAGTGATTTTATTTAAATTAAAACGAGTTGGCTCCTAAATTCTTAACCTGCCACACTTCCCAATTCTGTCCTATGTAGCAAATCATCTTCTTTCCTTTACTTTTTTCTGTTTTCTCAAAAACTTCTCCTATTTCTTTGTTCAATATGCAAGACCCCCCTGAAAATTATTAGAAATCGCTCACCATTAGATCCACATCTCTGTATTCTTTCTTCATGGTAATTGCAAACTAATCAGACACGGAGGTGGTGCAGATTTAAGCAGGCAATGATGGGCAGGGTAGTGATGAATGGAGCAATGAGCACAAGGTCACAAACCGCTTGACCGAGTCATCAGCAGCAAAGTGAGAACGGACGATGGGGGCGAACTGAGTAGTAGAGTGAGGACGAAAGGCGATGGTGAACTAAGGGCCACCAGTTTGTCTCGATTTAATAGTTCACCGGTTTTGACAATATTAGGCGGTTTTCCCCAATTTTGATTGGTTATTGACCAACCTCTAAATGGGCTGATAGCCAGACCGGTAGAATGTGTGGTTCATTGTTCAACTAGTTAGCCCCTCTGGTCCAAATCGGTTTTGATAACATTAATGACAGCTTACAAAGCCAACAACCTTTAATATTTTCTCATGACGACATAACAAACAAAATGGGTAAAATCCATATGCTCCCTAGTTATAACAGTTATTATAATGCGGTTGCTTACCCTAACTAATTCTATTATAAAGTTCTTTAACTCATATATTATATTCTATTTGAGTCACACCCATCAATTTCTTATTTATCTTTAATGGAAGTTGCTTATATAGCACTTACAAACTTCCTTGTGGATTCTACAATATCACATGACATTTATTTTCGTAAGAACAAATAACTATACCAAAAGAACAAAAAATTTTGTGCTAAAATTAACAAATACATAATCTTAGGGACTTAAAATATAAATTAGCCAAAACTTGATATTCTACCCAAAATGATCAAGTATTACTAAAAATCCAATATCGACAATGCATGGTGAATACGCCTTTTTCCCTAACAAGTTCTTCCTCCCAATCAAGAAACACCTAGCTGCCAAAATCATCATGGAGACTACACAACTGATTACAATTATGGTGAGAGCCAAAGGTCTACATGTATTTCAGTAGGGTCAGGTGAGTTTTGGCAAAATTGCAAGCAGGATCCATAAGCATCAGTTAAATATCCATTATGGCTCCATTGGAATTTTTTTGTTTTTTTTACCTCACTCAGTTGGTAAAAAGTAAAATCAATAATGTTTTTTAATACTAATTGAGTTATTTGTGTCTTTTTGTCACGTTGAAAAAGGAAGGGACCTAAATCATTATTAATCCCAATTCTATCCACAAATCCCCATTTACTAGTTTTGATCGATTATTTTTATCTGCTTCAAATTGCAATTACAAATCCCATCCATCCTTGCCATAAGAGAAAAAAAAAACACTTCATATTAAGTTTTTTTTTTACTTTGAGGGCTAGACAGTCAACTTCCAACTCCAAAGTTCTAGCCATTTTCATCATTTGAATGCAGGTCGAGTTTGAGAAGCAATAATTTGGTACTTAATTACCACTTGTGTTTGTCTCAAAAGTTTGTTTTTTTTTTTCATATTATTTCATGAAATTTCTTATATGTCAGTTTTGTATTTTACAAGATTGGTGAATTTGTTCTACATTAATATCATTTACTTTTCACAAGAATATCTTAAAATTACTTTTTAAAGTAATTAGTGTAAATTTTCATTAAATTGATAATTTTAGCATTCAATGACTAAAAACTAGTTATCCTATTCAATTATACATATCAGTTTTCCCTCGACTGAGCTTATGACACTTGATATAGTGAAATAATTCCTTATTCTTAATAACATGTGCTTTAATAACAAGTATTAAGAGAGCATTTTCTATCATAAATATCATGCATAATCATTTATAGAATTGGATAGAAAATTAATTAATATTGAATAATTGTCTATATATTAGTAGTATAAATAATAAAAATAATACTACAACATTTTCAAGGCACTAATCTAAATTTCTAGCTCCACCCTTAGCTAGAGCTCTCGTCGATAAGGAAGATGAAGGAGATTGTAATGTGAGAACAGGTAAACATGTCGATGTTAATCTCAAGACTCACACCGTTAAAATCAATCCAAGCGCAAACACTCTAGCTGCTTCGCATATTGGCAGCACAAGGTTGCCATTTCGGGTAACATATTACCCAGTTGAAGTTGCTTTGGCAGATTTGATGTTGTTGAGATTGACCCTAAAGTGATTTGCATTCGGATTGTTGGACTCTGGGCTTTGCCTAGTGTCGAATTCAACAACAAGAAGTGGTGCGATTGAAGGAACGATGGTGTTGGTGAAGAGAATGAAGTATTGGTTAGTGAGAGCAGCAGGAGGGGAGTTGGAGTTTGAGAGAATGACGCACAGGACGAAGCTAGAACAAGTGTCGACCTCCAGCATGATGGAGAGAACCAAGCACAGGCTGAGCCATGGTTGCCTTCTACTGCCATCTCCCTCGCTGTTGTGTTTTTAGCGGTGATAATTTTGGATTTGGAAGAATATGAAGTTTGGGCTAATCTCTAAACTTATGTGTTTGCGAATTTTAGCCTAAAATTTTTTATTCTTTTAATATAGTTATTTATTGTTATGAAATAGAAGCCTATGTAGTAATGTAGGAACCACTAGAAAGTTTGAAAGTATCACATAAGTAACTTCTGATAAAGATAACAAAAAAAATTGAGGGAATGAACACAGATATAATATGATATATGGACTAGGGGGTTTTATGATGACATCAATTGAGATAATGGTTCACATAAGGTATGGATTTTACACCAAACAAAATAGGACATCTTAAATAAAAAAAATTACTATCTCATTTCTCATTCATAAGTATGTGGAAATTAGTGTTATTTTATTATGCATTAATTTCATTGCATTATTGTGTATTATTTCATATAAAGTAATTATTTATCAAAATTATCAATTTTGTTGAAATCTTACATGTTAAAAAGTCCAAAAAACAATTTATAATATTTTCGTGAAAGGTATATACTATTTGTTACTAATTTTTATTTTTTATGTTGGTTAAGTTAATTAATTAATAAAAGTTACTTACTTGTTGTAAAAGATATTTTACTGAATCAAGTTAAAATTCATGTGTATGATCTTCATGATTAGAATATTAAACTGATAAATTAATTACTATTGATAACCGATAAAGAATGATCAAGTCACTTTGCTTGTTACTTTTGGCATCTCACCCCAAAATGTGGAAGATGTCTATTAATTTTATTTCTACTTTTTACTTAGAAATATTTTAAAGTAAGGATTGAGAAATATTGTAAGATAATATATACTACAATACCAAAAATTATGTTGGTTCTCAATGTGTTGGTTCAAGTCAGTGTATTGGTACATTCAGTCAGTTTGTTGGTTTGTTATTTTTTGTTTCTCTCTTTAGATCTATGGACATAACTATTATGATTACCCAAATTATTTATGAAAGTTTTTTATTTCCGATATATCTTCGGGATGCATTATAAAGTTTACAATTGAGTTAAATATCTTTTGTATCTTAGTGTTTTATTTTTGTTGCAGACTCCATTTGACTTATATTTAGTTAGATGAATGACATTCCTTAAAAAAAAATAATTGAAACCTGTTAACTTTTTTTTTCATCCAATTGATTCCTACAACGTTAGATTTTATACATAAGTTTAATATATTTAGCAAACCTCTTGTAGTAAGGAAACAGGGACGCTGGTTCCTTAACCATTGGGCTTGACTCTGGGGGTCCGGGGGATGTCCACTTATTGTTGAATCAAATGGACTTTGGATCTGAACAAAAGAAAGAAAATCTTCAGGTTGAGAGTTATTAAATTATTTTAAGAATATAGTGGTACTGCAATTTTAGCACATGGTTGGTTCTCGTGCACAATGGGTAAAAAGAGCCAATGTTCCCAAATCTTTAATTGTCATCACAAATCGGTCATTAATTTTAACCAAATTGTAAATTGGCCACAAATTTTAGAACTTATTATATATTGATGATCCCCTGCAATTAAGTAAAATTGAGTTATTTAAGAAATTTGATCTATAAGAAGAAAAAACTGATAGTTTAAATAGTATATTAACTGTCAATAAATTACAACTTAGTTTAAATTTATTGAAATATGGTTATTGAAAATTTTGAATTTGTTAACTTTTAAGCAATTATTGACATTAAATTTTTAAATTTTAATTTAAGCTGTTCGATAACTATCTTTCCATAGATTTAATCTATGCCATAATTTTTTTTTATAATTAATGAATTATTTAAATTATGAATTAATTAAAATTTTCTCTCTGAGATTTAGTTAAAATTACACTTTACCCCCTACTATTTAAAAAATATATACATTACCCCATGCATTTTTAATACAGTCCAATAGTAGTTTTTGAAATTTTAATTTAGACTATTCGGTTGTCATCTTTAAGCAATTTTAAAATGTATAGTATTTTTTAATAATTAATTGATATTTAAAAATATTATTTTAAAAACTAAAAGAAATATAAAAAAATTGATAATTTAAAATGTCAATTAACTATAAAAAAACTATATATATTAAAATTACTGAAAAATGACTACTATAATGTCCAAATTAAGATTTCAGAAGTTTTTGTCAGATTGTATAAAAAGGACAGAGAGCAAAGTGTATATTTCTGAAACAAGGATGAGGTAAAATATAATTTCACCTAAACCTCAAGGGGTAAATTGTAACTATCCCTTAAATTATCATATTTCTCTCTCTATAATTCAGATTGTAATATGAATTCAGTCTTACCTAGGATTGGGGTCAATATGTAAAGAATTTTAAATATTTAAGGCCAATTTGCATTAAAATGGAAGCTAGGGACTAATGTGTATTGATAATTAAATATTTGGCACTAATACTGCCATTTTCCCAGTCCACAGATGAGATTTACTATTAATCCTATATCGTTTATCTTTCGACTTTTCCTTTTCCTTTTTTCTTTTTCCGTCTAGATCGAATATTAGTCGGACGTCTCTTTGCTTATTCGCTTCGCTTTTTTCTTTGTATGAAGAAAGCAATATTATTTTAATTTAGTGCTACGATATTTTCTAGTACTACACTTGGTTTTCTTCTTGACAAAGATAACATAACTTCACAACCGAAAAAAAAAAAAAGCTTTATTGGGTATTCACATTAAGTTTCACAACCAAATTAATTGGTAATAAAATGATCATCTCATAAAATCAAATTCGAATTCAGAGTTTGTTAATGAAAATGTAAGATTAGAAGAGTGCTTCTCTAAATGAGATTCGACTCTATATGTTTAACTCTATTGTATGTTTCATATCCTAGGAAGTCTTTTGTGTGTGTGTGTGTGTTTAAATCCACCTGCTTAACTTGCACAAGCTAATCTTTAAACGCAGATTCAGTATATTTACACATTCATATTTACAGAATTGGACGAGTTACTAAAACACTGTAATTGCAATTGAAATAAGGGATATGCAGTTACATCATCTAGATGATGTTAATTAGCAGCAGTGAATTAAATTTAAATATGAGATTGTAGATTTAAATGTGAGTCTGTAGGTTGACACTATTTTATTAAGAGTAGTCATAAATGTATTACTTTTATAAAAACTATGCAAAATTTTATGTGACACAATTTAATAGACAGCTAAAAAATTAAGTTTGATTTTTTTATATTTTCTGCATCCAATAAACTTCTGTGTGCAGCGTTTTACAAGTTTTAACGAAATTGTTATTCCATTTAACAAAACTCTCTAATCGATCCCCAAACCAACTGCTCCCATTCGTTTCATGGAAAAATAACTGGGACAAGTAAATCCAAGTGCGAAGGAGAAGGAGAAGTAGAAGCGACGCGAGTGTGTGGGTTAGATGGAAAGAGGCAGCGAAACGAAGGTCTTATACTGTGTCCTGTCACCATCCTCAACCCCTGAAAATCTGTCACCAGCTCCTTTTTCCACACAGCAATCCTATGCCCTGCCCAGTTCTGTAAATTGGGTTTCCCGTTTTGCACGAGATCAGGACAACCTCTTGACTCTTGTTTGCGAGACCATTTTCCTGTGAACTGATTGATGGCGGTGGCCTCCATGAGCTCTCGGGCTACGTGGGGGGAAGCAGCTAAGCCTGAGAAATGGTATTTTCAGTTTTGCAACCTTGGGTTGCTGGCATGCTCATTGCTACTTCAGTGTTTCTATGTGTTTCTTGATCTGGATGTTCGATCATGGAACACAGAAAAATTTTGGGACAAAAAACAATCATCTGATCAAATTTTTGGGAGAAAAAAAAAAAAAAGAATGACAACCGTCCCGCATCCAAGAGAAATCTCCATGGAAGAACAATTATCTGAATAATATTTGCTTTAGTTCTTCACTTCACCATCGAACTTCCACCACTTTTTTTTCACAGAGAATCGGTCCCACCAGCGTCGGTGGCCCCCTCTGTTTTGTACTTAGTGCTTTGTCCACCTACAAAGTAACGAGACTGTACTGGATCGTGGGTGCTGGATCTTGCTTTTCCCGTCACTCCATCATCGGCCAATCGTTTTTTTCAACCCAGCAAGGCAAGGCCTAACCTAAGGCGATTCCACCTGCAACTGAATTAACTCGGCACCAATTTTCAAAGTTTTAGAGCTCATATTTACTGAGCTAGAGTTGATGGACTAACTCGTACAAATTGAATAAGTTAGAGGTACATTGATGCATTTAAGCTTTTTTCGCTATAATGATCATAATATATAATTATTACAGGTGAAGTTTGACAGAAAATAATCATGGAAAATACAACTCATGCGAGGAGAGCTAGTGAGGATTAAAACCCTCAAACCATGAGTGAACTAAAGGAAGTGATGTAATGTCAACTTGATCAAAAGCTTTTTATCCTTTGCATTAATCTTTTTGACGGGATGGGATGGGAGTAAACGACAAATCTCAAAGAGAATTAAAATCCTCATTGATAAGATTGAAAAAAAACAACGTTCTAATTGCATTTTACTACTCCTTCACCTTGATTTGGTTGCAATATTTGTCCGATCGCAAAAATCAGGTTGTGTAAAAATTTTTATAAAATTTTGCATTTTCCCCTCCGAAAATGTCAGTGACATTTTTAAACCTTCAGTAACTCACTTGAAAGTTTTATCAAAGTTCAGAGTCACATTTGTCATATTTTATAAAATATAATGACTAAATGAAAATTTTTAAAAAAAATGGGGACCAAATTATAATATTTCAAAGTTAGACACTACAATATTCTTAGTGAATTTTGAGATGAATATAATATTAAAAATTGATTGCAATAAACTTACCAAATATTCTCTCTATCTCATAAAGGATGATGTGTTTCTCTACGAAGTTTATGATGTTTTTCTTCTTCCATTTTTACCTATGAAACTAAAATTAAAAAAATCTTTCTTGGGTTATGTGTATTGTGCAATGTGAGTTTAATGCTGATTAAATAAAGAAAAGCTTCTTTTGATGTTTTGTACGATGAGAGTTTTGATTAAAATTTAAAAAAACACATTTTTTTGGTTTTATATAATAAGAGTTTAAATGATGATAGTAAGGTAAATTTGATGTTAAAGTTTTCCAAAAAGGGAAAAGCTTTATTATTTTTGGGACGATATAAAAAAGAGACCGAGTATTAATGATTTTAGGATAACCAAAATAATAATTCTTGCAATGAACATGGATTTTACAGTATTGATAACGAAAAAGGATAAGTGTCAAGAAACCCCTACAAGCTTGGTTGGAAGCATAGTCTGCAGCTCTTGTTTCTAGGAGACACACTTTGCCCCCCAAAGCTATACAATCATTTACACACATAGGAGAAGAATGAATGTATTACATTTAAATAGAAGAAAAATTAATAATTTAAATAATCAAACAACTATTAGATTATTTCTAAATTGTTAAAGTTCATTAAAAGATAATTTAAATAATTTAATTAAAAATTTAAAAACTTATGTTAATAGCTAAAAGTGATTACAAAACAAAGAAAAATTCGAGTGTAGAGCTATAAAGCAAGGTGTTTGAAACAATATTCCAAATTCATTTAAGCCCAAACTTTGGAGGGTTTCTTAAAATTTTTCATTTAGAAAAAATAAACACCAGGCACGGATTTTGGTGCCTGCAAACATACATAAAGGCCAGGGCCCAGTACACCACTTGAGTCACTAATTTGCATACAATACGTTCAGAGCCAATAGCGACACACACCAATTGTTCCCACACATTTTCACTTCTTATTCAGCAACCTAGTTTAATAAAAACAAGCACAAAAAAGGGAGCCCATCTCTCTCCTACCCTCTTCTCCTCAATCTGCACATGAAAATTACAAATAAGCCTCAATGGAGGTGGGGACTAGCCCGAATCAGTTCTCGAAATAATCTGCAGAGACCATAATGGGCTGGGTCAGGCAGGCCATAGTGAATGGATTCATGAAACTATCTGCAGGCTCTGCAGCCACACTTGCACCCAGGAAGCTGATGATTTCGTTCAACGACTCCAACCTGTGACTCAGCTCACTCGCCTGAGCCCTCATCACCGAGTTCTCCGCCTCCACGTTGAGGTAGTGCTGGGCCGTGATGTTGATGCTGGAGGCGATTTGATGGTTCTCGTTCCTCAGCTGAGCCGCCTGGTCTGTCAGATCGTCCAGGTGCTTCTGCTTCCTCATCCTCGACCTTCTTGCTGATTCCCTGTTCGAGATCATCCTCTTCCTCTTCCTCTGATCCATCAGCGCCTGCAAATCCTCCTCAGACCCTGAGTTTTGCATCACGGATGAGGAACCGGAGGATGTCCCGCCCGGGGAAGCCATTGGAGTCTGCAGATTTTCTTGTTTTTTTCCTTTTTGTTTTTAAATTTAAAGTAGAAGAAGAGAGATTTGATTACGGCGACAGGACCCAGAAAACAGGAAAATCAAAAAAACAGAGCTTTAAAACTGATATTAAACTTAGGCAATACTAATACGATTTTTAGAAGATTAATAGGCTAATTAGCAGAAAGCAAGGCCAAAAATCATGAAACGTAGTAGAGCCAGTAGAGGAAGACAACTGAGAAGGACTGAACGAGATGGGTCCTGCGCCTGAATGTGGAATTGATCATACACCCAGAAACGAAAATCTCACTGAGAATTGGAGACATGAATCTCAAACATCAAGATCAACAGATTGAGCATCAAGATCTTTAGCTAAGAAAACCCCAAACTTCTAATTTTGCTAAACTTCAAAACAAAAAAGCACCCCTAACAAAAGAGCGAACTTGGTTTGGTTCTAGAAAGAACCAATTTTTGAGCTAGGCTAAAAAACTAGTACAAGCCAAGAGACCTGCGCAAGAAAATATCTACCAATAAAGGTGTGAGGGAAGCAAGGGGAGAGGGAAAGGGGCCTTCAGAGTGAAAACAGTCGAATTTATAGAGCAAAACTAAAGTGGCGAAGTGGTGGCTTTGCCTTTGGGTGGAGAGAAAAAATAGAAAAATAAAACTAAAAGGGTGGGAAAAATAGTGAAGGAAGGAAAGCCAGAGAGGGGAGGAATCTTTAATGAGAAAAAAATTGTGGAAAAAGGTGATGGGACATGTGAGGTGGGGAAGGGGGTTAAAAACTTAAAAGCAGGAAAGAGTCCATAACTGTCCACCTCCTCCAGCTGGGAGCCATCTCCCTCGCAGCACTTCGTCTTTACTCAAATGTTACGTCTAATGACACTTTTACTCCTGACTTTTAGTATTTATAATAATATTATCCCCTACATTTGGAAATCTTGTATTCTCCCTTCTTTTTTTTTTTAATACGACGAAGAAAAAATTGTTGGTTTCCATTTTATTCGAGGAAAAGATGATAACTAGAATTATCAATTAATTTTTAAACTATTTTTAGACAGTTTAATTTTACTAGGAGACTACTATTAAAATAGTTTAAGTTAAGATTCTAATAGTTAATGACATACAATGAAATAATGGGCATGAGAAATAGTACTAGTAGATTTCCAAATTTTTTTTGGGGGGTGTTGGTTTAAACCTAATAGGAGAAACTTGAATAATTGATCAAATTCTTATGCACTCTCTAATTACTTGTGTATTTTCTTGATCTGTCAAATTGGTTGTGTGTAAACTACGGTAAACTGTTTAATACATAGATTATGAAACTCTAAATGTTACAGTTTTTCTGTGTAGCATTACTGAATTATATTCTGTACTGGTAAAAAACAAAAGTTAAGTCGACTAAAAAGTTTGAACAACAATAAAATGTGCTCAAACTTTGTATAATAATAGTAACCTGTGATGTGTATAAAAGGGTTCACTAAAAATTACTGAACTAAATAAATCTCTTAGCTGTTAATCAGTTTAATTAAACTGATCTTGTAGAAAATTTTGTCTCTTGGTTAATTCTCAGTAGGGTAAATAGAACTATCGGTCTCAAACCTTTAAATAGTTATTACAATTTGGTCATCAATTTTTTTTTGTTGCTAATCGGTTTCAAATTTTTACAATCTATGATATATTGGCCCTAGCCCTAGGCATGTACAAAAAATTCAATTTATATATTAAAAAATTGATAATTTAAATGATTAACTAACTCCTAAAATATTACAACACATGCTAAATTTAATAGAAGATAATTATCGAATAGTTTAAATTATAATTTAAAAAATTGATATCAGATAGTTAGTGAAAGTTAATAAATTCAAATTGTTCGGCAAATTGTCTTTCAATAAATTCAAGTGGTGTCATAATTGTTTAAAAATAAATAGACTATTTAAACTATTAGTTTTTCTTCTCTGTAAAATCATATTTATATACTAATTATAATTCTGCCTTAACTATAACTAAGGACTAATATATAATGAATTGTAAATGGTTGAGATCAATCTGCAATAAAATAGAGGTTAAGTACTCATTTACAGTAGCCACTAACGATTTAGGACCAATGCAGCTTCTACCCTTCCAAGTTCCAACCACCTACCTTGAGCGTGTAGACGTTAGTCAAAGTAGCATTTCTTTTTTTCCTTTTTCTATTTTATATACTAGAAGCTAAAATACAAACACAAATCTGCTATATCAATTTTGGTTTCAATTTAAACTTGAAATCTTACTATCATGTGGTATATTATCAGTTAGAAAGTCAAATTTCCATTTTGAGACAAATACACCTTTCTTTTAAATATACGAGCACTTTCGTCATTGTCTTATAAATGTTCGAAAAGACACTTTATTTATCATTGGTTTGAGGCCGTGCATTTTCTTGTTTTGCAAGACATCAATCCCTACTTTCGTCATTGTCCAGTTTTTTTTATTCCCATGTGCAACTATTTAGCAAAGTTCGTTCCTCTAAAAGTGAATTTTGCATGTAAATGATAAATCCATACAAATAGTCTCGATCACTGGAATCCTACCTTGAAATTGCTTTTGTTTTTTTCCCTATATATTGTAAATGTAATAGTAGTTCAAAAGTCAGTATAAGGGTAAATCATAAAGAAAAAAAATCGGATGAAAATACAGTTTATCTTATTTTATTTAAAAAGTCTACAATTTAACCCTTACCTGAATAGTACTTTTCTTTTAAAAATGTCTATTAGTTGACGTTAATATTTCAATTTTTAATTGAAATTACTCCTTCTATCCCTGATTTTCTGCTCCATTTGCTAGTTTTGGACGTCCCAACTTTTCTACACTATTTTCCTTTTTAGTAAGTTTTATTGGATAATTTTACAATTATACCCCTCCCCTTCAACTCTTCTTGGTTCATTTTGTTCCGTTCAGCTTTACTCCAATCTCCTTTTTTGCCACAGCCAGCATGGTGATGATTAGCAATCCAACTGCCGGCATAGCCGTGACCCCACTGCCGATGAGCAACTCTGGACTATTTGTCTTCCTTCTTCGGCTCCACTTGTCCTAGACTTAGCTTGTTCGTTGAATCATTGAAGAGAAGTGTGCGATCAGCACGACGGAGGTGTGCGATCGGCACGACAAAGGTAATAAAGGTGAGGCGAGGAGTGAGGTCGGGATCAGCACGACGAAGGTAATAAAGGCGAGGTGATGAGTGAGATTGGGCAACAAATGTAACAGAGGCGAAGCAAGGAGTGAGATCGGGCACAGGGATAATGAAGATGAGATCAGGGCGACAAAGGTAATGGATGCGAGGTAATAGATCAGGTTGATTGCGTGAGACCAGGAACGACATGAGATCGGAGGCGAGATCGGTGCGACAGAGGTAATGGAGGCGAGGTGCTAGATCGGGTTGATGACGTGAGATCGACGATCGACATTAGCCAGGGGATAGCCAACGGTGGCTTCTAGGTTAGGTAGCAGAAAGGAATGAGGGAAGGGAAAGGTTAGAAGCAAACGTATAATTGGAAAAAAAAAACACATGCATTTTTATCATTTCCTAAACTTCGCGCCAAACACAAATGAAGCAGAAAATATAGAATGGAGAAAGTATTTAGTACATATAAGTCCAATTTGTCCAAAAATAACTCAATAAACAGTGGGAAATCTAAATTTTTAAATTTTCATTGAAATTATTTTCTAATTTTTTATATATTTAAATTTAAAAAATTATTATTATTTTTTCTCATATTGATGATGATGATGGAACATCTTTAAGAGGTGAATGGTACGTTTTCAGCAGGTAAGGGTGTAAACCATAGTTGTATCCAACCTGAGGGATATCTTACGAAATTGTACGACGTCTGGTGAGTGGCACAAGTTTCAAGAAATATGCAATCAGTCAGGCCCGCGAGTGTTGCCTTTACCTATATTTCATCAAAAAGATACTTCGTACCTTACATTTTCATTGCAATAGATATATAAATTTTAGTAAACTTTTTTACTTTTTTGCATCAATTCTAAATTATCCTTAAAAATATTTTGCACAGAATTAAGAACTTAAAAAGTAAGAGTAAAATCCAAAAATAATTCCATTTTAAGAAATAAAAGAATGCAGTAATATTTTGGGCCAACCAAATAGGAGTAAAACATGAAAAGGGTGAAATGAATATAATATAAGACAGTGGAGTAAAGAAAGTACTGAACGGATTTTTTTGGCGCTTTGATGATGTTCTGACACCAGTCCCTGAGAAGAAAGCAAATCCAACAAAATCACGACGCCTTGTTCCTGGGTGAATGGTCCACATTGTCCTCGCCTTCTGTGCCAAGGCTTCTTCCACATTTATGCATATTTTGGCGAAAGTCCATATTTTTCGTCCAACGTTTTTTTCTTTTTTATTTCAAGCATAAGAATTTTAATTTTTTTTAAGTACAACTTTATTAAATGGGAGTTCGGTTCAGCTTAATCCAATTATAGGGCTCATTTTTTCACAAGTTGTAGTCAGGTTATTCACTGGTTGTCTAGACTCATTAATAAAGCTGTGAAATCGGGTCAGATTTTATATTTATTTACAGACTTGTGCCACTTTCTCTTTTTTCATGAGATAGGCAGCTTAACCATTGCCCTAAAATGACCTGTTCGCAGTGTTGGCTTCTAATGAGCACCACCATCTGAAGCCCCGTCAAAACCCCCGTCCTCAAATCAGGTTATATGCCAGCAGATCCACCGATTCTCAACTTCATCATCACATGTGACTTGTCCTGTGTGGTTGCCCGTCTTCTTCTTCGCAAGCCCATGCTAATTTGGCTTGTTTCAAATAAAATTGAGCTCAAATTACTAATTTTGGAATGTTTTCTATACTGTGTCAAAGTTTCATTACCTTGCTTCAATATTTTTACCCATATTTCCCAGTGACATGACTTATTGGTTCTCTATTGTGCAATCCCCATGAGCAAATTTAGATCCTATTTTCATAAGGTCGTGCAACAGTTGACTTCATCAATTTCTTTCTTTTATTTTGGTTAAACTTTGATGATTTGCTTATCTGAAATCCTCTACGAAATCATATTACATGAATTTCATTTGTCTAGGTGATAGGGGATAAAGGAGAGGTGATTCTTCAATAGAATTAAATAGTGGGATAAAGAAGAGAGGAGATTCTTTAATAAAATTAAATAGTGGCATAAGTCTGCAAATAGGTCCAAAACTAGGCCTTATTTCACAATCTTACTTGCGGGTCGAGATGACCCATGAATAACCCAACTATAATCCGTGAATAATGAGCTCCCTTTCATACATTAAGTTAGGCTGAACTGCCCTTAAAGTGTTAACAACCAATCTTATATTTACTAATTATCATTACATGACATAAGACATAATCCATTTTAATTTAAGATAACTTAATTTATTTTTTTTGGAAACACCATGGTGATGCGCACCTTTATTAATCATAAAAAAAACCTAGTGGCACTTACATAAAGATCAATGGGCCTACATAAAGTACATGGCAAAGTTTGATCCAAAACAAAAAAAAAAAAAAAGAAACCTAGCATATATGGTGCACAACACAGTTAGATACATACAAACTAAGTAAAAACATCTACTAAACTAATTGTAAACTAGGCCTAGATAGTGTTTATAATCTACTGCAAAACCATCAAAGTTGATCTTCGATGCCAATGATGAGCCCTGTTGTTCCTTTCCTGCTAGTCAAAATAAACTGCAACAGCAAGACAAGCCATTCTAACATTTGCCTTCAAGCATTTACTCTTAACAGTATGACAAAACCAAACCCAAACTCTTTCCCAATGATATGAAGTCTATATCTAGTTAATCATAAATACAAGTTCCTTCCAAATCCTTTTTGAGAATGGACATTCAATCACAAGTGATTTGGAGATTCCTCAACTTGTAAGCACAATAGGCAGCAAGTATAAGATAAACTGAGAAATTGATTAAGCCTATCCAAAGTTAGATGTCTATTAAGCATAGTCATCCAACAGATTACACAATGCTTTGGGACATTTAGATTGCTCTAGATGATTTTTTGCCAATTCATATTATCAAAATTCTCCACTACATTCAAGTATGCAAGCTTCATAATAAACTTAGCTCTTTGAACACACACCTAAGCATCATTAGAGATGAGTTCATCAAATATAAATTTAGCTTTTAACACATGTTTCCACACAATAGAAGCATCATTGGTAGCCTTCAACTGCCAAAAGTCATCCCTATGAATATAATATGCATGAATCCATTTGACACAAAAGTAATCCTTGACAGTTAACAGTCTCCAAATTTTCTTTCCTATACATGCAACATTCCGAGCCTAAAGACTAAAAATGCCTAAGCCCCATTGACTTTTTGGCACACACACATGGACCAAGCAACATGATATTTCTTGCCCTTAATAGATCCAGTTTAGCCAAAACCCCTACAACTTTGTTCAATATGACTAAGAGCCCATTTTGAAGTTAGAAAAATATTTGCACAATAAGACTAAATACTAAAAATATCTACTTTAATTAATTGCACGTGACCAACATAGGACAAGAATCTTGTACTCCAACTATTAAGTATACGCAAAAATTTTTCAATCAAAGGTTTATAGCATTAATTTGCAGCTTCTG
Organism: Aquilaria sinensis; assembly: GCA_005392925.1. NCBI lineage: Eukaryota > Viridiplantae > Streptophyta > Magnoliopsida > Malvales > Thymelaeaceae > Aquilaria > Aquilaria sinensis. Next base: position 1,104,820 of record SMDT01001377.1, read on the forward strand.
ATTTACCAATAGAACCCTAAGATATCTAATAAGCAGGGCCCTTTTTCACATCTTTAAAATGGATAAAATCTAGCCCTCTATATACTAAAGATACAGGGTTTTTATAATCATTAATCTCTAGACTAATAGTATTAGAAAATATATCCAAATAGTATCTTAGAGCTTTAGCATCATCAATCCCAGCTTTAGCAAATATAATTATATCATTCGAAAACATTAAATGTGTGTAGCAATATGTTTTTTGAAGTCACCACCAATCGGTTTCACCTTGGATACCTGTTATGATCTACAAAAGATTTTGAGATCGTGAGTTGGTTACACTAAAATAACCTTATTATAGTGCCCAGAAATTGGTACCATTGGATTTGGTTTTATCTTTTTCTAAATCATTATTTCTTAACCTAATCTTTGATAAAAAATGATTTTTATGAATTTTATTTAATTATGTTTAATTTTAATTTTAGATATGGAATTTTAAGCGTCCTTGAAATCTCAGGATCTTATTAAATCCATCAAGAATTTGAAAGAATCATCTTATTCAAACCATGAATCTTATTAGACTAATCAATTTTGAACGAACAATCTGTATCAGGATTTTATCAAATTCACCAAGAATGAATTCTTAAAAATTTGTTGAGTAAATTTACAATTTCCTTTGTTAAATTTATTTTTAATTTCTAAGAGAATGATAAGGAAAAATTGAATTACCTAAATAATTAAGTGACTAGGCTAACAAATTATTTTATGCATTATCAATTTGGGATGTATTATGAGAACTAAATAAAGAAAACAAAACTATTAAAAGAAAATAAAGATAAATAAAGAGATAAAAAAATAAACATTCAAGGTTATATTCCTATGTGAATTCAATGGTTGAATTTAATGCATGGCCAAACAAACAAATAAAGAAAGAAAATAAAGAAAGAAAACAATAAAAGCTTGCTGTCAGTGGCTACTCTGCAAAAGAGAAAACATGTTAGTAACTTAATGGATGAAAAAAAGAAAGGCTATGAACTAAACAGGAGTTTTACCCAAATGTTAGATCCGGATACAAACGGGTCGGGTGCGATTCGGATCTAGCTCTTCCTTTTTTAATTCGGCGATCGGACTGCGAGATGAGAGTGGCGGCGTTTGGGCTTCAGTGAACGTGGCACGAAAAGTTGCCCGGAGAGGCAACCGAAGGGCTGTGGCGTCAAGAGCAGCCGCGGAGATGGATTCGAACGCTGCGGGAGTGGTGCTCGGGTGTCCCCTTCCTCCAATTTATGTTACCGGCGGTGGGGCGACGTCTAGGATGGTGGTACGGCATGGGATGGAGTATGGGTGGCTAGCTGGGAGGGGTGACGGTGAGGGATTGGCGAGGGAAGAGCGACGGAGGGAAGGACCAGGGGTGGCGGTAGTGGGAAAAGGTTAGGGTTTTTTGGGTAGTTGTGAGCTAAGAATCAGGGGCTAAAGGTGACAGTTTTCCCTTTTTTTACCTAGGAACTTAGGGTTGCGAAAATCTTGTCTCTTTTTTTTTTTTCCTTCATATTTATATTAAGGGGTCTTAGGCTAGATTAACTAGGGTTTTTGAAGTTTAAACTCATCCAAGTTCAATTTAAAGAGATTAGGACATAATATGGCCAAACTATCAGTTTTAGTCCAACAAAACTCTTAGACTACTGATCTGGTCCCCATTTTTATGTGAAAGTATAATTTAGCCCAACTTTTGCCTTGTTTGTCAAATTAGCTTGAAGTTTTTGTGAAAATAACTTGATTTTCCCAAAATTTCATAATTTTGCCAGATTTAACTCAAACTCTCCAAAATTGACAAATTTATCCCAAACTTTCTAATTTTGCCTAAAATATTCTAAATTCCCTCAAATTTCACCCAGATTTTTTCTTTTTGCCTAAATTGACCTTACAAAATCTTTAGAACTCCAAATTAGCACCTAAACTAAATTCACTCATATTTTAACCCTAAATAACCATACTAAATTCCTAAAAATTTCATAACACGAACAACAATATAACCTAAATGTGACTAGACAAAAATGACCCAAATGTCCTAGCAATTGACCAAATTGCCCCTTAAAAATGCTCATAAATTGACTTTTCCAACCTAAAATTTAAACAAAAAATCAATACCCGAACAAAATTGGGTATCAACAATGTGGTAATCTTATATGTTTGCACTTAGGATGATAGCCCATAACATTTTCATCAAACATCTTACTAAAAGCCTTTGAGAGATAATTCATGTCAAACACAAATAGCAAGGGAGATAAGGGATCTCCTTGCCTAAGGCCCCCTTTACCCTTAACATAACCACACAATGTACCATTAAAAGCAACAGAGAAGTATGGAAATTAAACATATGTCATAATCCAATTCACCCAAAGCTCAAGAAATTAAAGCCTCCTTATAAACTACTCCAAAAACCTCCAATCAATCATATCATAGCTCTTTCTCAAATACATTTTTAAACACATTCTGGGTTTAATATGCTGCTTAACATAGCCTCAGATTACTTCATAACATAGGAGCATATTATCAATAATATATCTTTTCTGAATAAAAGCACATTGGCTCTCATGCACCAACCCAAGGAATAACCTCTATAATCTAGAGGCCAAAACTTTGGGAATGATCTTGTACAAAATAGTACAGCAAGTAATAAGTCTAAAGTTAATAGCACTAGAAACATGTGAATGTTTCAGAATTAAATGCACAGCAATAGCAGATAAGACAAGGGGGATCTCACCAAAACTAAAAAAATGTTTCACAACGATATTAATGTCTTTTGTAATGATGTCCTAGTCATGCTGAAAAAATGTAGAAGATAAATTATTTGGTCCAAGACTCTTATTTGGCCCAATTCCCTTAACAATAGCTATAATTTCATCATTTGTGACCTCTTGGACATTAGACACAATATTATTATTAATAGATAAAATCAAGTTCTTAACAAAACCAAGAATAGAAACAAAGTAAGAGATCAAGTCATCTTTAATATCTTTAGAGTTGAGAAACTTCCTGCCATTATGGTAAAAAAAAACAACTAATATTCAATTGAGCTAGTTGTTCCTTCATCTTGGAATGGAAATACTTGGTGCTATTATCACCCTTTTGAATCCAGTCATTCCAAGCTTTTTGTGCAAAAAAAGTCCTCATCGGCTTTCTTTAATTCCCACAAGTCCTTTCGAACCTTAATCTATTTAGCCGGGTAAAATCCAAACTTGGTCCCTTAACTATTGGGTTTGTCCTAAAATGGTCCCATAACTCTAAAAGTGCCTATTGAGGTCCCTTAACTTATTTAGCGTATCTTATTTTGGTCCCTACCGTTAATTTAGGCGTTATTTCGAACGGAACTTGCATACGTGGCAGTTTACCACCCCATAGTGGGTCCCAAACTTCCACATGGATGACTATACTAGACTAATAAGAAACTTTAAATTAAAATTGACATAAATAAATAATTTAAAGACTTCAAATGTAATTAACCCAAAACATATTCACCCTTCTCCCCGAACTCTCTCTGTCGAATTTCTCTCGTCTCTCTAGTTGAATATTCAATTCACGAAGAAAGGAGTGAAGACAGGGGCGGAGCCAGAAAATTATGCCAGTGGAGGCAACAAAAATATTATTAATAAAATATTTTCACATTTACAACTGTCCACGACGAGGTTTCATAGCCTAAAAACGTTGCATAATCACCTCATTACTTATACCATCAAATACATCTTTTTCAATGTAAGCAACTAGACAATATCTCTCATTCAATTCCGCAATCGATTATTCACCTTCGTGGAGCCTTTTCAATTGTTCTTTGAGGAAAATTATGATCGTGAGGTTGACATGGGCCTTTTTGTAAATAATATCTCCGAATTCTGTCGCGCTGGTCAGGATGATAATCAGAATTTTTTTTTCTTTGTCCCGGATCACTAGGAAGATCTTCTAAATTAATCTCAACACGTGCTTGCTTCGACCGATTGTTTTCAGTATCAACATCTGTTTCATGAGAGAATCGAGCTTCTTTTGGTATTTTTTTCAAGTATCTCTCCATAACATAAACTGCATAAAAATAATAAAATTAAAAATTCAAATAATAGTAATAATAATAATATATGCTACTTTATATTCTACAAATTGATGCATTAGGGTTCTAAAATTTTAGAATTACTTAAAAAATTAATATAAATAAATACAATCGAGATGAAATTTGAGAGAGCCCCGATTTGCAGCTCTGTTCGTCGGGGGCAGGGGTAACAATTCTATAAGTACAAAAGAATGGCAGAGTAAAGAAGGCTCGCACAATTAATACTCACCATATCTGAGACTGAATTTGCATTTGCCTGGGAGAGGAGCAAAATTTTGATACCGGCGCGCCGGCCGCAATTTTGGACTTTTAGTTGCGTTGAAAAGCCTTCGCCTAGGTTTTATACTATTTTATTTGCGTCTGTGTTGCAAGTCGTAAGAGAAGGAAAAAGATAGATTTATGGGTCAAGTATTATAGTAGTACTAATATTTTTTACGTTTTGTAGTTTTTCCACTTACTTTTTTATATTTTCATTTTAACCACTTATCACAACTAAATTAATGCGCTCATATTTCAGTGGGGGCGTCACTAAAAATTCTATGGGGGCAGAATAAATATTATTTTAAAAATTATATATCATATACATATTTTTTCCAAATCTCAGTGGTGGCAACCAACGTGGCGCCGCCCCTGTGAAGAGCATTGAAATGGGCTACGAGCAACAAAACCGGCGATGAGACACCAAATCGGCGACGATCTCCTCTTCTCATTCAATTTGCCATGGGGGCTGCAGGTCGGAGTTGGCGGATGGCTGGGTCGGCTGGAGGCTTGGCAGCAGAGGCGGCGAGGGTTTTTGCGAACGAAGAACAGTTGTCGTTGCGGGTTGCCAACACGCACAACTCGTCTGTTTCACTAACTAGAGAATCAAAGAACCAAAGACGAAGGAGAGAGGCATGAAATGGAGGGGCGATTGAAACGGAGACGGCAGGAGGAAGGTGGAGAGAGGTGATTGAAATAGAGAGGCTCGTCGGCGGCGGGGGTTGGGGCAGAGGTCGAGAGGTCGAGAGAGTGGAAGATTGGCCTGAGATAGCTGAGGTTGAGATGTCCCGGAGGTCGAGAGGGCGGAAGATTGGGCGGAGAGCGCGGAGGTCGAGAGCACGAAACGGAGAGGTCCGGTTGGGGAAGATGATTGGGTTAATTAACCTTTTAAGTACCTAAAACTGTTTTTTTATCAATTGGAGCCTATGATTTACTATTTTCCCAGTTTCATCACTTATTGTCATGCCAAGTGGCATTATGGGACCAAGTAGGGGTATTTAAGTGCCACATATGCATTTTCCGTCAAAATTAATGTCAGAAATAACAGACGGGACTCAAATAAAAAGCGTTGCTTGAGTTAGAGGACCTCATTAGGCACTTTTAAAGTTAGAGGACCATTTTAGGACAAACCAAATAGTTAAAGGATCAAATTTGGACTTTACCCCTATTTAGCCATTAACTCAACATCATTTAGGTTCTGCATCATCTTTTGATAACATTCACCCAATTCCTTCTATTTATTTAGAACTCTTGCTGAAATTTCTAAAATGATGCTATTTGTTTAACAATTTTAAAGCTATTTTCAACTGTTTAAATTATCCAAGCACATAAGTCCAAACATTCTTCTAATTCTACCGCTCAAATCACATTCGACCAACTTTTTATCTGAATTTTTAATTTCATTAAAATCTCCATAGATAAGCCAAGGCTCCTTACATTCGAAGCAAACTGCTTTAGTTTAGGCCATAAAGTTCTTCTATCCTGAGGCTTTTTCATTGCATAGAGCATTGCCAACGTGCATATCCACAACTCAATTCTACGTTTTACTCTCACATGAATAAATTGCTTAGAAGTATCCAACGTCATAACATCCAAGACCAGGCTATCCCACATAAGCCAAATTCTACCATTAATAGCGTGATAATAATTGTTGAGGTATTGCCAATTCCCAAACATAGAGCTGTGGATACTATTAAACTTCCTACTCTTTACTTTAGTTTCTAATAAAGCACAGAGACTAATCTTATTCTTTCTAATACTTTTTTAACTTCTATATGTTTAAGGCTATTATTTAGCCCTTTAACATTTCAACAACACCACATCATTTGTAGGTGTGTGTTCATTTACTCTCAACCCAAAAAATGAGACTAAACTTCCCTGGAACTAGTTCCCTATGCGTCCTGCTTCTACATCACCTCTTTAGCCCATGTAATTCCCACTTCCATTGCCTGAGAACTCTTCTTTCTATCCTTCCAAGCAGTTAGGTCACACACTTCCTCTCAATGTCCTCACTTTTTATATTTTTCACATTGTGTTGGCCACCATTCATACTGGACAGCTTGAGACTCAAACTGCCCATTAGGCCTTTGAACCATAATAGAGTATGGTGCCTCATCCTTCCTTGTTCCATCCACAAGAATACGAGCATAAAACAATATGCTTTTATGGACAGTAGCAGAATCAACAAGAAGAGGCATACCAATTCGACCAACAATTCGGCTTAGGATCCATGGTGCTTAATGCTGCAACTTCAACCCTGGCAAACGAATCCAAATCGGAATACTATTAAATAGCTTATGATCTAGATTCATATCCATTTCCTATTTTTTCAACAACAAAGCTTACCGAAGATGAAGTTCATTGGCCTTTTTAAAATAAGGTAACTTAATTTAAAATGACTTATTTTCATTTTTATATATTTTTAACTTGGAACCAATTTCATTTAAAAGACCATACTATTTAGGTGTAATAATTTATTGATTGCAAAATTTTTATGACATTGTTAATTTGTTATGAATTTTTATTTTTTATGTTTAAAAAATAAAAATTCATAAAAATTTCATAACATTATAAAAATTTTATATAACTTGAATGTATTATTTCACCTAAATAAAATATTAATTTTCAAATAAAAATGATTTTAGGTGAAAAATTTATAAAAATAAAAATAATTCATTTTAGATTAAGTTAACTTAAGTTAAAATGAATTGGCTTTAATAAAAATGGGCATGAAACTGAAGCAAATTATTGTAAGAACTATGATAAATCATATCTGACCAACTTTCTGAATTAAAGCGACCTATGTACACAGTTAGACTTGTTACTATTTAGTTTTCGGTTAGGTCGCTTCAATTTTTTATTTAGTTTTTGAAACCAAAATTTATTAACTCTATTTCGGTTTGGTATTTGAAATGGGTGTTGGTTACGTTGTAAACTGAACAAACCAATTTTCCTTAATGTTTTGGGCCTCTTGAAAAACTACTTAGCAGCCCCAACCTACTTATACACTAGCCCAAAATTAGGCCCTGTTCATATCGCAATTGTCAACTACCCCCTGTCATCTTCCCCGAGCAACTAGCTTATACGTCTGCTACGCTAGTTTTCATCCTTCTTTGCTGGTCTATTCGACGCAGGGATTTATTCTACCATTAACCGTTGTTTCCATAAACTGAAAGGCCCTTGCTGCACCACGTCGTTCACCGTTTCCGTAAACTAGATATATATACAATTAAATAAATAAATACATCTCAAATCTAGACAATGAATCTCAGAAATATAATTAAAGTGAAACAACTATTTTTCAAAACTAGTCAATATAATCAGAATTAATCCTAAATAAATTTATCTCATAACTAAACAAATATATCTAAAAAATAACTACAATCAACACAAAGATATTGGGCCCTGTCAGAAGCAAATTCTTTCGGGTTTTATGTTTAACTTAAAAGGATGTTCGCATATAAACCCTGCAGAAGAAGACGCTTCTAGTTCTGATCAAGGCTTACGATTTTGTCTTATTACTCGACCATTCGAAAATGTTCCTTTCGAGGCCTTTGGAACTTAGTGATATTAAAATTAAGCATTTTGATTTCGTGTCATTGCTCTTGCTTCTTTTAGTTTCTAAATTTAGACTGGAATATCCGTTGGTGTATTACATCTTATAAAAATAGGGAGCTTAACGTTTTGATTGTCTAAGATCCTAAAAAAAAGGTATTAATATCTAAAATGGAATGAGAAAAAAATATTTAAAAGAATGAAGCAATAAGTAGAAGATGTATCAGATAAAGTACTGGGGCAATAAATACATTAGGGCAAAGAAATTTCTTTTATTGCAGAAACTTTTATGACCGAGGCATCCTAACTAGAGGTGGGAACTGGGTCGGCCGGTCCTGGGCCTGGGTCCTGAGGCCCGGGCACGGACTGGTTGTAGGCGGGGCGGTCCCGAGCTGGGTCCGGGGGGTTCTCGAGCTGGGCCCGGGGCGGGGCGGGCGGAGCGGGGTGGGTTTGGAGTTTTTTTTTAAAAAAAAATTAAAAACATAATTAAATTATATATGTCATAAATATTTTTAAGAAAAAACACTACATCCGGTATAAGTTTTATTAAGTTAAAAAACCAAACGGCACGTACAAATAATCGGAATGGACCTTACATTTTGAAATGGCAAAAACGTTTCGGAAATGATGAATAATAGAAACCTGTGATCTGTGCTGAACAACATAATCAGATTAAATACAAACTACATATATAATAGAAACCTGCGGGGCGGGCCGGGGCGGGCCGGTCCGGTCCGTTTTGCACCTCCTCCTCCTTTCGGGCCCATATTCGGCCCATATCTTAGCGGGCTTTTGCCGGGGCGGGTTTGACTTCCGGGCCGGTCCCGGTTCGGGCCGGGTTGACCCAACCCAGGTCCCATCTCTAATCCTAACCAGCAGTAGCATGTTATGCAAATTGACACATATAGGTAGCGTGTTCGGGAATGTGTTTATAAAATATCTAACAAATGCCAAACTAGTCTTCCATGGAAGGCTTCGAAATAACAAATTGGTATCCCATGAAAGGCTTCATGTTGAGTACTGTACAATACGACTGTGAGGCTGGCCAATCAATAATTTCTGCCTTCGGAATAAATCCTGTTTCCCTTGTTTGTGTGTGTGTTTGTGAAGGAGGGTTAATAAACAAGTGGTTATTTAAAAGAATGAAAAGAATCTAATGTAGCTGCCCCAGTCCACAGTCTTACCAATGGCAAAGTTTCTGCAATTATAAGTCCAGGAAACTGGAATGTGAGGAAGTTTAGAGTAGATGAATTCAACTATTGTATCAGTTTAGGGGGTAAGTTTAGTAACTTACAAACCTCTTCTTTATCTACTTGTGTTCAACATAGGCTATTGGATATTGTTGGCCAACAAGGACCTGGTCCACTATCTACAAAGCAAACTAGGCTTTCTCCCTAAAAACATATTTGAAGCTGAAAAACAAGAGACTGGGTTTGATACCTTCAGTGTTGCTGATAATTCTTTCTCCAGATTGCTCACTCGGTTCAGAGCAATGCTCAACATCTCTTCCTGCTCCAGTGCTATGGATGCAGGCTCCAGGGTAAGAGTGTTTGCCTTTTCTTCCAACTCCATCATCCTGTTCATCGTGGTTATATGTTCAGACTTGGGAATAGATGGTGCTGTCAGTTTACGGCTATGGCCTTCAATCGCCGGAGTAGTATATAACTACCTTGACCTCCATACAAGGCAGCTTTAGAGAGTTCCCTCTGCATGTTTCGGGACAAGCAAACAATTGTTACGACTCCTGTTACAAGGCTAATTATTCTATTAAAAATGGATCTACCAGTTTCTTTAGGGGCCTTTATACCAGAGTTTGTAAGAAGACAATCTGTAGCTTTGAGGAAAATAGATTAGGAGTATCTTTGTCAGCCTTAAGGATATATATGTCAACGTTGATAGGTCTCAAATTATAGAAAAGTGATGATAGTACACATCACTGGACCTGATGATGTCCATGTTGTAAATTGAATAGATACCTTCATAAGGTTTGAGGTCCTCTTCTGCTACTCTATGCCATTTAGTATCCAAGGTCGTTTCATCCATTGGGTCTGGAAAATATTTGTCATGGTCAAAGAAATCCTGGGACTTTTTGATAACAGTAAACTATAACAAATTTACAAGTCACTATAGTTAATCACTGGAAACATGCAAAAATAAGTGCGAAAACCATAATTATGACAAATCAAAAGTTGGCAATTGGTTTTTCAACCCTTGTACTTGAATGTATAAACACCAAATAAATGGTCTGAGATCCTAAAGTTTACTTGTGCAGGAGCACATGTGGCTACAAGCTGCTCAAAGTGCTGATCACTGACATCCTTATCCATGCTATCTATTGAGATAGTTTGCTGCTCAACAATTGGCAAAATTCTCCTGCATTTTGCCGCTCCATTTTAGCAATTTATCTGTGCTTATCTTTTTAGCACATGAACAAGAAATCTCAACTGTGAGAATCAAAGTTACTCACCTTAATTATATTGGGATCATTCCATGGACCCTTATCATAAAGCATGCTGCCTCCTTTGTCAACACATGTACAAGTACCACCTAAAACTCTGGTAGTCCACTAAAAACCTATACAGCAGTAATGTTCATGTTAAGTGAAGAACTTAAAAATGCATTTTCACTTAGCAATTAGTTAGGAATAAATTAATTGGTAAGAGAATTTGGTCATCTGATAGACTAGAAAATATTGGAAGATTGAAAGTTGAAACTACAATTGAAAAAAACCTACACAACATTTAATTCATAATAGACTTACCTCATGTCAATTATTTCAACTAGTTTACTCTGGAACTTGTTACCCAGAAGAACCTGGTGCATTTACTGACATGATTATTGACTTCATGATCTATATTAATCACCAAAGTTTTTCCAAAATCTACATAAATTAATGTAGAAGGAGTGATAGAACTAGAGACCATAGAAATCCAAAAACCAACAAAAGAGGTACAAGAAGTTTCCTCCATCTAAGCTCTCACTTAAAACATCAGAGTTTGTTTAGGTTCATCTTCTATATTGTTATTGATTTTGTTTTTATAATTAAACTCAGGAGCCCGTAAGTTATTACAGCTGGTAAATCACATAGTGATTTGAGATCATACAGAAAGGAAGATATTTCATCGAACAATTGACTTGCTTTAACGTGACGTTCAGGAAGAATAGACATCATGTTATCCATGATTGAACAATCCAATGTCACTGGTTTCTGATTTAAAATTTGACAGAAGATTCAAGCATAATATCAACCTAGAATGAGAAAAACATGAAATTTAGTCGAAAAAGACATCAAATAGAAAAAGTGCATCATGAAAATGATGAACAAGGACAAGATCAAGGTAGTTGTCCGACAACTTCTTGCACTCAAACCTCGTCAAAATGTAAATGTTTCAAGAACCAGAAAAGAGTGTCATCAGAGAATCATGCAAGAGATAAATGTTGGATAAATTAAGATCAAAAGCATCGCAACAATATTAGTTTACTGTTTACCTAATGAAAAATAGAATGCAGGGGCCTGATAGAGATAGAGAATGGGAGAGAGCACGCCTATAACACCATGAGGGACGCCTACATCATTGGGAAGGATGATAAAAAAACAGGACAACAAACTTATGGCATTGACAGAAATAGTTTCTTCTAGCCAAAGGCCATTGACATGGAAATTTTGGTTCCTTTTCATTGTTGTTGTTGGGGCTCCCCAACTCCAATAGAAATATGTTGGTTGCTTCTCTCAGCTCTGTCACAAAATTCTTTTGTCCCCGGCATACCTTGGACCATGTTTGTTCGGCTTAAGACCGAACGCCTGGTTAATTTTCTAAGGTTAATTGCACTTTTTTTTCCCCCTTAATTCACTTCAACACTCTTTAATTTTATAATCAATTCATTTTAATTTAATTCAATTCAATTTATTTTGAATAATGTTTCAAATCTAATAAAGAAACTGATTTTCTTGCATTTATAAAATAATTTAATATTTAGTTGTTGAAATTTAAAATTTGGGATCATTCAACAAAATTAAAATTAAATTAAAGATTAGAAACGGTACCATTTCCATTTATTCCCCATGGAAGAGAGCAAACCGAGGACCACTGGTGCAATAAATGGAGAGTGTAAAAAAAATTACAATGCAACATGATTCAAGTCTTAAGAAACCGATTGAAATTTAGCCAAATTGGTACTATAATCATGTCGTGAGACTGAATAAGGTTTAAGTTCTAGTTTGTGCAAAGATTTTTTTCTATTTAAGTTTAGGTATTGTGTGAGTGAATTGTAGGTTGACTAGGAGTCATTTTTTTTTATATAATTCGTTTTAACTTAAATCAACTTATTTAAAATAATTTATTTTTATTTTTATATATTTTTCTAAAAATAATTTTATTTGAAAACTGATATTGTGTAATTGTAATAACTTATTAAAATTAAAATTTTTATGATGTTATTAAATTTCTATAAATATTTCATTTTATAGTCATTAAAAAAAATTTAATAAACTGATACAAATTTTATGACAGAACCTATTTGCAACAGAAGATATAATTTGAATAAATTACACAATTAGACCTTAATCTTTAATTATTGTTTTAGTTTTAACCCCATTCTCCAACTTGCACATTTAAATTCCTTAACTTTTTTTAAATGTGCCATTTTAGATTTTTGAGTGATGAATCTGATTAGTTTAAAGAGAATACACCACGTCAATATAGAATTGTAAGAAAAAATAGTAACTTTAACCTTTAAAACCTTTCCCATTAACAAAAATTCCTTAAAACATTAAAATCTGACAAAAAAACTTCATTCCTCATCTTGGCCCCTATCAGCCTTCCTTTCCTCCGTTTGCCTCCCTCTCCTTCGCCCGCCCCCCCTCCTCCGGCTAACCTTCTCCCCCGTTCGCCTCCCTTTCCTCCGCCCAACCCTCTCATCCGTTTGCCTCCCTCTCCTCCAACTCTTACTCGTCGCTCACCTGATTTGCTTCATCTCCTTCATCCGAGCCCTCACTCATCAGATTCGCTTCCTCTCCCCCATCCCCATTGTCTCTTAGCTGATTCCTGATTCCTGCTTCCTCTCCCTATCCCCGCCATCGCTTAGCCGATTCCCGCTCCCTCTCCCACAACCCCGTCGTCGCTTAGCCGATTCACCTTCAAACCCGCCTCTGATGTCAATCCACCAATCCCACATTTGATTTTGCCTTTAAACCCTCCTCCAACACCCACGGTCTTCTCTAATGGAAGTTAAATCAAAGCTATTACTCTGCAGTGGTCAAACAAAAATAGTGGCGTTGAAGAAGTGAGGGGGGGTTGATGGATTCTTTAACAGCGTGAAGAAGCTTCATCGTTGAGAAATCGAAGGTGGGCTTCGTGGATTGGCGTCAGAGGGTGATGGCAGAGATGGTGGGGCATAGTGGCTTAGGGTGAGGGAGGCAGACGGAGGAGATGGTTGGCCGGAGAGGGAGGTCAGATGAGGAGAGGAGTGTTTTTGTTAGATTTCAATATTTTAGAGATTCTTTGTTAAAGGAAAACGTTTTCTGGGTAGCATTTTTCCCTACAGTTCTATACTGATGTAGTATTTTCCATCTAAATTAATGAGTTCCATCACCAAAGTTCAAAATGAAACATTTAAATGAGGTTAGGGGGGTCTAAACGTGAAAGCTGGATGTTGGCGTTAAAACTGAAATAATAATTAAAAATTAGGGTCCAATCATGCAATTTACTTTAATTTAGGTGCCCCGATGAAAAAACAAAAGAAACAAAAAAAACAAAAAAAACAAAAACAAGAAATGCTCCTTGCGCTGTTGCGCAGTACAAGCTGGTAGCCAAACTGAGAAAGCATTTCAACAGTCTTCTGCTTGGTCTTCTTCACTGGCCCTCTCTCCCAATCAATGGCGGCTACTCACCTTCTTCATCCCTCTCTCTCTTCCCCTAAAACCCTAAGACACCCTTCGAAACCAATCCCTTTCTCCAAAGCTCACATTTCGCCTCTCGCGTCGGTCAAAAGGACCCAGAAGCCCCTTTCCCTCAAAGCAGTCCTTTCTCAAAACCCTACCAAAACCTCGACATCGCCCACGACCCATCACTGCTTCACCAAATCGAAAGATGGGTTTCTCTATTGCGAGGACACCAAGGTGCAGGACATTATGGAGAAGGTGGAGAGGAGGCCTTTCTATTTGTATAGCAAGCCGCAGATCACTCGCAACGTCGAGTCCTACAGAGACGCTCTCGAGGGGCTAAATTCGATAATCGGCTACGCCATTAAGGCTAACAATAATATGAAGATTTTGGAGCATTTGAGGAAGTTGGGTTGTGGCGCTGTGCTTGTTAGTGGCAATGAGCTCAGGTTGGCTCTCCGCGCTGGGTTCGATCCCACGAGGTAACTGTTTGCATTCAATCTGTATTCCGTTGCTTAAAGTTTAGTACTGGTTTGTGTATTTCTGTTTCCAATTGAGTTGGGTTGTTGGTTAGGTGTATATTTAATGGGAATGGGAAGCTTTTGGAGGATTTGGTGCTAGCTGCCCAGGAAGGTGCTTTCGTAAATGTTGATAGCGAATTCGACCTAGAGAACATTGTTGCAGCTTCTAGGATTGCTGGGAAGAAGGTTAATGTCTTGCTTCGGATCAACCCTGATGTTGACCCTCAGGTATGTAATCCAATATCTATACATTGTTTTTATTGCTATAGTCAATGCAGCAATCAATTCCTAGGTCTTGTTGGTCCTTGATAATTGCCATTTTTGAGGTTAAATTTGTGGACGGGGTCGTTCACTGGACTTCCCAGTGCGCTGATATCTGAACTCAGTGGAGTTAGTTTTTCAGCTACTGCGCTGGTATTAGCTTGTTGCTTCATGCTAGAATATCCAAATTTTTTGGTGTTGGCTGGCTATTGTAAGTAGTTGGAATTTGGACCTACAAATTTCGTTTTTGTGTTGTAGGTGCATCCATATGTTGCCACTGGGAACAAAAACTCTAAGTTTGGGATAAGGAATGAGAAGCTGCAATGGTTTCTTGATGCTGTGAAGAAACATCCAAGCGAGCTAAAGCTGGTTGGGGCCCATTGCCATCTTGGTTCGACAATCACTAAGGTATTCCTAATTACACTCCTCTTTTATTTTGTGCAATGGTTTGTTGTTTGCATTTTAACTTGAAGTACCTCCTGCCCCTGTATTCAGGTAGATATTTTCAGAGATGCTGCAGTGCTTATGGTAAACTACATTGACCAGATCCGAGCTCAAGGGTTTGAGGTTAACTATTTGAACATAGGAGGCGGCTTGGGGATAGATTACTACCATAGTGGTGCTGTTCTTCCCACACCAAGAGATCTCATTGATACGGTAGGCTCACACTTGGATGATTTGGACTTTGCTACTCTTGGGGAGACAAGGCTTTGTTTAAAGCTTAAACCATTTATTGCATGCCACTGATACATTAGCTTCCACATGCAAAGTGCTCTTGTCATGTGAGATTTCATGATCTGAACAAATTGGCAGTAGCATTTTTTGTGATAAGTTCTAGTTTTAAGGCATGCATCAAGCTTGCGTATCCTGGGAACTGTATTTGGCCACTATTTTAGTTTACATTAAATTTGATATTTTGTGCTCAATATAATAGGTACAGGAGCTGGTCCTTTCAAGAGATCTCAACCTCATCATTGAACCAGGAAGATCGCTCATCGCAAATACTTGCTGCCTAGTCAATCGGGTTACTGGTGTCAAAACTAATGGGACGAAGAATTTCATTGTGATTGATGGCAGCATGGCAGAACTAATCCGGCCTAGTCTTTATGATGCTTACCAAGTAAGTTCATGGAGAAATTTGGGTTTTATTATGCAGACTGTTCTTTGCAGCTTGACCTCTGACTAATGCAGAAGCAATTGAAGTTCTTGTTCAAGATTTTAATCACTTTTTTGCTTGGTATCACTCATGAGACAACTATTGCTTATGGTTGCCCACTATTTAGATCTTAACTTGACCCATGTATAACAGCACATCGAGCTGGTTTCTCCTCCACCACCCAATGCTGAGGTGTCAACTTTTGATGTGGTGGGCCCTGTTTGTGAGTCTGCAGATTTCTTGGGGAAAGATAGAGAACTTCCAACCCCTTACAAGGTTTTCACTATGTTAGCAATGGATTGTACAGTGAAAATCAAGTTGCTCAGAGTTTCGAATGCTGACCATGAGTTTAAATTTTCAGGGAGCTGGTCTGGTTGTTCACGATGCTGGTGCTTACTGTATGAGCATGGCATCGACCTACAATCTCAAGATGCGCCCCCCTGAGTACTGGGTAAGGAACTGTGTCACAAACTACTCACACAAAAATTTGCATGCCTCTGGGTCACTTTCACTTCATCGAGTTCATCATTTCACTGGAAAAGTTTGTATGTTTTTGGAGTCGCTTTCACTGCATCACGCCTATCCTTGTGACTTGCAAGTTTTCCCTTGTTAATCAATTTCTTTTAGTTTTCTATATGGGGATTTCTGTGTGATCAATAATGATCTAAGCAGGTTTATGTAACTTATCTGAACGAATGATATTTAGGTGGAAGAAGATGGATCGGTTACCAAAATCAGGCATGGGGAGACATTTGAGGACCACATGAAGTTCTTTGAGGGGCTTTAGTTACAACATCCAGCCAGTGGTGCATCAAGGCAATCGAAATTTATTCAGCTTACTTTAGTCAGCAACTTCAAGTAACAAGTAGTTTAATTGTTTGAGTAAGGTTTTGTATTTGGGTTCTGGGAATAGAGCGGACAAGTGTTGGAAGAGTTTTGCTTCTTAAAGTGGATTCACCTTCCAGGCACCGGAGGTCAAAAGCGCCTTTGGTAGTAATACTATTTCATCAGTTTCATTCCAGTTAAGAGATTATACATCTCTTTTACCTCAGCATTGTCATTCTGAGGGCTGTGAATTCACCATGTTCACCATGAACGTGACCTGGAGATTCCAAGGCGACAGTAAGTGATTAACCAAATTTGACCATTTTAACGTCGTTATGTTCCGGGGCCACTTCTTGTAACCCAGGTTCTTTGCAGTTTTAGGCTGGTGGGGTAACAACGATTGTGATCACCAAAAAGCAAAATTATTTGCAAAAGTTGGCATTGGTACTCGTATTCCCTCAACGGATAAGTCTGTCTTCCTACGAATCAAAGTGCTAATCTCTCTTTTCTATTTGAGAATAACCTTTTATCATCAACGTAGACTTTTTCCGCTGAACCTTATAAACTATTGTGTCAATCAGTTTGATGGATGAGCAGAAAATAAATGAAATATGTTAATTTACTTACATCTAATCAATTTATATTGCATAGAGTTTGATTCAAGCATTTAATATATATAACAAAATTCTTTAAGTATCCATTTGTCGGTTAAAAAAAAAAAAAGAATAAGAAGAATAAATGTATAGCTATAGGGTGGACGCAGAGCGTTAAGTAAAATCTTACTAACCCACTCACTATGTCTATAAGAACATTTATTTATGAAATGGACAACATTTTAAAGAATAATAAATTCTAATAAATAAAACAAAATTCCTTACTAAAAAGAACAATTGTTGTTCGATCTACAATTTCAACATTTTTTAATCAATATTGCTATTCCTTTAGTTGGTATTGTTTTTCCTTTTACATTTGTTGTTCGTTTGACCGATACTGTTATTCTTTTTTTTTTTTTTTTTGTCTAGATTGATGTTCATGTAGTAGGGTTTGTTGTTTTGTTTGCAATTGTTGTGAATTCCAAATCATATCAAACAACAGATCAGAACATAGGCAAAAAAAAAAAAAAACAAATGAATTAGATCAAAGCATGAATTATGAACCAGATCTAAGTGAAAAGAAGCAAAAACAAGAATGCTAAATTCTTATGAATGGAACAATAGAAAAGACCAAATCTAATAACAATGGCGAGAAAATGACAATGAGATTGACAAAAAGGACAAGGAAATGCTGATGAAGCTGGAGAAGTAGAAATAAACCAAATCTAATTACAATAGTTAAGAGGAGGAGACAGTGACAATGATGGTGATGAAGCTATAGAAGCAAAACAAACACCAAGGGGCAAGGAGGAGGAGATGTGATTGAAACGGGGAAGTAAAAATGAACCAGATTTAATAATAACAACGAGGAGATGAGACAATCACAAAGCCGAAGAAGCAGAAATAGAACAGATCTGATAATAATGCGGGGAGAACGATCGACAAGGAGAAGGAGGACACCAATATGCAATGAAGTATAAAGGTTTGGGACCAATTTGTGACGAAATGAAGGTTAGAGACTAATTTGTAATTGGAATTAAAGGTTTGAGACAATTGGTGCTATTTACACCCAAATTCCGTTAAAAATAAAAAGTGCCTTACAAGGAGGAAAGAGTCCATAACTGTCGAAAGCGTCCGCCTGGTATCAGTTGCATCCTGATCGCATTACTGGCTCGTTTCATGCATGAGTTCCTTTTTCTTATTTCTTATTTTCGCTCGGAAATTAACCCTTTAGTGATCAGCACTTGAGTAAGCTTGTTGGAAGAACAATTTTAAAGGAAATCGGAGCACTCGTTTAAAGAGCGAGCGCGATTGTTATGGTTTATTTTTTTTGTTTGTAATTCTTTTGACCCTCGTTCTGCTTAGATTGCTGGAATGTTTCAATTCATAAAAAAATAGGGAATGAAAATAAGCAGGGAACCAAAATGGAGGGGACTCTACTCTATATCATTTTTGGTTAAAATTTCATTGCCTTAATTAACTTCGAGCTAGCTGCATGGTGTTCATATCTCATTTTTCTTACTGTGGCAGGTTGCGCTGCACCTCCAGAAAAGTAGGCTGCGCTATTTGTCTATAAGCTCTGATCAGTACATAGTAATTAGAGAAAGTTGCTACTCATGTGAATGCACATATTAAGGCTTCCTGCTCAAGGAAATGACCAGACTGATGCATGTTCTCGCACTTCTCTCTTTCAATTAGAGTGATGATCTTCTGTTTGAACCGACAGAACAAATCATCCATGACCATTCCTTCATATATGTATATGTTCCCCTTGTTGAGTGTTGTTTCTCTTCCTCTCAGCAAACTCTCAGGAGCCTGTTTCGATCAGTCTAAGTACCCTTTGTCTATTCCCAGACCAAAATTAAATCCTTATGTAATAGTTGAATTCACTTTTTTGAGTTTTCGATTCATTCATAAAAAGTTTCCTGTTAATGCTTCATGGTGATCAGTTCATTAGATTGGCAACTGCTCGTGTATCTGATGCATGGTTGATCACCTGTGAGAGAAAATGGAGGCTATAAGAAGAGTGAAACGAACTGATTGGGAAGAGCCTGCCGTACAAGGAACCAGGCACTCCGGCGATAAAACAAGGACTCGTCTCCTTTCTCTTTCTTCAGCCTCTCAAAAAAGCTCGGCAGTGACTTGAGGATGGAGTTGAAGTCATTACCGAGGAGGTCATTGAGGAATATATATCTGGAAAGAAGGTGGTTGCTATCGCAGTGTCGATAACTTGAATGATCTGCGATGACACAATCAGGGTGTTGGGTCCGGAAGATCAGCCACTTTGAGGCAGTCCGGGAGAAGCTTGCGGCACACCTCCACAACACTCGCTTCCTGGATGGGATTCACCTGGGCTAGCTATCACCTTCCTCTGCCAAAACAAAAATTAATTTGAGTTAAAATGATGATGTGTATATGAAGGGGGAAATTGAAAAGAAGGTGAAAGTCGGAGACCCCTAGCTAGCTAGGCGGATTATGAAGCAAGCAACCAACCTGAAACAAGGAGTTATTGGTCTTCCAGCTCCACCTTTCATGTCATGTGAAGGACTTGCTCAACGTCCATATCTATGTACTTGTTTATTTTGTCTCGTCTTCTATCTCTCAAATTTGTGAGAATGTTGGATGTGAAGATCGAGGTTCAGTAGGTGGCAAGTGGTGCATGCAGGGAGAGAATAAGGCAATGGCGTTGCCCATGAACTGGCCAGGATGGGCATAAACAGTGGGACTAGTTGTGTCTGGACTGATGAACTCGTTAGGTCTATTTTGGACTTGGTGGAGAAAGATAGTTGTTCTTGCCATTGATGAGTAGCCTGCGAAATGAATGGCCAATTATCGAAAATAAATAATTGTGTTTTCTCCCCCCAGATCTCAACCTAGCTATAATATTGGAAAATATAAATATAAAAACCCTGGTCATTCAGTTGCGCCTCCTATATTTAGAAATGGGTTAATGACAATTTAACCCCCTAAGGCTTAGAAAAAATTACACTTTATCCCCCTATTTCCGAAATATACACTTTTCCCCATACTTTTTTAATGCAGTCCTTCAGAAAATTCTAAAATATTAATTTAAATATTACGATGGCTATTTTTTGGTAATTTCAATCTGTATAGTATTTTTTTTTGTTAATAGATATTTTAAATTATTTTTTTTTCTTTATGTAAGTAAAAATTAATACTGTAATATTTTTTAAATTTTGATTAATTGTTAAAAAAGTACCATACAGATTGAAATTACTTAAAAATGAATAATATATAGTCTAAATTAAGATTTCAGAAATCGATATTGGAGTGTATTAAAAATAGGGGCAAAAATGTTTATTTCTAAAATAGGGGTAAAGTATAATTTTACTTAAACCTAAGGGACAAATTATAATTATCTCTTTTAGACATAATACCCTTCATTAGAAATTTTGAAACCGGCAATGCCAGTCATATTGCTGTCGTTCATTTTGAGTGTCCAAAATCTGCTAACCAAAGATTGATTGGAGTGCCAAAGCAAAAGCATTGCCAACCAAAGTCAACAAAATTTAACGTTTCACATGTGGTTCTCGCCATTAATCGTCGCTACCTCTTCAGTCTTCACATCCAAGAAGCATCCTCATCATCCCCACTTCCAATCCAAACATCATTCAATGTTCAACTTCAACCGTATGAAAATAAAACTGCGTTAACACAACACAAGCTGGGCCAATCTTTCTTTGTCGTTGAGCCATCAACTGATAGGCCCATATATATAATTTCAATCATTCTTCTCTCCCATATATATTGCTCATTCCATTTCAATTTAGTTGGTCTTTTTAATTTCGCATGGATGTCTTTATTTACTCTCTTATATAAAAAAAAATTGTGAATAGTAGTGTTTTCATTAATTTTTTCAGAAAAGAGGGTCAAAATGTTTTGAAAGCACCATTAGTTTCAATAAATTATCATATTCACTCCTTAGTGTTCGGGTAGATACTTTTTCTAATCAATAATTGATTTGCAGAATGACTTATTTTTATGCACTCTTTAGTGTTTGTTTTAACTTAAGTTAATTGACTTTAAAATGACTTATTTTTATTCTTACGTATTTTTTACCTGAAACTAATTTTGATTAAAAGCTAATATTATGTAGCTACAATAATTCATTGAAAATATAATTTTTGTAATCTTACTAAATTTTTTATGAAATTTTCTAATTTAAGGCATTAAAAAATTCATAAAAATTTAATAACATAATGAAAAGTTACTTTCAAATGAATTATCACATCTATATAATATTATTTTTCAAATAAAATTAATAAATACGCTGATTTAAGTTAAAATAAATTGGCTATTAATGTCCAAAGTGAACAGTATTGATGTAATGCAAATGTAAATTTCTGAAAATATGAAGGGTATATAATATGTTTTTAAAAATATAAGGGGATGATTGTACGTTCAACAAAATCTGATTGGGGTTATAGCTAATTTTTCCTACTCCATTGATCTAAAAAATTTCTGAAGATTTTCATTTATCAGTTCAAGCATGAGATGCGCTACTATTACTTGCTAGGATACCTTTTTTTTTTTTATTGAAATATAAAATAAAACAATTATGCAGAGAAAGTTACACAGCGAGAAAGGAGCTTGTTCAAATTGTCCTTTTTCGTTTCGCCAATTTTTAAGCTTTAACTAGAATTGATTAATTGACTTGATTTGGAAGTCGACTTTTTTGTTAATTCTATCAATTACTGGTATAGTGGTAATGGATGGGAAACCGAACCCAGTGGCAGTGTTGCCTTTTTTGAGCTGTTGCTGCGTTGCTTCCCTCGTAGGTTTTACATTTGCTAGTATTATATGTAGTAAATTGTTTGTACAAAAATCTCACAAAATTGATTTTCATGTCAATTGATTTAAGTCATTCCATGAGTACTTATATTCTCATTAAAATTAAAAATTACCTAAAAGTTAGGACACCTCTGATCAGCAACGTTATATCATTGTTCAATCAAAGATTATATATATATATATATATATAAAGGGAGATTCCATATTAAAATTTATGATAATACTACATCCCAAGTAGTTTGATTATCTGATTGCCCTTGTTTTTTCAGTAGAAATCTGCCTGCCATTGTGTCTATAATCTCTAGCTACGTCCCGGGCCCAAACCAGATTACCGGACTTCCATTAGAGTAAGTTATAACTGATAATTTTTTTTAAAACAAAAATATGATAGAATAAACACATATTTTACGTGGAAAACTCATAAACATCTTAGGTTAAAAACTAGGAACTCAAATAGGAAAAATTAATAGGGGTTACAACCTCTTTAATTTAAGAAGAAACAATAATAATCTTATTTAATTTTGGAAAAAAATCAAACTCTTTCTAATCTCTAAAGAAATGATCTAACTAGTTTGAGAAAAGCGATGTATTGATTGATTGCTAATTTATGGACTTGAAATGGAAACTGCTTCTCATGGAAAATGAAACAAGTTTGCGGCACATGTGCAATATTTCTTCCAAACCCATGCAAATTCTTCATCTCATTAATGCCACCATGCAAGTTTTTTTTTTCTTCCAACCAATTACGAAAGTTTCTCCAATTATATGGCCTGCCGACCATATTTGCTCTGTCCTGGCAAAATATAACAACCACCCCCCAATTTTATTTTTTTAATCAGAAACACAAGCATGAGAGCTAAGAACGTAAAGAATTAAACTAAACATAAACAGTGAGCTAGGAGACTCACTCTCTAGGGACGATAACTAAATAGTACCGGCATAATTTCTCCATAGATAAATTGATTTGTTGTCGAGACTTGCTCGGCTCTTAAGAGCATTCGCTGGGCTTACGAGTCTGTTAATCATTCAACTCTAGGCTTTAACTACGAGAATTGATCGATTTCCATTAGCTATCAGAACTCTTTCTCAGCTCAGAGTTACTAAGAACATCGCTGAGCTACAAATTATAAATGCCAAAATTAGGATAGTTTGCCATTGCAGCGATCAAGCTTAATTTGATTTCCCTGTGCATGGAGGGCCATACAACAAGTAGCCCTGTTTCCAAGCCTTCCCTACTCTCCCGTAATAGTCTTTTCTTCTTTATTTCTCAGTACAGCCAAATAATCGCTCTTGAAATTGCTTTCCATTTATTTATCAGATAACTTTATCTTTATTACATAGTTATTTCTGGTGAAATGGATTAGCATTCAATCAAGGCTTCCTGGTCAAGGAAATGACCAGATTCAAGTGCTCGCACTTCTCTGTTTCGAGGAGAGTGATGACCTTCTGTTTGAACCGACAGAACAAATCATCCATAACCATTTCTCCAAAGTGCTCTGATAAAATGGGCTCTGCAACTGCTCTCATGTAGTTTGCAATGAAGTCTGCTCTCTTGCGCACATTGAAATCACTGCTCAAGCTTGCATCCCAAGGTATCCCAAAACTTTCAAGCCTTTGGAAACTGAAAGATCCTTCTGCTTCAATCACACTTTCCACCTCCTTGGCAGTCGGTGCATAGTATGGCATATTAAACAAGTCTAGTTTCTTCTCCTCAATAACACCCTGCAGTTTTCACACATACACATCAAAGACCTATGTATTACCTTACTAAAATAAACATATATTGTAAGCAATTAGTGGGTTGGTCACCCCTCTACTCCATCAATTCTATGCTCACCTCTTGGACCATATCTTGTAAAGCAAGGGAAACCGGTTCCCATATGGACGGAGAATTGTTGGTTTTGAGACTGCCCGTGGTGGTTATGAGCATGTCGCCCCCAGGTATGATCTCTTGGGCCCGTAAACGAAGGAAGAAGCTGAAATCCTTTTCATACTGCTCGAGATAGGCTGCATGGACTTCTGATCCACCTGACCTGGGGATGTATATGTTCCCCTTGTTGAGTATTGTTTCTCTTCCTCTCACCAAACTCTCAGGTGCCTGTTTCAGTATAAGTACCATTTGTTTATTCGCAAACCAAATTATACCCAGATGTAATTATTAAATTCACTTTCTTGAGTTTTAGATTCATCATTGATAAAAAAGTTTCCGGTTAATGTTTCATGAAGGTCTGGCAACTGATCTTGTATCTGATGCATGGTTGATCACCTGTGAGAGAAAATGGAGGCTATAAGAAGAGTGCACAAAGTGCAACGAACTGGTCGGGAAGAGCCTGCCGTAGAAGGAACCAGGCACTCCGGCGATAAAACAAGGCCCAAACCCGTCTCCTTTCTCTTTCTTCAGCCTCCAGAAGAAGCTCTGCAGTGACTTGAAGATGGAGTTGAAGTCATTTCCAGGAAGGTCATTGAGGAAGATCTGGAAAGAAGGTGGCTTTTGGTTCAAGGAATGGCTCGCAGTATCGATAACTTGAACAATCTGTGATGCCACGATCAGAGTGTTGGGTCCGGAAGAGCAGCCCAGATCAGCCACTTTGAGGCACTCCGGGAGAAGCTTGCGGTACACCTCCGCAACACTCTCTTTCAGGATGGGATTCACCTGGGCTATCACCTTCCTCTGCCAAAACAAATTTAGGTTAAAATGTGTATATGAAGGGAGAAATTGAAAAGAGGGTGAAAGTCAGAGACCCCTAGCTAGGCAGATTATGAAGCACACGACCAACCTGAAGCAAGGAGTTATTGGCGTAGCTGTTCTCCCCAGCTCCACCCTTCATGTGAAGGACTCGCTCAACGTCCATGCTGCTGGTTGGTTTTGTGTCTTCTGTGACTTGTCTCGCCTTCTCTCAAATTTTTTAGAATGTTGGATATGATCTTAGAGCGATCGCTTGGCCTCTATTTATAGACTAGCTAGGTGTATATGATGCGTGAAGCCCCATCGCCCGTATGTATAAGGTTTTTTTGTTCCCTCGTATTGAAATGAAAGGTGCATGTGCTTATGTTTATTTATTTTTTTTTAGGAAACACCATGGTGGTTGTGCAGTATATTAATAAGAAAAATTCGGTGGCAATTACATAAAGATGAGAGACCTACAATTAGTAAATGACAAACCCTGATCTAAAACAAGTGAAAAATAAACCTAGCATCTGTGCTGTACAATATAATTAAATATATACAAATTAAGTAAAAATACTTACACTACTAGAGTTAAATCTATTCTGAATAGTAGTGACAATCATCTGCGAGCTGACGATGACATCAGGTTGCCTGCCCTGCTGACGATGACATCAGGTAGTTTCTCTCTTGCCAAACAAAGTATATTGTTGCAACAAAACAAGCTCTTCTTATATCAGTTTTCAAACTCGTCTTTCACATTTGTGTAGAACCACACCCACAACCTATTCCAATTACAAGGAGCTTGCCCCAATTTAATCATATTTACAAGCTCCTTCCAAATCCTTCTGGAGAAAGGACAAGCCAAGAATAGATGGTACCAAGTGTCTTCCTCATGAACGCACAATGAGCAAATAGTAGATGATAGATTCATAAAATAATTCAATCGAGATAAAGTAAGCAATCTATCCAACAAAGCCGACAGGTGACTCCACAAAGTCTTGTGCCAAAATACTGTATCATAATTTTCCATCACATACCCACAACACTTGATGTTTTTTGCTTTTATTTTATTTTCTTTTTCATGGGTTTTTAAAAAAAAATCATTTATTTGTAAGACTTAAGTTGGCTCGCATTCACATTGCTGGGTTTTCATTCATTCTTGTTGTCTTTTGCTCTTCGTATTAATTAATCAATTAATTAATTGTTCTACATTTTATATAAACATTTTATATAAACATTATCTGCTTGTGTCTGGCGCCATATTTTTTATTAATTAAATTAAGAAAAATGGGAGGGTGACATGGTAACAGGATGACAGACGCTTTTTGTGTATTTGTGGGGGCCCACAGTAATGGACACACAAGATGTGTTCATCATCCTATTATCCTGTCACCTAATTCAAGCTCTTAAATTAAAGATTGAGAACTTTACAAGGTTTTTTACTATCATATCTGCTTGATTAATCTCCACCACAAAAGATGAAGCACAGGGAAGCAAAAAAGGAAAAAAAACAAAACAAAACAAAAAAAACAATCGTCATTTTTGTTGGCATCAAACGCTTACATATTTGTATTTCATTTGTCCCAAAAATGATAATAAGTGTTCCTTTTTTACTGTCTTAAAAATAATGAGTTTTTTTTTTTTTGGAAAATTTTTAACATTTATTTTTTTTATTGTTCTTATTTAAACCCTTTCAGTACAAAATTCAAAAACTATACAAAACCTGAAAAAAAATATTTTATTTTTCTAATTTTCATTTAAACTCTTATTACACAAAACTCAAAATATTTTTTTTCCTTATTTTAGCTTCAATGGTAAATAACATTATAAATTATATGCATCTTAATCTCCTTATCTAACGAAACATATTATCTAAAATGGTACAAATGGAGTGATATATTTTACAATTAGTATAATTTTGTGTTTCTCTATAAACTTTTCCATTTCCAATTAAGGGAAATTATTCTATTCGGCAAACTAAACTTTGCTTGTCTCTGTATATGCATCTATAATTCCCTTTAGATTGTCTTAGTCATTCAAAATTTGATTACAAGGTGAAGAGTTATAAATTATGGGAAATTATTCTATTACAAAACTAAATCATTTTTTTTTTTTGTTTCATTTTAATTGACCAGTTCATGATCATAATTTTTCCTAACTTATAACTCTTCACCATGTAATCAATCTTTAGGGGGCTAAAATAATCTAAATCGGATCACAGACTCACAGTCGCCCATACATAGTGAAACGAGACATTAATTAAGGATTATATGCAAATTCCAAGTGACAGTGATGCCCGGATCAACTCATCCGTTAATTATTTTAAGTTTGAGGGCTGGAATGCACTCAATTGAAGTTGAAGAACTAATTTGTGCGAGGTGGTAAAATTGGAAGGCCGTTAGTGTGTTTAAGTAAAGGAATCCACCTGCCCACCTTGAGGCGGAGGAACCTATGTTGCCTCTCCTTCTCTCTGTCGAGTCTAATTCTTGTGTTCCCCCCACTCCTCTGCTGTCCACAGCCACAGGACGAGCCGTGAGTCAGTGACCAACCAATTAATTTCCCAAGTTATAATTCATTTTAAAAATTTTCTGTACGATATTACCATAAGAAATTGAAAAACAAAAAAAAAAATTAACAAAGAAAGCTGTCGTTCACCCATTTGGACGCTGTGGTGTGGTTCATAATCATTCATGAGAGGATACAATAAATCCTGAAAAAAAAGAAAAAACCCAAAAATGCTAAACGTTTTATGTAAGCCATGATAACGACTGGGCATGTTGATCTTAATACTAAATGTTTGCTTGCGAAATGTGTAGCTAAATTCATCATTTTTCACGTTTAGATCGATCGAATGATAAACTGTTGCACGTATTTCTAGTTTGGTAGGTGTAATATATATTCAATGGTCACTCGCCTCTATTTCTGCTTCTGAAGTAGTCAAAAATTTCAAGCGCCGAGTATATATTTTACCCGTACATATGGAGTTTTGGCTCTTTTTTCTTCTTTCTTTGCTCACAAATGCTTGAATATATATTTTACCCGTACATATGGAGTTTTGGCTCTTTTTTCTTCTTTCTTTGTTCACAAATGCTTATAGAGTTACTTGTAGTGTAGGAAAAAGAGACTGTAGCAAGCGGCATTAATGTGAGGAATTGGTGGAGGTCTATTGAGTCAAATTTTAGATTTCTATCTTCTCCACCTCACCACTTTATTAGATAATTTTGGACATCTTAGCTATTATTAATTAGCCCAATTTATGAATCACGTTTATTGTTTGCAGTTTAATCAATTATATGATATTATGATTCTCATGTCAATTGAATTAACTGATCTTATGTATGCTTATATTCACATTATACTTAACAATTAAACAAAATTTAGAACAACTTTGACCAGCTACGTCATATCATCCTACTGGTGCTTCAGAGCAGTTCAATGATCTATTAAACCGCACTTATATCTTTCCAATTTTTTCTTCATTTACTGAGACACCTCCACTTTATATCTTCCCAACTTTTTCTCCATTTACTCAGACAAAAGCACTCCCACGTCCCCAACCCCCAAAACACATAAAGATACAGTGTCCAACGTGCAATTCTAATTAGACAAACAATGAAGCAATAGCCTGCTGAGGGATGGAATTGGGCCCCATCGCCAGTGGTCCTCCTAGTCTGCACATTGCGGGTCTCCTAATTTCGGTGTATACATTAATTAAGAAAAATTACAAAAAAAACCCCTGAGATATAGTCAAATCTATTCTTGTGTCTTCTCTGTTTCAAATACCTACAGTTACCCTTCGAAAGTTAACTCCGCTATTCACCGTCAGCAAAGAAAAGGAAAAATTACTGATTTTGCCCTCCTAGCCTTCATCCACAGAAACTTTATCCCCAACTTCTGCGTCTAAACAAAAACACAACCCATAAACAAAACGAGGTACTAGATTTCTAGACAAAAAATTAAAATCTCCTCGAGCAGATCCCCAGATTCCCAGTTTCTATCGATTTCATTTTCTCCACATCGGAGGCTTCCTCAAATCGAATATGGACACCGATTGGAAGAAGAGATGCGACGAAGTTGAAGGGAGCCTTTACCAATCTTTGAGTCGAGAGCGATTTGGATGGGACTTTGTTTGGTCGGACTTTTGTTAGTTCACCAGGTTCGATGGCGTTATCCAGGAGGGCAAATCAACAGTTTCTCATCGTCCATCCCTAGAATCGACGAATCCAACAGAATGCCCGATCTAACAGACCTACTGAGCGGCGACGATGGCTAAGGAGAGAGAGAGAGGGGGGGAAGAAGGACGAAACGTGGGGAACACCTCCTCTGCCGCATGCTTCCTCGCAAATTGGCAGAGCATCATTGACTTGCTTCGCCTCTTCTAGAGCAACGTCGGCGACAGAGGTGAAAGGTCATTGGAGACGGAGGCGATGGGTCGTCGACCGGATTGATGTTATTTGATTTCCAAATCTCATCCAAATGTCGTTTGATTTCCATGAAGTTTTAGTGGTTTGATGTTTTTTTTTCCAAATTAATTGATTTGATTAGTTGGAAGCAAAGTTTCTAAGAAGAAAGTTAGGAGAGTATAAAATAAGACATTTTTCTCATTTTTGTGGTAATGGTTAATTATGGTGTTAACTTGACAAATGGTAAATGTAAGTGTTTGAAATAGGGGCAAAACTTTGAGCAAACCTAATGGGTTTTGTAATTTTCCCAAATTAATTAAGATCCTGTGTAAATATGCTTGCCCCTGTGTCTATAATCTCTAGCTACGTCACCAAACCGAATAAATATGTGAACCAAAGCTTTACTCTGTCAACATGCAGCTAGCGACCAAATCAGATTAGTAGATCACTTTTATCCTCGCCAGTTTTACAAAACTGGACTTCCACTAAAGGCACAACTAACAAATTTGAAAAGTCCTACAAGTTAGACATTTCCCCTTTCCATATATTACAGTTGTATTTCATTAAAATTTTTGTCTTATAATACTAATTCTGAATAAAAAAAACTTAATAAATTAAAAAGAAAGATTAAACACATAGTCGAAAGTATCTTAAGACAAAAATTAAGGACTCAAGTAGAAAAAAATTAACTATGAGAAAAATAGGAGTTATTATACAATCACTTTAATTTAATGAGAAATAATGATTTGTTTTTTTTTTCTTTCTAAAATCACGTTTAAATTATCCCTTTAAATACGTGTTGATTTTGGGAAATAAAGTGATTGTTTTTTTTTTTCCAAAATCACGTTTAAATTAAGGAATATATCTCTCTTGTAAGGCATTCTTCTCTTCTTCTTTACACCAGGAAGCAGCAATCAGACTAACTCCATTGACGGGATTGTTCTTTACATTTTTTTTATGAATTTTTCTAGTTTCAAGCCTTAAAAAAGAAAAATTTATAAAAATTTAACAATACCCTAAAAATTTACTTTCAAATTGATTATTGTATTTATATAACATTAACTTTCAAATAAAATTAATTTCAAGTAAAAAAATATAAAAATTAAAAAACATTAGTTGACTTTAACTCAAATAAATTGACCAAAAGCGTCTTTTAATGTCAAAAAGTTGTGCTTGTTTTTCATTTAACAAGGCCAATCTCTTTTTGATTACTTTGTATGTAATGGTCGTGACGTGGGCAACCTTGCATCAGCCTGATGGACATCAATTACGTATATTCTCATTTGACCAGTAGTTCAATTACGATTTACGAATACGATTTCGTTCATAACCTTTAATTATTATTTTATTTTAGTTTTTAATCTATTAAATGTCCTATTTTTGTCCTGAATTTAATAAAATTGTTTCATTTTGATTACTTATTAAATAAAATTTATTAATTTAAAACAATTAGCTGCTATAAATTTTTAAAATTTTAATTTAAATATGTGATAATTGTTCTCTAGTAAATGTAAATAATCTAAATATATTTTTAACAGTAAATAAATAATTTAAATTAATATATTTTTCTCCTAAATGAAATAAGTTTAATTTATATTCAGAAAAAAATAATTTAAAATTTTGTAGAAATTGGAGGGCCATTAGGAGATTTAAGCCTGTGGATCTGGACTGGTGACATAATTAACATAAAATCATCTTTAGAATTAAAGGAAAGGACATGACGTAAGATGAGATTGTTGCCCGCCTAGCACAATTACCAGCTACCAGTACCAACCGCGGTCTTGGATGTATTCCACAGCCCAGGTCTCTGTAAGTAAACAAGTAGACTCAATCATTCTCATGTGTCTTTGTCATTTAATAACAACACAAATGTACTAACTACGTACTCTCGCAGGGAGATGGAAATTGCATACGTATTTAATACCAACTCCATAATTGATTTGGTGGTGAAAAATGAACAACAACGGTTTGATTTTGGCTTGAATTTGCCTCATTTTAAAGCTTGTTTGTAATCTATTTAAATTGTTATAAAGTTAAATAAAGTTTTAAGGTTGATATATAATTTAAATCAAATTTGATTTGTTTATTAGTCAATTCAACTATACTCAATTTTACTTTTTTTCCCCCTTAATTTAAGGAACGATTTCAAGCTTTATTGATTTACAACTCATTTATATTATTTTCAATTTAAATATAAATTCAAATATTAAGCTTGATATACAGTTTTTGTCGAACATAATAACCTAAAGCTTAAATCTACTCGACTAGTTTTTAGTTCTACAATTGACGGTCATTCTAGGATATTTAGCATAGAAAAAAATTTGAGAAATGGAGGGGAAAAAATTTTGAAGGAAAATTTCAACTCTTATGTTGGCATCGAATAGTTATTAGAAGTAGAAAATTATTATAAGTAATTGAAGTGAATTAGAATAATTAAACCAGGTTCATTGGCTACGAAGGATGTCTGGCTCCACATAAAAAAGGAAGTGGTTCTCGTCGAATTTGCAACTCGTTCCCTGCTTGGCAAGTTAAGTATAGTCTTGGAAAATTCTACATTCTATTAGGTTGATATGATAGTTTTTTTTTTTTAGCAAAAGATATGATAGTTTGTGATTAGAAGAAAGTTATATAAATACAAGATCCAATCAAAATTAACTTGTAAAATATTTTCTTTTTCTTTTTCTTATTTTTGAGGACGGCAAATTTTATTAAATTGTACAATAATTATGTATCGATCAACTTGAAGTTGTAAGATTTAACTTTTACAGAATTTGTTTGTAAAATTTAATTTTTTACAACATTTGTTGTATTTGGTGGTGTTATAGGAAAAGGAATAAATAAATCTAATTATGCCATCCTTTTTGCTGAGTAGTCTAGTCCCTTCCCTTGGTGGTTATAATATACTCTCTCAAATATGGAGAGAATAAAAAAAAAATTGATGGGCAATGAAGAAATTTTATTGAAGAAATAAATGAAACAAGCACTATCTTAAAAAAAAAAAAAAGATTGTAACTCAAACATCCTAAAACCCAAATAACCCAACACCAATGAAAGTTCAATAAATACCAAGAAGAACCCCAAGAAAACAGAAAGCCGAAACACACAGTTATGCCAAAAAAAAAAATTAAGTCCGGAACCGAAGCCCAGAGTCAAAGAAAGTCAAAGAATAAAAAAAATTACTGATTTATCTATGTTCAAACTTCACAACATATATCTTTTAGACTCAAATTGAGTTCTCCACTTAATTCAGACATGATATGTCACAAAAGCCAACATTTTTGCAGACTTTTTTATTTGTTTAGCATTTTTCTTAAAACAATTGAGTTCAAGAAACTATTGAAAAAAGTACACAACTCCATGAGGTGAGGCCTTGGGCTCCTTTTAATTGTAAAATATAGTTGTTACCTTTCCTAAAATAATGTTGAAGATTGTGATAATGCATCATATTTCGTTGTTTTAGAGTCTCTTGTTTTATATTTTTTTTTTAAAAAAAGAAGGGAATATTAGAAAAGTATCCAATATCATCATAGAAAAAATTCTGTGAATTCTTTAAAAATAAAGTATTCCATGTCACATGACATGCAAAAAAACCAAATTTTTTATTGGATAAAATTAAAAAAAAAACATGGGAAAGATTTTATCAATTTAAGGGGTTTAGTACACACTGATTCACTCTACTTATGGTTTTATGTGTTATATTTCTTTGTGAGTTTGGGATGATCCAGTTGGATCTGATCTATATTCAAACCCGATATTACTTCTTAAATCTGTTTTCTGAATGTATCTTGGAAATGGACCAACTGAAAAAACATTGTATCCAGCCCCAAATAGCTATTCTCATAGTTTTAATCCCAACATTCTCTACATTGAAGTGTGATTTAAAATAATACAAGATAGTATAACGTCCACCTGTGGCCAACATGCATCAGGTGGAACTCATAATGTTATTGGCAATAGGGTGTCTAACACCAATTTGTAAGTTTATGCTCCAAAAAGTTTGATATTGGCTAGATAGTGGTTGCTTCTGGTTTTGAGTGTCAATATGTTGATTTCAAGTGGTGCAGATAAGGTAAATATTTTTGTTCAAATTTTACATTTAGTTGTGAAATAATCATGTTACTTTTAAGAATATTTGTGTAGAAACATTGAGTAATATTTTTATGGTTTCCTACTTTTTAGGACCCAAATCAGTTATCATTTATTAAAATATGAAATTATTTTGAGTTTGTGGTGGTTTAAATGACTAGCATGATAATCAGTTAAGTGTCTGCATTTGGAAAGAGAGTGTATTCTCTACATGTTTGACTTTATGTTTTAGGTGTGTGTGTGTGTGTGTGTGTGATATACAAGTATCTAGTTTTGGTGTCCAAGTTTGTGATTATGGTAGTTGAATGTTTAGTATAATAATTTAGTGATAAAGTGCCTTATGCACATGTTCGAGTATATATTTGAGATTTGTATGATGTCTAAGTGTCCATTTTGTGGCATTCAAATGTTTGATCATGATAGTTGGTTGAATATATAATATGATTAATTAAGTATCCAATATATATGTTTATAGTGTTAAAGTATCTAACTGTGGTGATTGAATGTTTAGCATGGTAGCTTTAATGTCTAAAAGTGGTAAGGACTATGTAATTTACCTATTTTGTCATTTAACTGTGGTGGTTAAATGTCTATTATAATCTAAAATTGATTATAGTTGTCTTCAAATGATAGATATCTGTTAAATATGAGAAGACGTTATTAAGCTTATAAATAGACAACTGGAATAGCATAATTAAACATAAAAAATATCATAACTAGACGCCATAACATCAAATGTCTAAACAAACTTTTCACTTTTTTGTTTATGCAATTGTTGTCGTTGGTTAGACTGAGACTTGACGTTAAAAACAATAAAATGGTAATTAATTTGGATTCCTTAAAAATGGGAACAACGAAAAGATATTTTTTTTCACAAAATGTCCTTAAAAAGTATTATTATGTTCCCATTAAATGTAAAATGAGAAATACTTATTGATCTGAATTCCTTAACAGCAAAAACAATAAAATATATTATTTATTTCCCACAAAATATCCCCAAAAAATACCATTTCTATCGTTCATTAACTGCAAATTTTGGAAAATAAAAAATTTCTTTATCCCACTTTCATGCCATTTTTATTTTGTCCTTGGTGAGCATACAAGATAGATGCAAATGATATTGATCTCTCCCTGTTCTTCTCCCCCCATCTCTCTCGACAAGAAAAAAAAAAAAGAGCCATATAGGATTGAACTTATTCAATTCCAAACTGCTCATGATATATTGTATCTGTCTATGAATAACTTTTGTTATTAGTATTTTTTCATAACATATTAAGGGTGAAAATCAAATAAATGAAGCTTAAAACTAAAAGTTACATTTAGATAATTCGTTTAAAATTCAAAAGCTAATCATTAATGTTAATCTCAAACGATGTGATTTAGTTACTTAGATGTGTAAATGACAAGACACAAGCCACATGAAGAAGTGGCACATTCTCATGTTGTAATTTTACACTGACGCATTCCTAACAAAATGAGTAACTTACATAAATGGTCATTAAACTTTAATTATCATTTCATTTTAGTCCCTAACATATTGAATGTTCAGTTTTAGTCCATAACCCCTTAAAATTATTTCATTTTAGTTTAGTCAGTGAGCAACTATCTCACACAAATATTTAAAACTTTAATTTAAATATTCAATAACTATCTTTAAGTAAATTTAAATAGTTTAACATTTTTTTGATAATAAATACACAATTTAAATTAGTATTTTTTTTAATTTTTGAATGAAATAAGTTTAATTTACAAAGAAAAAAATGTGATTTGAATTTTTTATAAGACAGTTACCAGATAATTCAAATTATAATCTAAAAATTTGTTATTAGACAAATACTTTGAGTTGATAAATTTTATCCCAATTGAACTAAAATAAAATATTTTGAATAGATTTATGATAAAAATGAAAATTTTTAATAGATTTAGGACCAAAACAGAACATTTAATATGTTAGGGACCAAGACAAAATAGTAATTAAAGGCTTGGACCATTCACAGAATTTACTCCTAATAAAATATAAGATTTCAACCTGTGTTTCCTTAAATTAGGAGTACTTATTTTATCAATAAAAATAGATGATAAGGGTTTTCATAATTATTATTGTTTTTTAACGCTAAGTTGGCGATCCACTAGTTTATTCGGATGAGTGAAAAACAAGTGTGAACAACTAAAACCAATTCATAAATGTGGTATGTTCTGCCTAGATAGATCAATTCAGGCTAGCATAAACAAGGTTGGGTTGGGCTTTCTCTAATTGCAAAGCCCGCTACTACATGGCCTACTTTGTAAAAAGTAACGGACAATTATTCCTTCGAAGCCTAATACCTTATTTTCCTTTTTCACTTTTGGTCAGTAAATTATTTTCAATAAGATCGTCAGATTTCATGACAGCCACATATTGTGATTGATACATTGTGGCTGTCAAATCATGTAATACAATTTTTTTTCGATACATATCCACATTGAATTATTGATGTATAATTGTGACTTTTTTTATTTTTGAGATATTGATCATTGAAGAACTTACTTAGTTTTCTTGTCTCAAAATCTTAAGCAGTTGAATCACATGAGCTACTGGCAAGCTATTTGTCACAGCATGGATTGTTGGGTTTCGTTGATGTCTTCATGGGCCTAAGCTTCGCACCAAGACAAATCACGGGTAGACAATCGAGATAAAAAGGCAACCACACGACACCAGCCTACATGTTATGTCATGAAGCATGTACGGTCAATAAAATCCATCATTTATTGATGCGGGTTTAAATGTGCATTTGGTCCCCTAAGTTCGCTGACTTTAGCGAGTTAATCCTTAAAGTTTGACTTATCAAAATGCTATCTTATCTAGAGAAAGAGAAAAGCATCTAGCCTCATCCTCATCCATTTTGAAGCAAATCGAAATGCTCAATTAGATTTCCCTTCATGATCCTTTGATCTCTTTCACTTGTATTGTACTTATCCATCAAATACTTTTCACCACCCACCCTCTACCCCTCAACTCATCACATTCCTACCAAAACCACCAACCAAAGCCAAATCCCCATTTCATTTTCTAGAACAAAACTAAAAAAATGACCTCCAACTCCATAACATCACTCCGCCACCACCAATCCATCTTCTTTGGCGGCCACCTACTCACTTCAAACTCCCCCCACCACTTTCTCCTTATTCCTCAAACTCCCCCTCCATCACCACCACAAGGTCGACCACAACATCTCATCGTCTTCAAATGAAATAACCACTATTGATTTCA
This sequence comes from Aquilaria sinensis, assembly GCA_005392925.1. Taxonomy (NCBI): domain Eukaryota; kingdom Viridiplantae; phylum Streptophyta; class Magnoliopsida; order Malvales; family Thymelaeaceae; genus Aquilaria; species Aquilaria sinensis. Next base: position 1,141,164 of record SMDT01001377.1, read on the forward strand.
AAGGTGCATTGGTCAAAGTCAAGTTTGTTTTAACGATGGCATCATTTTCTGGGTGGAACGCTAAATGACTGAATGAGATGAAGCTAGATGTTTTGAAGTTGGATTTGATCACTCAAAGCCTCTTTGCATTTAGTTTCTTTTCCAATGTCTAGCTCCAAGTCATCGATGAACTAGACATGGTGGATTGCCACTGCTTTGTTTCACTTGTTACCAAATTGAAGTTGCTATTTCAAGGGATTTCACATCTCTTGACCAGTCAACTATACAACCAACCCCATATTTTATCCGCCCCACCTCCACCCCAGTAGCGCCATGGTCACATGACAACTCATGATTATTTATCCAAACTTTCATAACTAAATTACATATGACAACTCATGACTATTTATCCAAACTTTCATAACTAAGTTGCATATTTATCTAATTTAGATAGGGCTGAAAACGAGTCGAGTTGAGCTGAGTAGGAGGCTGATCATATTCGACTTGAATAATTTATCAAGCTTGATATTTTGATCATGTTTGGATTAAAAATATTCTAAACGAGTTGTGAACGAGCTTTTATCCGATCGAGCTTGAGTTGAGCTCGAGCTGTTCATTTAAATTAAGGCAAAAAAAATCTAAAATTAGACTGAGCCGAGTCCAGTAGTAAGTAAATCAAGTTTTGTTTGAATTGTATATCGACCTTTAAATTTTGTTCAGGCTTGGTTTGATAACTTTTCGAATGAGACATGAATGAGCTTTAAACCGAGCTGAACTCGAGCCGAGCTCAAGCTACTTGTTCATTTTTTCACCCCTAAATTTAGAGGACTAAGTTGCAATAAGTCAATCTTTAAAGACTAACTTGTACATGTCTACAAACCTGAGGGATCAAATGCACATTTAACATTGGTACGGTTTGGACTTTTCCCATTAGATTGTGTTATTTTCATTGATTGTTATACTCGCTTAGTGCTCGATTGTTCATACGGACACATATCAACATGAAAACGCAATTTCTAACATTTTATGAGTAAAAATGAGCCAATTTTTTTATTGAACAATTCAAATTTAGACTTAATGTTTTTTATTATTAAATCAAGTTTAATGAGTTTTATGTTTCATTATAAGTTCGAACTCTTAATAAGACAAGTTTCAAGTCTGATATTGTTCGACTTAAACTCTTATCGAGTATAATGAACATAACATTTTTTTAATATAAAAATTAAATTAATTTTTTTAATAAACCTCAACCCTAAAATTTTAATTTTTATTCTTTAAATCAAACTCGAACATCAAATTGAGTTTGAATCGTGCTCAAAGCTTGAATCAAACTTTGAACATATCGAGTCACAGAGCCAAAACCCCAAATCTTTTTTAGCCGAACTTTGAGCCTAATTTGAGCTCGAGCTTGAACTCAAATCAGGCCAATTTTTAACAAATAGAGCTTTAAGTCTAGGTATTTAGGTTCAACTGGACTCATTTCCACCTCTACTCGAACAAGTGCCCATTTCATTTTTTACAAATAAAGTAAAAGGACAAAGACCCTGCCTGGAATGTCAAGTTGTATGTCATAGAACAAAAATGACCTAAATGTACTTAATCAAACCCGTGGAGCTCATTAATAATACACTAAAGCGATTGAAGGTTAAATCGGGGCTTGGGCCTCTTGGCCCATCAGTTTTTAAACCAAGGACAATTTCAATAATTTTTGCGATGCCTGATGGGCTATACGGGGAATTATCTAGCCCAATAGAAGGACACTTCATTCTTCATAGTAGTTGATACTGAGTGTAAAAAACCATGTCAATCTCTCTCCGTCTTATTTAGCTTGCAACATATTTCTCTTTTAAGGATGTCTCAAAATAAATCTTACATTTTAAAATATAAATATTTTTCAAATTTAGCATCATTTTTTTATTTCTTAATTTTTTTCAAAATCTTTTTAAGAATAATCATGGAAAAATACAAGACATATGAAATTTTAAAATTTTATACATTTGAAAATATTGCATAAAAAATAGAAATAAGAGATTAAGAGAGTAATATATCTTATGTGCAACTTTTAAACTAAAGGAAAAAATCCATCGATCTATTTGGCGTTGAAAATTGTTAAACTAAGATTTAGTGAAAAAGAATGATCTTTTACATCAAATATACTTAGAGCTGTAGACAAACCGAACGAACATAAATAAGTTATATTCATGTTTGTTTATTTAACTTTTAACAAACACGAATAATAAATGAATTCAACTTATTTGTTTGTGTTCATTTATTAATACAAACAATTAAAGTTTATAGCTATCACCAATTTGAATTGGAGTGAGTCTAACAAGAACTAATAGAGCAATAGACGATTGTGAGAGAGATTACGAGTTAGGGTTAGGGTTATAGGGCTTGGCTTGGTGCTGCAGTAAGTATTGTGAAGAAAATGAATAATTATGTTTAGGATAACAAAGACAATAGATTAATTTGGGAGAGATTGTGCCATAATCATGAGTATGTAGAGTTGGTGGACACTAATAAAAATATATGATATATAAAATATATATAATTATAAATGTATAGCTAATATATAAATAAACAAACAAATAAATAAATGAACATAAAATAGTAATAACTGAACGGTTCGTGAATGTAAATGAATGGACGAGACCTTATTTGTGTTCATTTATTTAACTAATTGCATAGAAAAATTTGTTTGTATTTATTCATTTAACTAAATAAACGAACTCCTACAAAAATTCTGTTCGTTTACACCATTAAATATACTATTTCCTAAAAAAAGGATTATTTATAATTACCCCAAAACTTCAATTGATATGACACTTACATCCTAATATTTGAAAAGATATACTCTCCCCTTGTCTTTTTTTACGTTGTTGGGAAAAAATTTTGAAATCCTAATTTAAATTGTATAGTCTTTATCTTCTAGAAATTTCAGTATGTTTAGTATTTTTTTTATAGTTAATAGACAATTAAAATTATGAACATTTTCTCTCTATAAATGTAATTCTAGAAATTTCAGTATGTTTAGTATTTTTTTTATAGTTAATAGACAATTAAAATTATGAACATTTTCTCTCTATAAATGTAAAAAAGTAGCCTTTCTAATGTAAAACAGTTGTAAGAACTAAGAAGATATAAAACGAATTGAAATTACTAGAAAATAAGTACCATACAATTTAAATTAGGATTTAATTTTTTTTTCTAGTTAGTATAAGAAAAGTAATAAAAAATTGTATACTTTCAAAGTTTAGAGTGTAACATACTGTAACTTGTGTAATTGTAACATTAACAAAGTTTAAGAAGAACTGTAATTATAAATTTGAGTTCTATTTTTAGTTCTAATTTTATATAAAAAGTTCATAGTTTGGTTATAAATTTTAAAAGAAATAAAATTATAAATTAATTACTATAAGTAGTAAATTGGCCAATTTTTATGAAATAGATAGAGCATAAAAATACATGCTGTATCATGAAGTGTTATGCTTTAATTAATGCATAATTTAAAAAAGAATAACCATAAAATAATACAGAACAAATGTATATAGCGGATTTTATGGAAAAGGAGCTGAGGTTTTAAAGTCGAGACGGGATGGCGGAAAGTGGGATGGCAAGGCGGGGACACTGGAAGTTAACAGCACATGGAGAGGAGAGGTACGAGGTGAAGTTCTGTTGCTCGCTGCCCAACTCTCACCACGACCGTCCACGCCACGCCATTTGGTTTCCTCAGTCAGACCTACATCTCCATACCGCAAGTCTGCTTGTTTTTGCATGATCCCACCATATCTGGCCTTCATCAATATCTGATCTAACGTCAACATTTTCATCAAACTTTTTTTTTTTTTAACAGTTCCTACGCAAAATATTCTTTTTTATGGTGGATATCTATCGTTTCCTTCCCATGATATTTTAGTTAGACACCCAATCCGCTAACAAAAGTTAGCCCATTTTTGTCCCTGGTATATAATGTACTCATATAATTTTGAATTTGAAAGGAAAAGGGCTGCTATGCCTACAACTGGACGGCTGTTAGGCCGACACTGGTCTTTCTTCATATCATGGTGGAGCCTAGAAACTTTGAGCTCTAAAACAAACAACCTATTTTCTTGAAACTAATTAATCCACATTATCCTGCGCCCATATAAATATAGAAACTGGAATATTTGGATCTCGAACGGGGATCATAGTCCATAAATCTGGGCAGAGACCTTAATCATCCCTTGCTGCTTCACTCTCCCTTTCCCACAATTTTGGTGCTTGGTAAGTAGCCACAGTTGGTGAGTGATATTTTCGTTTGACCCATCTTTTCTGGTTTTCTTTTTTGCTCTTAAGATTTTGTTTCTTTTGTTACTGGGCACTAAAGTGCCTAACTTTCACATTGTTGCACGATTTTGTGTTCAAATCTATGATCTACTCTAAAGTTTTCCCTTTTCTGAAGTAACTTGATTTTGGGGCTGCCTAAGCCAGGATGGTCGCTGCATTAAAAATTATTCTAAACGTCTTGGCGCACTACTTCATACGACCTCCTGACTCCTTTTCTTTATGATATATTTTACTATTGGTTATGATGTCTACTTGGCCACTTTAATCGGACGATTTAGTTTCACTTTATGAATCTTATAGCATCTCATCCAATCACTATCCTTTTTGCTCTTTACCAGTAGCGAGGAAGAGGAATTCTTATGGATTCCTGCTGCGTGGCCTTAAAAGCCAATACCCATTTGGTTAAAGCAAGCAGAGATGGCTTCGAAAAAGCATTCCTTGGGGAGAGAGCAGCAGGAAGTTATTATAATGGTGCCTGGGTTGATCAAGTGGTGAAGAATTTGAGAACTGTAAAGAGACTAAAGAGGATCAGGCCTGGTGTTTCTGTTGCTGTTCTTACATCTGATGATCCCAGGGAGACTATGGTAAGTCTATTCGCCCCATAATCTGCCCTACCATCTTTACGTGAGCCGTAGCGTCAATCATTGTTCAAGTTCTTAGAAGGTTTTGTATTCACAGATTTATGGTTAAAATCGGTGTTATTGTTTGTTCTTTGGTTCACGCTATATGATCCAGTTCTTAAATCTTACTTTTTACCTGAATCATTAGACATTGCATTCACCACGGTTTGAGAGAAGAAGAGCAGACCCGAAAAATGTAGCTTCAATCATATTGGGAGGAGGGACTGGGACTAAGCTCTTTCCGCTTACCATGAGGGCTGCAACGCCTGCTGTAAGTTCACATACGTTGTGTCTTTCACTTGTGTGGCTACTTGAGCTTGTCAAGCTCAGGATAAGTTTGAGAGAAGAAAACTAGGATCTTCACCAGAGGAGTCTCTTGTTATTTGACTAATCGATCATTTAGCAGCACATAAGTTAATGCTTTCCATTCTGATACCATGAAATATGCAACTGCAGGTCCCTGTCGGAGGATGCTATAGGCTTATAGATATCCCGATGAGCAACTGCATCAACAGTGGAATAAACAAGATCTTTGTTTTGACCCAGTTCAACTCAGCTTCCCTCAATCGACATCTTGCACGCACTTACTTTGGCAATGGGATCAATTTTGGTGATGGTTTTGTAGAGGTGCGGCTCCTTACATACAGGAACTATGATGGGTCGCCATATATTAATGTAGCTGGAAACTTACTGTCTGGGTAAACCAGGTTCTTGCAGCCACCCAAACACCTGGGGAAGCAGGGAAGAAGTGGTTCCAGGGAACAGCAGATGCTGTACGACAGTTCACGTGGGTATTTGAGGTGTGAACTTAAGATTTTGACTGCAATGACCTGAAATTATCTGTTATTTTACTTGACCGAGATGAATATGGTGAGCTACACTACTACTTGTAGGATGCCAAGAATCGAAATGTTGAGAATATATTGATTTTGTGTGGAGATCATCTCTACAGAATGGACTATATGGAACTTATACAGGCAAGTTTATCCTAATTAAGTAAAGTCATTTCACTTGGATGGTTCTCCAAAAATCATGCTCGTTCATGTCAATTTCGTGGCAGAGTCATGTCAACACTAATGCCGATATCACAATCTCTTGTGTACCGGCCGATCACAGGTATTGATTCATGTCTTTTATTATTCGAAGAGATGGACTGGTTTAATAGTGTAAAGAGTGTTCTCGTCGAGAAATTTATGCTTCCAAGTTATGAAATATTTTTTTATTGTGACATGGTTTTGTGAAGGGGCTAGTTGAATTGGGTGATGATGCAACCTTATTTCTGATTAATAATTTGTACTTACAGCCGTGCATCAGATTTTGGACTGGTGAAGACGGACAACAGAGGCCGAATACTCCACTTCTCTGAAAAACCAAAGGGTGCTGATCTCCAAGCAATGGTAAGTGCTAACTGCTAGGTAGGTCTTATACTCCAACTTGCTCTAGCATTCTCTGACTTGCTGTCCTGTATATTGTCGTGGAGAGTTTATGCAAAGCCTTAGCTCCTATGCATTAAGAGACCATCAAATTGTAGTTAAGTTTAACCCCCTTCAGCTCTAAGTGAAAATGTCTCCTAATCAACCAGCATGTTTCATCAGTTGATCGGCATACTGTTATCTCTGGCAAAAGAGAGACTTGGTTTTTCTTCACTCTAAAGGGAGGCTAAAGTTTCAGAAGAGAAGCTTTCCTTTTTATACTTGAATATTCAGTTATTGGAAGAGCGTGTTATTGCAACAACTGAAATAAAAAGAGAAGAAAAGGAGAAATGCAATTGCAATCACTTTAGTTTTACAAGAATTGATAAGCTCATTTGTCTTTTCTAACTTTTGCAGCTAACAGATACAAGTATTCTTGGGTTCTCTCCCGAGCAAGCAATGAAATTCCCTTACATTGCATCGATGGGGGTCTATGTCTTTAAGACAGATGTGCTATTAAAGCTTCTGAGATGGAGATATCCAACATCCAATGACTTTGGTTCTGAAATCATTCCTGCAGCAGTATCAGAGCATGATGTCCGGGTAAGAGAGCTGTTAAAACTGCAAATTCATATTTTGTACTTATCTGTAACTGATTAGATTTTCATTCATGTACCTCAGCGTCACCTTATCTATAATTTCCATGGTTGAAGCTTCTTGCGTGAAATCTACGAGGTGAACAACTTTATGATCCTGGGAATCTTATGCTTGCAGGGATATATTTTCAGAGATTACTGGGAGGATATAGGGACAATAAAGTCTTTCTATGAAGCCAACTTAGCCCTGACGGAAGAGGTTTGTTTTGTGCGGTTTATGTAAAATTAAAATGTGAATTGAGATGAACCTCAACGATCTGTCTTGTCATGTAGGTCCCTAAGTTTGAATTTTATGACCCAGATAAACCAATTTACACCTCTCCCCGGTTCCTGCCACCAACAAAAATTGACAATTGCCGGGTAAGAAGCTTTTCTTTTCAACTAGACTTGTCCATGTTATCATCCATTTCCTCATTTTTGATCTGTTTTGGAAGATTGTTGATGCAATCATCTCCCATGGTTGCTTCCTGCGAGAATGTACCGTCCAACACTCCATAGTGGGGGAACGCTCGCGTTTGGATTCTGGTGTTGAGCTTCAGGTAAAAGTTAGTGATTGTTTTCTCTTCAAGTGTATGATTTATCCTCACCATATTTCAACTTTACAGGACACCATAATGATGGGAGCAGAATATTACCAAACTGAAGCAGAGATTGCATCCCTGCTGGCTGAGAGTAAGGTCCCCATGGGCATTGGAAGCAACACCAAGATACGGTAATCTTACACCTCAAAACTCCGTTGCAAGAGAATACAGTCGGTCAAGTAAAATTTCAGAATGTGGACGGTTGCTTTGTTTCAGGAAATGTATGATTGACAAGAATGCAAGGATTGGGAAAGATGTAGTGATAGTGAATAAAGATGTCAGCTAGCTCCCTCTCTCTCCTTTCATACTTCTCTGAAATTTGAGAACAATCAGAAATTGATCCAGCCATATTTGATGAAACACCTTTTTGTTTGCAGGGTGTTCAAGAGGCAGATAGGCCAGAGGGAGGGTTTTACATCCGGTCTGGAGTTACCGTGATAATGGAGAAGGCAACAATAGAAGATGGAACCGTTATATAGATTTGCCCCAGCGTAGTCCCCTTAGTTCATCTGCTAGATCAGGGATCGAACATTATACATCATAAGCAAAGAAGATGACACGATCGTCAGAGGAGATGTTGAAGAGGATGCGGGCAGCAGCATTTTGTATCAGTAAAAACAAGCTGGGTATCAACAAGTTATGTAAATTATATATACATATAAGCTCCTCATATGTGCAGACGGTATCTAAAGCTAATAACAGCAAAATAAATGAGAGGCTACGTAGCATATTTATGCTACCCGGCCATTTCTAGCATTTACTTCGATGGCATGGGCTTCTTGTTTAAGAATCGATGACACACCAGTTATAGGAAAGAAGAGAATGCATGAAGGGAGCACAGGGGAGCTGATCATGTTGAAAATGTCCTGTAGCAGTACCCTAAAACCGTTTCATGATTGATTTCCAATCGACTCATTGGAGTTCATATATGGACTATGGAAAGAATGTTGGTGCTTCCATTGCGGATAATTTAGACCCAGAAATCACAGAACACAATAACTCCCATCCTCACATTGGTTATTATAGAACTTCCTGGCTTTGTTTCCTGGTGCTTCTGCTGTCTGATGGTCCTGGGTGGTTTGAAGGCATTGCAGGTAAAGCCTTATCAGTGTTTTGGCATCTGAAATTACAAGAATTAGAAAACATATGCATATTATTTTGCTCTATCATTGGAAACGTCTGTCATCTGTTCTAGTATTCGGGTCCACATGCAGGCACCAGAATGACAGGAAATGACAGCACCCAAGAAGGTTTCACATCTTGTTCAAAAGCCAAATGGGTCCAATTGCTGTAACAGAAGAGGAACCGGAAGGTTCATTGGTAGCCACAGGAGTGGAGACATCTATCATTTCAGGGAAAAGCAATGATTTCCTGATTTTTCACATAAGATAAAGTACTAAATATTTGCTCTTCAAGTTAATAGCAGCTTTGAAATCTCTTCGCCATCCAGAAAACTGACACACATTTAACATCATGACGATTGCAGAAGAAATCATTTATCTTTGCTTTCAAGGTATTCATCTAGCTTTCATGGAGGAAAGAAAATGAGGTGGTGGAACCAGGAATGCCATTGGAGGGAAAGCTATTCTGGATAATTTTTACATAAGTCGGATCAACTTCTAGTCCTAACCAAATGCAAGAAATAAGGAAAATTCAAAATCCAGACCCCAAGTTGATCCCATGCAGACGAGGAAACACATCAACAAATCAATACAGCAATGCGCATCTCTCTAAAGATAACCCACTGGAAAATGTACATGTATAGACAGCAGCAATACAGGATGTTTTCTGGAAAGGCATCTTCTATGTTCTCCACGCCATTGCTTTCGCTCAAAAGTTCAGAAAAACATGCTTGAAAAGGGCAATAAGATAGGCTGTCTCAGACTTCGGCGGCATTCTCCTGGCTCAGACTTCGGGGGCATTCTCCTCCTCCTCCTCCTCTTCTTCTTTATACAAGCTAGTCTCATAAATGATTTAACTTTATTCAACGAACATGCTGGCTCAGGAAACAAATGAAACATCCAAGTTCTGGCATCCAAAATTTTTAACTAAGGGAACTGGGATTTCTTTTCCTGGCCCCCACCAAGAGAACTGCATTGCTTCATACGCACTAGGGACTCTCCACTTTTTGCAACCCAATGACAATATTAACGATTCCTGCAAAATCTAAGCATTCCAGACCATCGTAGAACCTATTCTTCTGATATCACATCGATGGAACCGAGCCAGGGTGTTGCCCATCAAAGCCATGGCTCCAATGCTAGGAAACAGCCTGTTCTCAATTTCATTCACTGTTGCCTTGGAACTTTGTCGCTTACAGGGTACCCGAGCTTTGGGATCCTTTTTTGAAGATGGCAGCCTATTGGTGCACCATCTTTGTATCCAAAAATGTGAGAGTGTTATTTCTCCAGATCTCCTCTCTGTGCCTGTGGAAGAGGAGCTGACCTTCTTCAACAAAGTTGTAGTCTGATCAGGTGCAGAATCAGTTTTATCATTAATTCGACAAAACATAGGCTCTGAACTAGCGACCATTTGTTTCATAACTCTGCTGGGCATCTTGCTAATTTTCTCATGTGCTGAAGCTTCAATGGTTTCCAAGCTATTAGTACCATGCACAGGAGCATCTGAAATATCCAACTTAAGACGTTTAATCCATCTATCACTTGGCCCCAGTCCAGGAGAACTATTCCAGACACCTGCACCCTTGGAAGTTGTAGCTCTCTGAGCAGGAGGAAAAACATGTTCTGCGTCAAGACTCTGTGTTCGTGAAGTGCTATGCTCCTTGTTACTGATTGAGCTTGCAAATGCTGGAGATGCAGAGGACTTCACATTTATATCAGGCAACTTGGTATTCTTCATTTCACATAAAATTTCTTCAGTAGATGATGGTGCAGTTTGCGTGCTCAGTGAATGTTGAACCTTTTTATTGCCCTATAAAATTATGAGGCAACCATGATCAGTATTAAGTTTGATAGTACATGGAATACTGGTATATAGTGTTACAGCCCATTGTTGATATTATTGGATTGGCCAAGCTGAGTAGAACAAATGAGAAGATGGAAACAAAAGAACGTTCACACTTAAGTTGGATTTTTTTTTTCTGAAAGACGTTATAAACATATTAATAAATGAGAAAGGAGCAGCTACAGCAATTAGAATGTTCAAAAAGATTGCATGAGAAAAAGACAACAAACATCTAATACTTGGACCAACGAAGCAATTGTTTGAGCTTCCGATAAACCATATAGAACTAATAACCTAAGGAGAATCTATAAGACACAACTACAAATGTGCTTATCAGAGATTCAAATAATTAGAGTAAGCAGACATTAAAATCTCGAAATAGCCAAGAATTACCTGATTTGGAGAACCAAAGGCCACATCTGCAGCAATATAAAAAAGAAAATGTTTATCAGATAAACCAAAACACGGATATAAACATATGAACTCAGTGACCATTTCTCCATTAAATTTGGCAAAGATTGTTGACTCCCTGTATACATTTCCTACTTTATACAACTTCAGGTTTGACGTTCTTGTGATAAAAAATTGATGCATTCTTGTTGAAAGTGTGAGAGGAGTAGCCTCTACATCATCGAAAAAGACAAAGGAACTTTCGAGAGAGAAAAATACTGTTGATATGGTTCACCCAGTTTCCTTGTACCTAAATGAGGCCCACTGGTTGGTAGCATTCTGATGTTAGAATGACTGTTAACCTTCTCAACCTCTTCCCCAACAACATTTTGAAGCAGGTTAACATGGGCTGATGGTTTATGGAGAAGTAGCGGATCATCATTTCTGTCAGGTGATTGACTCTCCAATTTCCTGACTCCCGATGGGCCCTCAGTTTTCTTCCTATGAACTGAAAAGTTGCGAAATGTAACATTCCAAGGTAATCTTTTGATGTTGTGACAAGGCCTGATTGACAAATTCCTCCTTCTTGATGTATAAAACATTGTGCAGAGGGCCACTTCTTTTTAGATTCATGAAGCAAAATTGGCGAACCTAGTTGATGGTCACTCTGAAATGAAGTTGAAACAGCCAAGTTCAAGATGTTCTTTTCTGGACACTTATTAGACGTCATGAGCTGCTCTGGACTGGACACAGCATCTTGAGGATAAAACATTGCTTGTAATGGAGAATCGACTTTTAGCTGCGCTCTCATGCTCCTGCCTTCATGAACTATATCATGGCCAAAGTTCAGGTCAATCTTATTCTTCCACTTCTGAGAATCAATGAATTATGTCATTTGTTCTACAGACATATAGAACTGTCGAAAACTGACTACAGTTTGCCCCAGTGCATAAAAGATCAACGGTTTTGTGTTCAGAAACTTCTCTAGACCGTAAATTTTATTAAAAAAGTAGGTATATAAAACACTGTTTAATACCCTCGTGCACTTCTTTGGACCACAATGAACACTTAAGCTATCGTTTGATAATTCTGTTCTTCTCCTCTCTGTTATCTGTCGTCGGACAGATAAAAACATTCACTTCTAATGACTTGATAAAAATCAGTCATATGAAGGGAAAAGCAAAAATAAGTCCGATAAACTGCTTTTCTTATCTTATTGAGAGAATTAAATGAGACTGGGAGGATTCCAGCGTCTCCTAAATAGATTTCAAAATTTTCAGAACATGTTGCTTAAATCTGAAATCGCCAAAAACAGGATGAAGTTTTCATTTCCAAAAGCACTAAGTTGAAAACAACCGCAAACAGTTACAAGTCGGGTGAATGACTAACCAGCTAAGAGCTTCCAGTGATCCAGCCAAGCAGACTTGTGAGAGTTGATAGGCTGCCCAGTCATTCGCTGTGCGTCACCGTCTGGTTTCTGGGCCATCATGAGATGAGAATAACATATACTAGATTATCCTTTGGCAGGAAACCTTCACTTTTACCTGCAAAAGCACTCGAGAAAAGCTATATCAGAGCCTAGAATTTTGATCGGTCCAAAATACACTTCTGGAGCTTGATCCGTCAAACAGACAGACACCTGATACAGATCAGAGGGATTCGAACGACAAACAGGTCGTAGTAATGACTGTTTCAGAAAACTGTACAGGAAGAATATAAGCCCTCCTTCGCTACATCGAAACCGAGGACTCCCTTTTCTCGTGTCACCTCAAAACAAGACAGATCCAAACGACAGAACACAAAAGAGCAAGAAATTGGGACCAGAAAGCGAACAGGAACAAAAGAGAAAGAGGAAGAGAGAGAGCTAGACTTACCGGGTTGTCCCTGAGATCGAGGATGGTGGAGGGAAAGTTTAAGGTTTTGGGGGGAGGATCAGAGGAGAGGGGAGAGACTTTGAGCATCGGAAAGCGAAGGCCATGAGAGATACACGCATGCAATGCTTCAGCCGTTGCAATTTACTCGATATAATTTAGGTACCCCGATGAAAAAACAAAAAACACAAAAAAAAAAAAAAACACAAGAAATGCTCCTTGCGCTGTTGCGCAGTACAAGCAGGTAGCCAAACTGAGAAAGCATTTCAACAGTCTTCTGCTTGGTCTCCTTCACTGGCCCTCTCTCCCAATCAATGGCGGCTACTCACCTTCTTCATCCCTCTCTCTCTTCCCCTAAAACCCTAAGACACCCTTCGAAACCAATCCCTTTCTCCAAAGCTCACATTTCGCCTCTCGCGTCGGTCAAAAGGACCCAGAAGCCCCTTTCCCTCAAAGCAGTCCTTTCTCAAAACCCTACCAAAACCTCGACATCGCCCACGACCCATCACTGCTTCACCAAATCGAAAGATGGGTTTCTCTATTGCGAGGACACCAAGATGCAGGGCATTATGGAGAAGGTGGAGAGGAGCCCTTTCTATTTGTATAGCAAGCCGCAAATCACTCGCAACGTCAAGTCCGACAGAGACGCTCTCGAGGGGCTAAATTCGATAATCGGCTACGCCATTAAGGCTAACAATAATATGAAGATTTTGGAGCATTTGAGGAAGTTGGGTTGTGGCGCTGTGCTTGTTAGTGGCAATGAGCTCAGGTTGGCTCTCCGCGCTGGGTTCGATCCCACGAGGTAACTGTGTTGCATTCAATCTGTATTCCGTTGCTTAAAGTTTAGTACTGGTTTGTGTATTTCTGTTTCCAACTGAGTTGGGTTGTTGGTTGGGTGTGTATTTAATGGGAATGGGAAGCTTTTGGAGGATTTGGTGCTAGCTGCCCAGGAAGGTGCTTTCGTGAATGTTGATAGCGAATTCGACCTATAGAACATTGTAGCAGCTTCTAGTAGAGGTGGGAACCGGGTAGGACCGGCCGGTCCTGGGCCTGGGTCTCGAGGACCGGGCTTGGCCCGGTTATAGGTGGGGCAGTCCCGGGGTGAGGTGGGGCAGTCCCGGGGCGGGTTTTTTTTTTTTTGTTAAGAAAATATATACAAAAAAATAAAATAATTATTAATTATGTAAGTTATAAATAATTTTAAGAAAAAACACCACCTCCGGTGTAAGTTTTATTAAGTTAAAAAACCAAACGACACTTACAAATAATTGGAACGAGCCTTACATTTTGAAATGGCAAAAATGTTCTGGAAATGATAAATAATAGAAACCTATGATCTATGCTAAACAGCATAATCAGATCAAATACAAACTGCATGTATGATTGAAAAAAAAAAAATTCAAGTCTCGATATCGGATATTACCTAATCATCCGAAATCTTTTAGTCTTGCTTCCGGAGTATTGCGAGGCCCCAATCTTTGTTGCACACGCATACTTCTACCGTATCGGGTGTCAATCTTGACCATTTTTCTGTTATCACCCGTTTTCCAGCACTAAACGCTGTCTCGGATGAGACGATCGATACTGGAACGGCAAAAATCTCCTGTGCGATTATCGACAAGTTCAGAAATCTTGATCTCTTTTGTTTCCACTACTCCAAGATGTCGAGGTCATTTGCCTCGAACGATGTGTTGAGATAGTCATCGACCTCAGCTAATCCCGATGTCATCGGTCGAGGTCGTTTGAGCATTTGGAGCGCCGGGTTGAATCTTGAGGAGATTGATCTTCTTGGAGGCTCGGTTTGAAGAACTTCGGATCTTACATTATCCGAATGCCGCTCACAATATAACTTATATAAAGAATACAAATACTCGGAAGCAGAAGCAGACATAGCCAAAACATTTATATGAGACATTTCTAAATAAGTATGAAAAAC